>CM033475.1:174477635-174798091 GCA_019447015.1 Hymenochirus boettgeri | reverse complement strand
AGGAGACACCTGGGAATACCAGGGTCATAGACTTTCTTCTGCTTCACTCAACTGGCAGGCTTTGTTCCAGCAAATGACAGATGGAAAGGAATGGCCTGTGAAGATCGGGGCTCATCGGGACATCCAAGATGTGGGGGCCAACAGCAGCTGCCCAGGATCCCCCCAGCCCAGCTGAGAGAGAGGGAGACCCCCAGGACCCTGCCCCTGCTTGGTGGGTGAGCAGATCCTGGATTGAAAGTACAGGTGAATGGGTTACAGTCCTGGATCCTTGAAATCAGCCCAGAGGAAATATCAGGCCCCATGGCTGGAGGGGGGTAAGAGCTCTTTGGCTGGAGGGTAGAGGAGCCCATTGCCACAGGCTGGTGGGGTGAGCGGCGTCCAAGGCTTCAGTGTACCGGGGAGTGGGTGAAAGTCTCTGGCTGCCTTAAAATCAGCTCAGAGGGAAAGGCCCATGGCCTTGGCCAACACAGCCAAATGCACCTGATCCGTTGACATTGGAAGCTAAGCAGGTGCAGGCCTGGTCAGTACCTGGATGGGAGACCAACTGGGAATACCAGGTGTTAGACCTTTCTTCTGCTTCACTCAACTGGCAGGCTTGGTTCCAGCATTCAATGACGATGGAAAGGAATGGCCTGTGAAGATCGGGGGGCTCATCGGGACATCAAGATGGTGGGGCCACAAGCAGCTGCCCAGGATCCCCCAGGCCAGCTGAGAGAAGAGGGAGACCCCCCCAGGACCTTGCCCCGCTTGGTGGGTGAGCAGCATCCCTGGATTGAAAGTACAGGTGAATGGTTACAGTCTCTGGAGTCTTGAAATCAGCCCAGAGGAAATATCTAGGCCCCATGGCTGGAGGGGGAGTAAGAGCCTCTTTGGCTGGAGGGTAGAGGAGCCATTGCCACAGGCTGGTGGGTGAGCGGCTCCCTGCTTAGTGTACCGGGGAGTGGGTGAAAGTCTCTGGTGCCTTAAAATCAGCTCAGAGGGAAGGCCAATGGCCCTTGGCCACACCAGCCCAAATGCACCTGATCTGTCTGACATTGGAAGCTAAGCAGGTGCAGGCCTGGTCAGTACCTGGATGGAGACCAACTGGGAATACCAGGTGTCAAGACCTTTTCTTCTGCTTCACTCAACTGGCAGGCTTGTTCCAGCATAAATGACGATGGAAAGGAATGGCCTGTGAAGATCGGGGGGCTCATCGGGACATCCAAGAGGCTGGGGGCCAACAGCAGCTGCCCAGATCCCCCAGGCAGCGGAGAAGAAGAGGAGACCCCCAGGACCTTGCCCCGCTTGGTGGGTGAGCAGCATCCTGGATTGAAAGTACAGGTGAATGGGTTACAGTCTCTGGATGCCTTGAAATCAGCCAGAGGAAATATCTAGGCCCCATGGCTGGAGGGGGAGCAAGAGCCTCCTTTGGCTGGAGGGTAGAGGAGCCCCATTGCCACAGGCTGGTGGGTGAGCGGCATCCCTGGCTTGAGTGTACCGGGGAGTGGGTGAAAGTCTCTGGCTGCCTTAAAATCAGCTCAGAGGGAAAGGCCAATGGCCCTTGGCCACACCAGCCCAAATCACCTGATCCTGTCTGACATTGGAAGCTAAGCAGGTGCAGGCCTGGTCAGTACCGGATGGGAGACCAACTGGGAATACCAGGTGTCATAGACCTTTTCTTCTGCTTCACTCAACTGGCAGGCTTGTTCCAGCATACAATGACGATGGAAAGGAATGGCCTGTGAAGATCGGGGGGCTCATCGGGACATCCAAGATAGCTGGGGCCAACAGCAGCTGCCCAGGATCCCCCAGCCAGCGAGAGAAGAGGGAGACCCCCCCAGGACCCTGCCCCGCTGGTGGGGTGAGCAGCATCCCTGGATTGAAAGTACAGGTGAATGGGTTAAGTCTCTGGATGCCTTGAAATCAGCCCAGAGGAAATATCTAGGCCATGGCTGGAGGGGGAGTAAGAGCCTCTTTTGGCTGGAGGGTAGAGGAGCCCCATTGCCACAGGCTGGTGGGTGTGAGCGGTCCGGCTTGAGTGTACGGGGGAGTGGTGAAAGTCTCTGGCTGCCTTAAAATCAGCCAGAGGGAAAGGCCAATGGCCCTTGGCCACACCAGCCCAAATGCACCTGATCCTGTCTGACATTGGAACAAGCAGGTGCAGGCCTGGTCAGCACCTGGATGGGAGACCAACTGGGAATACCAGGTGTCATAGACCCCTTTCTTCTGCCTCACTCAACTGGCAAGCTTTAAAAAGGTTCCAGCGTACAATGAGATGGAAAGGAATGGCCTGTGAAGATCGGGGGGCTCATCGGTACATCCAAGATGGCTGGGGGCCAACAGCAGCTGCCAGGATCCCCCAGCCCAGCTGAGAGAAGAGAGATACTCCCCAGGACCTTCCCTGTTTGGTGGGTGAGCAGCATCCCTGGATTGAAAGTACAGGTGAATGGGTTACAGTCTCTGGATGCCTTGAAATCAGCCCAGAGGAAATATCTAGGCCCCATGGCTGGAGGGGGAGTAAGAGCCTCTTTGGCTGGAGGGTAGAGGAGCCCAATTGCCACAGGTGGTGGGTGACGGGCGTCCAAGGCTTCAGGTGTACCGGGGAGTGGGGTGAAAGTCTCTGCTGCCTTAAAATCAGCTCAGAGGGAAAGGCCAATGGCCCTGGGCCACACCAGCCCAAATGCACCTGATCCTGTCTGACATTGGAAGTAAGCACTGGATGGGAGACAATGGGAATACCAGGGATAGACCAGTGTTAGACCTGTCACTGGTATCTCGCACTGGTATTTCCTGGTATCACAACTGGGAATACCAGGTGTCATAGACCTTTCTTCTGCTTCACTCAACTGGCAGGCTTTTAAAAGTTTCCAGCGTACAATGACGATGGAAAGGAATGGCCTGTGAAGATCGGGGGGCTCATCGGGACATCCAAGATGGCTGGGGGGCACAGCAGCTGCCCAGGATCCCCCAGCCCAGCCGAGAGAAGAGGGATACTCCCCAGGACCTTGCCCCTGTTTGGTGGGGGGAGCAGCATCCCTGGATTGAAGTACAGGTGAATGGGTTACAGTCTTTGGATGCATTGAAATCAGCCCAGAGGAAATATCTAGGCCCCATGGCTAAGGGGGGGTAAGAGCCTTTTGGCTGGAGGGTAGGGAGCCCCATTGCCACAGGCTGGTGGGTGAGCGGGCGTCAAGGCTTCAGTGTACCGGGAGTGGGTGAAAGTCTCTGGCTGCCTTAAAATCAGCTCAGAGGGAAAGGCCAATGGCCCTTGGCCACACCAGCCCAAATGCACCGATCCTGTCTGACATTGGAAGCAAGCAGGTGCAGGCCTGGTCAGACCTGGATGGGAGAAAACATGGAATACCAGGTGTCATAACCTTTCTTCTGCTTCACTCAACTGGCAGGCTTGTTCCAGCATACAATGACGATGGAAAGGAATGGCCGTGAAGATCGTGGGCTCATCGGGACATCCTAGATGGCTGGGGGCCAACAGCAGCATCCCAGGATCCCCCAGCCCAGCCGAGAGAAGAGGGAGACCTCCCCAGGACCCTCCCCTGCTTGGTGGGTGAGCAGCATCCCTGGATTGAAAGTACAGGTGAATGGGTTACAGTCTCTGGATGCCTTGAAATCAGCCCAGAGGAAATTCTAGGCCCATGGCTGGAGGGGGAGTAAGAGCCTCTTTTGGCTGGAGGGAGAGGAGCCCCATTGCCACAGGCTGGTGGGTGAGCGTGTCCAAGGCTTCAGTGTACCGGGGTGGGAGTGGTGAAAGTCTCTGGCTGCCTTAAAATCAGCTCAGGGGAAAGGCCAATGGCCCTGGCCACACCAGCCCAAAGACAACCTGATCCTGTCTGACATTGGAAGCTAAGCAGGTGCAGGCCAGGTCAGTACCTGGGTGGGAGACAACTGGGAATACCAGGTGTCATAGACCCTTTCCTCTGCTTCACTCAACTGGCAGGCTTGTTTCAGCATACAATGACGATGGAAAGGAATGGCCTGTGAGTCGGGGGCTCATCGGGACATCCAAGATGGCTGGGGGCAACAGCAGCTGCAAGGATCCCCCAGCCCAGCTGAGAGAAGAGGGAGACCCCCCAGGACCCCGCCCCTGCCTGGTGGGTGAGCAGCATCCCTGGATTGAAAGTACAGGTGAATGGGTTACAGTCTCTGGATGCCTTGAAATCAGCCCAGAGGAAATATCTAGGCCCATGGCTGGAGGGGGAGTAAGAGCCTCTTTTGGCTGGAGGGTAGAGGAGCCCCATTGCCACAGGCGGTGGGTGAGCGAATCCAAGGCTTGAGGTGTACCGGGGAGTGGGTGTGAAAGTCTCTGGCTGCCTTAAAATCAGCTCAGGGGAAGGCCAAAGGCCCTTGGCCACACCAGCCCAAATGCACTGATCCTGTCTGACATTGGAAGCTAAGCAGGTGCAGGCCAGGTCAGTACCTGGATGGGAGACCAACGGGAATACCAGGTGTCATAGACCTTCTTCTGCTTACTCAACTGGAGGCTTGTTCCAGCATACAATGACGATGGAAAGGAATGGCCTGTGAAGATCGGGGGGCTCATAGGACATCCAAGATGGCTGGGGGCACATAGCAGCTGCCCAGGATCCCCCCAGCCGAGAGAAGAGGGAGACCCCCCCAGGACCCTGCCCCCGCCTGGTGGGTGAGCAGCATCCCTGGATTGAAAGACAGGTGCATGGGTTACAGTCTCTGGATGCCTTGAAATCAGCCCAGAGAAATCTAGGCCCCATGGCTGGAGGGGGAGTAAGAGCCTCTTTGGCTGGAGGGTAGAGGAGCCCCATGCCACAGGCTGGTGGGTGAGCGGCGTCCAAGGCTTCAGTGTACCGGGAGTGGGTGAAAGTCTCGGCTGCCTTAAAATCAGCTCCGAGGGAAAGGCCAATGGCCCTTGGCCACACCAGCCAAATGCACCTGATCCTGTCTGACATTGGAAGCTAAGCAGGTGCAGGCCTGGTCAGACCTGGATGGGAGACCAACTGGAATACCAGGTGTCATAGACCTTTTCTTCTGCTCACTCAACTGGCAGCTTTAAAAAGGTTCCAGCGTACAATGAGATGGAAAGGAATGGCCTGTGAAGATCGGGGGGTCATCGGACATCCAAGATGGCTGGGGGCCAACAGCAGCTGCCCAGGATCCCCCCAGCCCAGCTGAGAGAGAGAGAACTCCCCAGGACCTTGCCCCTGTTTGGTGGGTGGAGCAGCACATCCCTGGATTGAAAGTACAGGTGAATGGGTTACAGTCTCTGGATGCCTTGAAATCAGCCAGAGGAAATATCTAGGCCCCATGGCTGGAGGGGGAGTAAGAGCCCTTTTGGCTGGAGGGTAGAGGAGCCCATTGCCACAGGCTGGTGGGTGGCGGCGTCCAAGGCTTCAGTGTACCGGGGAGTGGGGTGAAAGTCTCTGCTGCCTTAAAATCAGCTCAGAGGGAAAGGCCAATGGCCTGGCCACACCAGCCCAAATGCACCTGATCCGTCTGACATTGGAAGCTAAGCACTTGGATGGGAGACAACTGGGAACCAGGTGTCATAGACCAGGTGTCTAGAACAGGTTGACTCTTGCTCACTGGTATCTTCTGCTTACTGTATCTTCCGGATCACAACTGGGAATACCAGGTGTCATGACCTTTCTTCTGCTTCACTCAACTGGCAGGCTTTAAAAAGTTTCCAGCGTACAATGACGATGGAAAGGAATGGCCTGTGAAGATCGGGGGGCTCATCGGGACATCCAAGATGGCTGGGGGCAACAGCAGCTGCCCAGGACCCCCCAGCCCAGCCGAGAGAAGAGGGATACTCCCAGGACCTTGCCCCGGTTTGGTGGGTGAGCAGCATCCCTGGATGATGAAGTACAGGTGAAGGGTTACAGTCTCTGGATGCTTGAAATCAGCCAGAGGAAATATCTAGGGCCCATGGCTAGGGGGGTAAGAGCCTTTTGGCTGGAGGGTAGAGGAGCCCCATTGCCACAGGCTGGTGGGTGAGCGGCGTCCAAGGCTTCAGTGTACCGGGAGTGGGTGAAAGTCTTGGCTGCCTTAAAATCAGCTCAGAGGGAAAGGCCAATGGCCCTTGGCCACACCAGCCCAAATGCACCGATCCTGTCTGACATTGGAAGCCAGCAGGTGCAGGCCTGGTCAGACCGGATGGGAGACAAACGTGAATAACGGTGTCATAGACCTTTTCTTCTGCTTCACTCAACTGGCAGGCTTTAAGGTTCCAGATACAATGGAGATGGAAAGGAATGGCCTGTGAAGATCGGGGCTCATCGGGACATCCAGATGGCTGGGGGCCAACAGCAGCTGCCCAGGATCCCCCCAGCCCGAGAGGAAGAGGGAGACTCCCCAGGACCCTCCCCTCTTGGTGGGTGAGCAGCATCCTGGATTGAAAGTACAGGTGAATGGGTTACAGTCTCTGGATGCCTTGAAATCAGCCCAGAGGGAAATACTAGGCCCCATGGCTGGAGGGGGAGTAAGAGCCTCTTTTGGCTGGAGGGGAGAGGCCCCATTGCCACAGGCTGGTGGGTGAGCGGGTCCAAGCTTCAGTGTACCGGGGAGTGGGTGAAAGTCTCTGGCTGCCTTAAAATCGCTCAGAGGGAAAGGCCAATGGCCCTGGCCACACCAGCCCAAATGCACCTGATCCTGTCTGACATTGGAAGCCAGCAAGGTGCAGGCCAGGTCAGACCTGGGTGGGAGACCAACTGGGAATACCAGGTGTCATAGACCTTTCTTCTTGCTTCACTCAACTGGCAGGCTTGTTTCAGCATACCAGACGATGGAAAGGAATGGCCTGTGAGATCGGGGGCTCATCGGGACATCCAAGATGGCTGGGGGCCAACAGCAGCTGCCAGGATCCCCCAGCCAGCTGAGAGAAGAGGGAGACCCCCCAGGACCCCCCCTGCCTGGTGGGTGAGCAGCATCCTGGATTGAAAGTACAGGTGAATGGGTTACAGTCTCTGGATGCCTTGAAATCAGCCCAGAGGAAATATCTAGGCCCCATGGCTGGAGGGGAGTAAGAGCCTCTTTTGGCTGGAGGTAGAGGAGCCCCATGCCACAGGCTGGTGGTGAGCGCTCCAAGGCTTAGTGTACCGGGGAGTGGTGTGAAGTCTCTGGCTGCCTTAAAATCAGCTCAGAGGGAAGGCCAATGGCCCTTGGCCACACCAGCCCAAATGCACCTGATCCTGTCTGACATTGGAAGCTAAGCAGGTGCAGGCCGGTCAGTACCTGGATGGGAGACCAACTGGAATACCAGGTGTCATAGACCTTTTCTCTGCTTTACTCAACTGGCAGGCTTTGTTCCAGCATACAATGACGATGGAAAGGAATGGCCTGTGAGATCGGGGGCTCATCGGAGAATCCAAGATGGCTGGGGGCCAACAGCAGCTGCCAGGATCCCCCCAGCTGAGAGAAGAGGAGGACCCCCCCAGGACCCCCCGCCTGGTGGGTGAGCAGCATCCCTGGATTGAAAGTACAGGTGAATGGGTTACAGTCTCTGGATGCCTTGAAATCAGCCCAGAGGAAATATCTAGGCCCCATGGCTGGAGGGGGAGTAAGAGCCTCTTTTGGCTGGAGGTAGAGGAGCCCCATTGACACAGGCTGGTGGGTGAGCGGCGTCCAAGGCTTCAGTGTACCGGGGAGTGGGTGAAAGTCTCTGGCTGCCTTAAAATCAGCTCAGAGGGAAAGGCCAATGGCCCTTGGCCACACCAGCCCAAATGCACCTGATCCTGTCTGACATTGGAAGCTAAGCAGGTGCAGGCCTGGTCAGTACTTGGATGGGAGACCAACTGGGAATACCAGGTGTCATAGACCTTTTCCTCTGCTTCACTCAACTGGCAGGCTTTTAAAAAGGTTCCAGCGTACAATGACGATGGAAAGGAATGGCCTGTGAAGATTGGGGGGCTCATCGGGACATCCAAGATGGCTGGGGGCCAACAGCAGATGTGCAGGATCCCCCCAGCCCAGCTGAGAGAAGAGGGAGACTCCCCAGGACCCTGCCCCTGTTTGGTGGGTGAGCAGCACACCTGGATTGAAAGTACAGGTGAATGGGTTACAGTCTCTGGATGCCTTGAAATCAGCCCAGAGGAAATATCTAGGCCCCATGGCTGGAGGGGGAGTAAGAGCCTCTTTTGGCTGGAGGGTAGAGGAGCCCCATTGCCACAGGCTGGTGGGTGAGCGACATCCAAGGCTTCAGTGTACCGGGGAGTGGGTGAAAGTCTCTGGCTGCCTTAAAATCAGCTCAGAGGGAAAGGCCAATGGCCCTTGGCCACACCAGCCCAAATGCACCTGATGCTGTCTGACATTGGAAGCTAAGCAGGTGCAGGCCTGGTCAGTACCTGGATGGGAGACCAACTGGGAATACCAGGTGTCATAGACCCCCTCCTCTGCTTCACTCAACTGGCAGGCTTTTAATTGTATACGGTACATGCATAGTCATGTATACAAAGTGTACACAAAGTACTACAATATATATAATAAAAAATGAATGTATATAATGTATAATAAATTATGTAGATTTAATTATTTGAATTAATGTGAATATATATATATAAACGGTAAACAGTAAAAATAGAAAAGTTTTAGATTATTTCATTTGTTATTATTTAATTATTTAATCATGTTCCTTTAAAATAAAATGTAAATCATATATCCAAGAGACTAACCTGTGCACAACCTGAGGACAAAGGACTCTGCCCCTGCCATAAACATGACCCTGCCATAAACAGACCCTGCACCTGCCATAAACATGCCCAATACATACATTTTGTAGAGACAGAGCGGGTTACAGCAGCACAGTTGTTGTCAGTTGTAGCCATGGGAAAGTCGCGCGTACATTCCTATTGGCCGTCGGCAGCAGATGCCGGGTCAACCAAGTCCCGACTACGGAAGTGACGGAAGTGCGCATGTCCAACAGGAGAGTGCGCGCGTCGGGTACATAACAAGTAGGCGGCATGTCAGAGACAGGGATAAAACGGCAGTACAGCATTCCGGTTGGCAGAGGCAGCAGATCGGAACAAATATGGCACAGATGAATCTGAGATTCCAGGTATGGGTTAATGTTACTAAAAACTACTATATTAGCCAATGTAGTTTTTTTCAGTGGAGATACCCTTTAATTAACACTGGCTGGTGAGCTGAAGGTATGACTTAACAGTGACCAGCCAGTGTTATGTCAGCCCCCCCAGTTCACAAGCCAGTGTTCATTCATTGCTTCAGTTCAGAAGCCAGTGTCAAGTCCACCCTCCAGGAACCAGCCAGTGTTAATCAGCCCACCACACCCACCTCCACAAGCCCAACCACCACCCACCACTCCCACACACATTTTTGCAGTAGCACACAAAGCATGCTGCAGAATGGTAAAAGGGTCATCTTTAAATAATTTGCCTCAGGTGCTCAAAGGAAACATCCCTGAGTTTTGCCCTGGAGAAACACAAAATGGAAAAATCAACACCGCTCATTCTTTGTACTGAAGGAGGGTTAGGTCAAGGCCTGTTAGACTGAACCTCCTTTTCTTCTTTTTTTACTGCTTAGGGCACGGCCACACTGCAATGCAAACGCAATTGCGTGCGATTTCATGTGCGATTTCGTTGCGTTTGCGCATGTGTTTTTTTCATTTCATTAAGGGTTATGTCTTAAAAAAGGGGCCATGTTGGCTCCGAAACGTTGACTCATTAAAGAGATACTTTGTTTAAATCTGGTGTGCGGTGAACTCTCTACTATATGGTTTTTCATTAAGTATTGAAAAACGCATACGATTGCGATTTAAAATGCGGAACACAAATCGCAATCGCAACGCACCCGAAAACACGCGTTTTTGGTGGATTGCCACGTTTTCAATGATATGAAAGAAACGCAAGCACAAACGCAAACGCAAAAAAAGCGCAGCAGTGTGGCCTAGCCTAAGGTTTTTTTAAAATGTTTGCATAATTCTCCATGTTTATATTAAAGAATTGCACCGTTATAGAGCTGAAGGTGTGCAGGTTCTAAAAATATGTAGTTTTACTGGGGTGCTTTTGAGGTTTAAAAATATCAAAATATAGAGCTGGTAATTTATTTATTTTTTCCCCTGTAATTGCACTAATCTAATGGCCCCCTTTGGGTTAAGTTTATGGTTTCATGCATGTGCCATATGGTTTGATTTAGAACATGAGGTAGGTTGGTGTTTAGTGGTGGTGGTTGTGGTGGGGTTGCCGTGGTAGTTTGACCAAGAATTCACCTTCCCTTCATTTTTTTTATCTCCTGAAAGTTTAAAGAAGTGCATAGCTAACAACTCGAAAAATTAGGTGTCAAAAAAAAGGCGAAAATTCAGCGTTGTTTGTGTTATAATTTGCCAAAGACAAATTTCTTATCATTTAAAATGATGCTAATTTTGCCTCAACCAATCAGATCTTATTTAACATTTGAAAGCTAACATCTGATAGGTTGGTGAAAATTAGCACCATTTTAAATAAGACCTTTTATTGAAACTCCCTGAAAGTGTTTAAAATTTTGGTGTCAAAAATTGGATTTGAATCTATTTCAATGGTTTCCTTCATCTTTAAAGGTTTATGTCCACCTCCCAACAATTAGGTCTAAAGTGTTAGGTCTCAGCCAATCACTGTCGCTGATGCTGGTTCGGCCCCTTCTTCTTGCTTCAGTGCACGGAAAAGGCATGGGAGACAAGCAGAAGGCAGCTGAGGGAAAGAGGGCTGGTAAGTATCTATCGAGGCCGATTTTAATACTTCAGACCTATTAAGGTCTAGGTTTGGGGTGGTTTCTTCTGTTAACAGTAAAAATATTGTCTAGTTTCCAACTTTCTGCTACAGTTTTTCTTAGAAATGCACTTTTGGTTTTGTCTCCGATTTTTTAATTTTTGGGGGGGAAAAGTTTTTTTTTGGACTGGGAACATTCCTACATATGTCCGGTACTCAGGAGAATCTGTAAGATTTCGGTGTGTAAATTTCGAATCTGCAAAAGCTACAAAATTCTGTTCTTTTGTTAAAGTACACTTTGTAAAATGCTGAAAGTTCTTCTGGCAAAAAAAGCCCAGCAGGTGGCCAATCTATCTGGCACTGAAAGGGTTAACTAATAACCCTTAATAGAATATGTTTTGAGGATAGGGGTGTCCCTTTGCTTTAGAAAATCAATCATCATTACAAGCCTCGCCCATTTTGTGCACGCAGCCAAGAATGTAAAAATGACATCACCACCTTCTGCCAGGCTAATCTTGCAGTTTTTCTGCTGTTGTCAGAATGAGACCCTGTAACGGCTGTTGCTGAAGGGAAGCACTGCAGTGAAACACAACATTCCCCCAGTACCCAGCATAAACCACAGCTGCAATGTATTTACTCTAATGATTAACAAGGTCTTTTACATTGATTTTAATGACATATTTCCTGACAGACCTGCAGTCCATTAACACAAAATATTGACGATTCCAGGGTAAAGATAGAAGCTGATTAGTTTCACTTACAGTGTATGTTGAAATCACAAACTGCTATTTTTTTCTGTCCAGCTGCAGCACAGGAATTTTTTTATGTGCCTCGTGTTGTGGAAAAGGCAGGTTCAGTTTGTATAGAGAAGAGTGTGCAGCTCAGAGTGAAAGCCTTGCAGATCATTGCACGGCATCATAACACTCACAGAGGATATCAAGGTCTTGTTAGAATTTTAAATTGGACTTTTTAACCTTCATCTTTTAACCAGGATATCATCCAAACCCCCAACATGGTGAAAATCAAAGCAGATATTACATTTGGGAGGCAGTAACTGAAACTGCTTTACAAGACAGGCTGCAGCTTTTCCTTTCCCTTCATAATTACATTCAATTCCAGAATGTAGCCAAGTGAAAGAGGAAGGAGGGAGATCTGGGGACCTTATGTAACATATGCTCTCTGTGGAACGTATGTGCTCTCTGGACCATCTCATTTGACAAGGGTGTGAATTTTCACACAGATAATTTTTTGGACAAAAACCTATGACATTGAGAGCCATGGATGCAGTCGGGCCTGTTACCTTTTCTCATGTCTTTGGCCAACAGTGCGAACTGATGGAGGCAGGTAAGGGAATTATTCATTTTCATGTAGAATATATGTATGATGCCAAATGTTATGTTGTTCTTTAGCTTTATTATGTCAGTTAAGTGATGTCATAATGAAATCATAATCCCTAAATATAATTTAGCAATACAGTTCAGTATTATTCTGTGCATTGTTTTAACGTTTCATTGAACATAATTGTGGAATTTACAGAGAGCACCAAGCCCTCTCTTTGTGGAGATTTATTATCACTCTTGAAGTTCTGGGTATCCTGTTGTTCCTTACCCCTGTGTAACTTTTACGTCACCTAGTTTCTGTCATTAAAAAGTAATGCGTGATATTAAAGGGTATGTCTACTCTTACCACTTTTAACCACAGCTTAAGCCTCCCAAATACACACATTTTGCTATCCTTAACTTGATGATTATATCACTACAATAGGTTCCTGTTAGAAGCCTTCTCTGCTGTTATACATGTGATCTACATGTGGCAGAGCAGTAGAGGAGGCTTCTCCTTTGAAGCTCCAGGAATGGAAGTCTTAAGTGTCACTGCCATAGCTGACTCCTGAGAGGAAGCTGCAAAGGAGAAAGCAGAGCCGGGGTGAGGGATCGGGCTGTGTAGTGATAGACGCAGCTGCCACAATTCCCTTCTTATGTCACGCTTATCCATTGTAAGTGGGAAAATAGCATTGCAGCTTTCCATAAATCCCTCCATCTAATTTATAAATATTGTCAATGGATGTGCAGCTCTCCACACATGCAGAGAAGTTAATTGGAAGTGAGATGGCAAATAAAAAGTAAACTGCTTTTAAGGATCTAAATAAATTCAGATAAATATAAACTACATAACCTTTAACCCTAAATTACAGTATTTACTGTGCATCTCTTCTAATACAAATGCTGGGAAGTGATTTGAAAAGAAGTGATTATAATGATATTGTGTTTGGTTCAGTTTAATATGATTTTCTAAGCCATAATCAGCTTTAAAGCACAGCATGGCTTTCATTTCATCTATGTACATTGTGTAGAAGGAAAGGCAGTGATTATAAATCCCATCAAAGAATGGACACATTTACCAGATATGGGTTGTGTGAAATATGGCACCATATCACAATGACATCATCTTCAATTATATGGAGTTACCTAAACCCTATAGGCTGTTTCCATAATGTATTTTTTCCTTTTTAGTGCCAACTTCTAACAGAGTGCAGAATATATAGTACAACTATGCTCTCATTATAGGTTTAGGCCTCCGTTTTATTTCAAACAGGTTTTCTTTTCAAGGGACATATGATAAACTTACATGATGGATCCAAGGTAATAGATTTTATTGGGCTGAAAAAGCAGTAATTCTGCAGAGATACTAATAACCAAAATAAATTAGGTGTTACACAATTTACCAAACAATGAATACAATTTCCCCAAATCCTCAACTTATACCCATGATACCCTAACTGCATTAATTGAGTACTCATTAGGTGTAGTTAGTTAATGGATCACTTATTATCCCTGTCTATTTTTTAGCAATGGTCAGACTGGTCCACATGGTTAAGATGGAAACCCCTAGTAAGCCCAAAGCCCTTTCACCCAAAAACACAGAGAACATTGCTCAAAAAAAGATACTGATGCAAAGGGACAGTAAAAAAATGCAAATTAAAGGGTATCTTTACTTGAATAAAAATCTAATTTTAAAAAATGTACCTTTAGATACCGCAAGATTCCACTGCTCCAAAATGTTTTGGGATTTTAAGTAGATTCTGAGAAATCATCATTTGAAATCACAGCATTAACAGGGAAAGACCTGTCACTCCAGAAGCAGAAATTATAATATACTCCCCTTTCCTGACCTCTTACTAGGATATTTGGCTGCCTGCCAGAACATTTTCTGCAACAATTAAGAGAATCATATCTGTTGTATTCAATTAGATCAACTGGACTTCCAGTTTGAATTGAATACAACATATACCATGACCTGGATGAATGAGAACCTTCACAAGCAATTAAGAGAATCATCAGAGAAAAGAAGGCAGGGGGAGATAAGTAAGCAGAGCAGGGTCTTTAGTTAGGCTGTGCAGAATGGACTTAGTATACTATGCGCATGTGCATAGCATACAGAGTCCATGGGGACCTGCCAGACTACGTGGTGGAAGAGCGAGCGATCGGGTGAGTACT
The DNA here is from genome assembly GCA_019447015.1 of Hymenochirus boettgeri. Taxonomy (NCBI): domain Eukaryota; kingdom Metazoa; phylum Chordata; class Amphibia; order Anura; family Pipidae; genus Hymenochirus; species Hymenochirus boettgeri. Next base: position 174,783,933 of record CM033475.1, on the reverse strand, counting down.
TTACCTTCGTTTCTGGCTCCTGCAGGTTTTATTGAACAATGGGAGGTAGGACACAGCTCCTATACCTCCTGTTCTTCAATTAAACTAAATGACAATTTTTTTTTAAGCACAGATAAATATGAGTACCACCACAGATAAATATGAGTACCACCACTTTACTTCTCTCAAATTGTAGTTTCAGATAAGGTAAAGTTGTTTGAGTGAGTATAGTGACCCTTTAAGGTGACAATAAGTATCACTAAACATTGATGATTTAATGACAAACCAAGCACAGATAAATAGTACCATCACTTTACTTCTCTCAAATTGTATATAATGTAAAGTTGTTTGAGGAGTCAGCTGAGTGGGTTTTTATTAAAGGTTAAATGTTTTTCATTATGACAAACATAAGTCAAACATACCCTACACATCATAAAAGTAATATAACTGGCCCAAGAAAATATAGTGCCAAAAACCTGTGCATGTAATCCTAGAGCCTCTTTATTCTCTTTACCTTGAACATTAATCCCTTTGTACTGCTACTGCTATGGCAAGGCCATATGGAGGTAGAAACCTTTTTTATATTAAGAGCCCCTTCTCCGTTACTTACTAGAGAAGTTTAAGATGGGTGAGTTCTGTTTTCAGATTTTCAGAATTCGAAAATATCTTTCCAAAACTCTGAAATCGAACCATAGAAGTCAATGGGACAGAACTTACTCAGGTACCTGGGAAATGGCCAGGGTAATGCATACAAATCACAAAATGTTAATAAAAAAATTTTTTTTAGACACCAGCTATTTTTGAGTTTCTGCACATATATTCAAGGCTTCTTTCTGTAACCCTTTGAAAGTAGCTTTAATAACCCTAACCCTTGAAAGTAACCCCTGTAACCCTCAAAAGTAGCTCGGAAGTTCCAAATAGTTCCAAACGAACTTCAGAACTAGGTCTGAATCGGACCTGGATTTCATCCCTATCAGTTACAATAAACTTTGAAGAATAAACTATAAATATCTTCAGGGGTTTTCTCAAGGTAATTTATGTATAATTACAAAATCCCTTGAAGCCTTGCTACATTGCTTGAGGGTTCATGCATGCAAATCTGGCATTTAAAAGGTCTTTTCTTTCTTACACACACAGATACAGGCACACACGCAGATACAGACACGCACAGATTCAGACACACCCAGATACACACAAATGGGATTAACCCAGACCCCCAGACAGTGTCTGTCAGCACCATGTGTGCCGCCTTACTAGGAAACCACAGGGGGCGCCATGAGCAAATGTTTCAGTTTGCTTTTACGTTAGGGATGCCCCTGGCCTCAGGTTTTTAAACCAAATCATCCTCCATGTGAACATTACAGAGCACTTTAATGGTGTAATAATGAAAATTTAAAGGGCAAATTTAGCAATATTGGGAGGTAGGATTTATTGGGAGGTAAGATTGAGTATTCCTACCTCTCATTCAGTTTGCTAAGTTGTGCAAACACTCCAGTCCTGGCTTCTCTGCTTTTTTGTGTAACTCCACCATATGCACAGTAGGATCAGGGCAGGCTGTGGAGTGGAAACCTTTAAGTTTGTTATCCACCAAAACTCCAATATCCTCTTCCAACAGAGATTCACTTAACACAAAGCCATTTATAGTTTAAGCAGCACAAGGATCTTTAAGCCCAAAATGCATCACCTTACATTTATCAACATTGAATCTCATCTGCCATTTAGCAGCCCAATGTGTCAATCTATATAGATCTGCCTGTAACAATTGCACATCATCTCTAGCATTTAATGTTTGACAACATTTTGTGTTGTCTGCAAACACAGAGACCTTTCTGGTGATGCCTACTTCCAAATCTTTATTAAACAGATTAAATAAAAGTGGCCCCAACACAGACCCCTTTAGTCTGCATTGATGAAGCCCCATTAGCATCTACTCTGTGCATCATATCCATCAACCAATGTTCTATCCATGTACTAATGTGCCACCCAAGCCCAAAACCTTTGTTTATATAGTGAATAATGCACCCCCAACTGTAAATTATAAGCATATTAGAAGTCACCAAGGAGTTCCGTGACCATATAAAAGCACGAGGCCGCAGGCCGAGTACCTTTAATACAGGGCACAGAACTCCAAGGTGACTTCTAATATCCTTATAATTTACAGTTGGGGTGCATTATTTATTATAACCTACCCCTTTGTGGTTTCTGGTTTCCTTCTCCTCCTGGAACTGTAAGATTATATGGCTATAATCTTACAGTTCCTCCCATGGAAATCCACTACAGGGGTAGGTTATATATAAATCACCTATGGTGGACTATGGTTTTAAAGGCCTTGGCAAAATCCAAGTATGCTTCTATTGCTATGCCAGAGTGCAAATTCCTATTCATTTCATCATAAAAGCCAAGCAAGTTGTTTGACAAGATCTCCTAAATCCATGCTAATTACTACTTATAAAGTTAATCCTACATACTATAGAATATGTTGCCATATCTGTAATTACCAGAATGTGAATGACAACCTTTATAGAAAATTGGAATTACATTAGCTTCTTTCCATTCTAGAGGCACGTATCCGGACATGAAGGAATCTGAGAAAATAAGAAACAATGGTTTGGATAAAACTGAACTTACAGGGTTATTCAATAAAGGTTCTTATCGTTTAAAATGGTGCTAATTTTGCCCCAACCAATCAGATGTTAGCTTTCAAATGTTAAATAAGATTTGATTGGTTGGGGCAAACTTAGCACCATTATTAACGATAAATTTATTGTATCTCCCTGTTAGTTCCCTAAGGATGCATGTGTTTTATCTGGACCAGGAGATTTATTGATATTAACCTTATTTAGTTGTTTCTGAACCATATTCTCAGTTAACCAAAGTGCAATTGCATCTTTTATGCCATTATTTCTACTTTACTCTATGATATCTGTACTTGGATGTTCTATAGTGTATAAAGAGAAAACAAGTTTGTTTGACAATATCTATTCCATGTCTAATTGTTTCTGTCAGTAGTTTACATAAAGGGGAAAACTTTTTTTTAGTACGTTTGCTTTTTCTGCACCCCCTATAACCATTGTAGCCCCATTTTTAAATGGCTCAACATTCTTTGTACTCATGTGTTTTCTATTGATACAGTATATGTAAAGTACTCCTTGGGAATGATCTTGCTCAGTCCAGCTATAATTTTTATTTTAGCTAACTTAATTTCTTTTAAAATCCTTAGGCCATATTTATAAAACATTGTTATTGGTATGTAATGGTTATTAGTTAATTAATGTCTGTGTTAGGGGGCGAATCATTTTTAAATGTTACCAATACATAAATGAACGACCATGTCGTTATTAAACAGTACTGACCAAACTACTGCAATACCAGGTTTTCATTTTGAGTAATGTTTAACAATATAAATTGCTGATCCAAGGATAGTGTTGTTCATGTTGTTATGTAATCATATAGGACTAAGATATTTTATGACCACAGTGTTAAATAACCCTCATTTAGGGTTATTCAATGAAAGTTCTTATTGTTAAAAATGGTGCTAATTTTGCCCCAACCAATCAGATGTTAGCTTTAAATGCTAAATAATATCTGATTGGTTGGGTCAAAATTTGCACCATTTTTAACAATAAGAACTTTTACTAAATCTCCTTGAATGTATCCTATAAATGTAAAAGTGTAATAGTGTAATACCCCTATAAAACAGTTCTGTTTGATATCATAGCTTAATTAACCCCACAGCAGGCACAATAAAGAAGTTAAAATCACGCTAACCGATATTAAATCAGTTATGGTGACACACCATAAAAGAGCCCAGCAAGAGAATTAATGCATGGCTAACAATTATTCATCATTATAAAATGTGTAATAAGGTTTGTAAGAAAGCAATAAAACTAGCTTAAATGGAAAATGAGGCAAGGATTGCTTAAAAAGCAAGACCAACCCCAAAATGTTTTTTAAGTATATCAATAGTAAATAGATAAGAACACAGAATGTGGAACCATTAAATAATGGTGCTAAGCTGCTTATAGGGAAGCCAAAAAGGAAAATGTGCAAAACCCACCACCCCCTCTGTAAGCAACCTAAACCTAGTAGCAGAGACTGTAGTAATAAGAATGATGTAAAAGAAGGACATTCACTCTGGCTAACAGAGGCTATAGTAGTTTTATAGTAGTGGTTTTAAATCAATTAAAACCACTTAAAAACATACTATGATGCACATTCCACTATACTGGGTACATAATTGCCAGTGCAACCCTCCATAACCACAATTTCCTCAGTGTTGCATCTTAGTCTGCATATACACTTCTCTGTCCGGAGTCCATCCCAGACACAAGGTCATGTGAGCAATCGCCCAACGTGTTTCACCCCGGAATGAGGCTCTCAACAGTGTGAATCTTATCATACTGTACCCCCTGGTGAAACTTGACTGGGACAGACTACAGACTAAGATGCAACACTGAGGGAATTGTAGTTGTGGAGGGTAGCACTGGAAATTATGTACCCAGTATAGAGGAATGTGTATCATAGTATGTTTTAAAGTGGTTTTAATTGACTTCCATCACTGTCTCTACCCTATGTGTAAATAAAGGGTGTGTATATATAATTTTTTTCTAAAGATTGAGTGGTGTGCATCTTTTTTCTGCAATTAGTTCTATTTATTATTATGCTACATGTACCATCGCCCATGTGGGATATACTCTATACAGTCCTGTGACCTAACATCTATTTTGTTTGCTCCATGGAATACATTCATGGGTCCTAAGAGAGCTAAATTCAGTTTAATCTTGACCATTGTTCCTTATATTTCAGGTTCAATTTGTTATATGTCTGCATTAGAAAAAAAACAGTAAATATAGACCTGTAAGTTATGGTGAAAAAAAACGGAAACTTTGTTACGGGATCATATTCTGGATTTATTCTGGAATGTCTCATATAAAGTAATCCACGTGGATTCATGAGAAATAGATCATGGAAAACTTGCTTGATTTTTATGAAGATATCATTAGGAGTTTAGTATTTACCATAGCTGTAGATGTGGTATACTTAGATTTTGCAAAGGTTTTTGCTATTGTGCCACATAGCGAACTTACCGTATATACTCGAGTATAAGTCGATCCGAGTATAAGTCGAGGTACCTATTTTTACGTGAAAATTTGTAAAAATTGATTGACTCGAGTATAAGTCGAGGGTAGAAATTATCACCACTACTGCCTTCTGATTCTGTGTTGTTTTTAGGCTTAAGTTGCCCTTTAAATGGACAGCAGAATTTCCATACATGAATCCCATACAGTAATAGCCAAATCCAGTACCAGTAACCTCCAATTACTTGGCACTCCAGATGTTTGGAAACTACAACTCCCAGCATGCTTTGTTGCTGGGAGTTTCAGTTTCTAAACATTTGGAGTGGCAAGGTTCAGTAAACATTTGATTAAACTTACCATCATTACAATTCTCCTGACCCCCATATTGTAAAGAGCCCTCTGACCTCTATATAGTAAAGGACTCTCTGACCCCAATAGTTAAAAATGTCACCTGAGCGTTGTAGTTTCAAGCTGTCATTTGCACTGTACTAGCAGCTGTTTTTTGTCCCAAACTGAGGAGACCCATCAGATTTACAGCATCCAGATGAGCAGTGACAGTGCTGAGTGAGTCCAGCAGCCAGACTACAGAAAGCAGGAAGTGTAAAGGCAGATCAGCTCCTGTAACTTTCTATGCAGGTTAACACAGCGCCACCTACTGGTTACTATCTGCAATTGCAGAATTTGGATCTAAATTAGGACTTCACCAAGTATAAGTCGAGGTTAGGTTTTCAGGCTAATTTTAAAGCCTGAAAAATTCGACTTATACTCGAGTATATACGGTATGTGTAAACTATGGTCTGTTGGCCTTGGAAAAAACATTTGTACATTGATAGAGAATTGGTTGATAGGTTGAATGAAGAAAGTAGTTATTAATGGAGCCTCATCTATGTGGACTAAGGTTCTAAGTGGGGTGCCTCAGGGTCCTATACGGGGGGGCACTTTTTATGTGCAAAGCATTGGAAATGTTGAATGTGCAATTGCTTCAAGCAGACCTAAATAGATTGTCAGAAAGGGATGCAATGAGATTTAATGTTGACAAATGTAAGGTGATACATATGGGGTTTAGCAATTCTTGTGCCTATACTCTGTGGTAAAAGATTTGGTGGTCCTAGTAGATAAAGCTGTACATAATGCCAGGGGCAGCGGCTAGAGATAATAAATTTTTCTCCTGTACAAAGATTCAAGAGAGGAATTAATTATTCTCCCACTTTACAAAGCACTGGTACAGTAAGTTTTAATTTCGAATATGTGGTGCAGTTTTAAAATCCTGTATCTAGAAGGGACAGATTGGAAATGGAAAGATTTTAGAAAAGGGCAACAAAATGAATATGGGGAATTGAGGGGGCGTGACTATGGGGACAGATTAAACAAGTTAGGGCTTTTTACACTGGCTGTACATAAAACTGTCTGGTGCATTGTATACCAATAGACCATTTTAGAGGACTCAGAGACATGTTTTCAAGTTAGGAAATATTTCTTTACAGTCAAAAACCATGGAACAGTCTTCCAGCTGATGTGGTAATGGCATGTTAATTAGAGAGTTTAAAGAGGGGGCTGGATACATAAACATAAAATATATTGAAAGTTACTAGTATTAATATATATAGTTCTGGTTGATCCAGAGATCCTTTTCTAACTGCCTGAAAGCAATTTTTTCCCCTTCATACTGTTTTTTTTCCCCCCTCTAGATCATCATCGGTATGGGTAGGCTAAAAAGTTAGGACTAGATGGACGTATACTACTACTAAATAACGATGGGATGATCACCTGTATCAAAAAAGGAAGGGATATACTAACTGTCCCTTTAAGGACAGTGCTAAGAAGTAAAAACAACTAAAGCATTTGTAAAAGAGGAAAAAAAGGCTCCCCTCTATATACTAAGATACTAAGTTTGGGACGGATACAACGTAGCGGGTGATACCACAGAGACATTGGTCTGGGTGTCCAGTAACATATCAAGAGGCTTAGTATACTATATTGTTTGGCTGAGTCACAGTGGTATGCATTCAGGTACCGTCTTTGCCTATTTTTTATCAATGAGAATTTATTTATGGAGCACTTTTCTAATATTTTTAAGATCTTATATATAGGTGGGAGGGTTAGGGTTTGTTTAAGGCATTGTGTACAATGTGGGTTGATGTGTATAATATTGATGACCATTAAATGCTTTTTGTTTCATTAATGAGTGATGTAATTGTCTAGTGAGGCCCTAGGTACACTGGGTATATATAAATATATTGTCCAAGAGCACCCTTAATAGGTGCAGTGTGGGTTTCTTATAAGGGTATTCTATTGCTGCGAGTGCTACAAAGGGGGTACTATATATACAGGGGAGCCTTTTTTTCCTCTTTTACAAGTGCTCTAGATGGACGTATGTCTTAACTCAAACTCTAATAGTACAGTATGTAACTGTAGATGAAATGTAAACCTTTAAAGTGGGTGAATATAACAGGAAAAAATGTATTGACACTTGGTTAAATCATACTAAAATAATATAATAAAATAATATTTTAAGTGTTGAATCCAGCATATAAAGTGTTGATCATTTTGTAAAGACTTAACCAAAGCTTGTTATGTATGCACAACTGTCTTGCTTACTCACAAAGTAGTAGAAGTTATTTTGGAAAATTGAGGTCACCAGTAACATAAGTTGTGACCATTCCTAGAACTTTTACAGGGCAATGCACCAAGCGCCGCTATTGGCAACCGGTGCAAACAGCCCGGTGATGTTATATGCCGATAGCGGCGCTCGGAACATAGCTACTTGCCGCTGTTCTATTCCGGCACTTTCAACGCTTGCTATTAGCGGGCTTTGAAAGTGCCGCAATAAAATGCCGATTTCGGCATATAATATCACTTGCGGCGGCTGCGCTGTTAACTTTCGCGTTAGCCACGCAGCTGCCGCAAGGAAGGAGTTAAAGTCACGCTAACCGATATAACATCAGTTAGCGCAAGTTTAACTCCAAATCAGGAGCGATGCGCCAGTTGGTGCATCGCCATGATAGAGTGTAACCTAAGCCACCATAGATGTATATAACTTGTCAAGATTCACACACACTTTAGTAGGAAGGGGGTAGGAGGCTGAGGTAAACAGACATACACATGCGCTTTACACTACAGGCACATTTTAAATACACAGACACACACAAACACCATAATAGACTAATTATGCTTAAAGTATATATTTATTATTTGTAGACTGTCTCTAATATACTTGACTAGCATTTTACTTAATTTGTAACTACTCCATACAATAAATCCTTATTTGATATATCGCCTTGGTGAGTGGTATTATTAACCAAAAGATAACTTACACTGAACTAAAGAAGTATTATTATAAATACACATATTTTTACATTAGAGCTTCTCTGTATTTTTACATTACTGGTAAGTAAACTGTAGAGCAAAGCTGAAAAATGAGACTGATATCAAAAGAATTACATTTCTGTAACCTAATCATTGTAGTAATGGGATTTTTTTTAGTTTTTCTATTTTTAGCTGTTACTTAAAATGGACCCTTTAAAATTTTAAGGGTCTATTTGAGGTAACAGATAAAAATAGAAAAACTTAAAAAAAATCCCATTACTTCTATGATTAGGTTGATAAGAAAACTGAATGTATAATACAAGACATGTATGTGATACAAGAAGAATGTTGCATTTGCATTTAAAAGATTTCTCCCACTTTGTGGAAGGAAACGACACTATTCCTTCAAAAGCTTCTTACACATGTTAGATATTTGGCGTATAACATGACTTGTCTTTTTTCAAAGATCAACTTGTCGGATTTGTTCTGCCGATTATTGTATGTCAGATTATTGGAGTGTGAGGTTTGATGGGAAGAAATGCGCATGCGCAGAATTGCAAGAACACGTGATATTACAAATAAAAATTTCTCTTGTTTGAATACACGCATGAACAATCTACAGACTATTGTTAATGTACAAATGTAGTAGGTACAGGTGTCGTTGGTGGAACTGCAGTATAATGACCCGTTCACATAACATTGTCTGTCAAATCGTGCATCAAATATCTAACATGTTTACAAACCTTTACAGGATTCAGAGACGTTGGGAAGAATTTGTGTTTGTGTTAGCGTTTATTAATTTTTGAGTCAAACAAGGTAACAATCTAGCAATAGGTGTTTTTGCAAGTACGTGTATTTCCCATAGCACTTCCATATTACTTTTCACTCTCATGTGTTTCCGATCCAGCCTGTTTCCGCTCTGATCCAGTCCGCTGCTGCATTTCTATCTTGAACAAACAAGAAAAGAAATGATCTTCTTTCCTGGGCCCCCATACACTATCATAATATCTGTGCTAGTGCAAACAGTAAAAACATGGGGGGGGGGGGGGTTAGTTACAATTTTATGCATAAAAGTGAAAAGCCTTCCAACCACGTCAAGGTAACCCCAGTATGGAAGGTCCTAACAAATTACCTTGGGTCATTTATCTGGGCTGACACTCCCTGCTTGGTTGCATTTTTTTGTTAGGACCTTCCACACTGGGGTCACCTATGAATAAAACTGTAACTAAAACCCCCATGTTTTTACTGTTTGCACTAGCACAGATATTATGATATATGGGGCCCAGGAATGTGCATTGATCATTTCTTTTCTTGTTTGTTCTAATGTTTTGGTCAGATCAGTAGCACTTCCACTATATGTTATAATAATGTTGCCATAGGACTGCTCCCACAGCCCCACGATTTTGCATTTCTATCTTGACACACAAGCCAAAAAATCCATAACACGTTACATACACATCCTCAAGCATAGTAAAATGTTTTGGAAAAATGGGTTGAAACTTATTGAAACACAATGTGGTTTTTCCATGCATTTGTGTAGCGTGAACGATGCCTAGAACTTCCCAAACATTAACATTGTTGCAGATACTTCTTTCTTCTTACAAGACAATGACATCACATCGTTTCACACTCCTTAGGCTGTCAACAATCAATGTTCAAACTTAAAATAGTCTGTGTGCGCTGAAATATATTTTCTGTGCACATACGAAATTACATTTTCTGCACTACACACACCAGCATTTATATTCCAGCAGATTTTTGTGTGATAACCAAATAGGTGTTTAATATCATGTCATAGTGATTTTAAAAACGACTTAAAACTATTTAATTAGCATACTACGGTATGCCAAGAGCTTCACCATTTTAACCTTTATTCACAGTATTTTTTTTTTTAAACCTAAGAAATGCTAATTGTAATGAGTGTGAGACGCATAATTGCTACAATCTGTGGGAGCAGGAAACTTTGATTCTGTTCTACACATCTTTCCAGTGAACTAATGGGGACATTCAATGTTTTATGGAGCATGCATTATTGTCAGTATAGGAATTATCCAGCAGATAGCAGCAAAGCTCCAAGAATCACTAGTGAGGTGTTTACAAATGTTACAAATTGTACAAAACACTAAATATATCACAACAATTATATGGAATATTGACTGTGGTACAAAACATGCTCATGTTTGAGCTCCAGTAAAAAGAAAAATCAGTTTACATCTCATCGCTGTGCTGGAATTTTCAACAAACTCTTCTCTGAAATGAAAAATTAAACTCACTGTGTATAAATCAATCCGCTTTATGCAAAGCCCTTTTGTGGGTAGTGTAACCTATTCCTGTTTCATGCAAACACATAGTAGGTAAACTTTTTTTCATAAGTGGAAGGAAAAGTCTACACACCATGCAAAATGCTTTTTGTTTAATAAAAATAAATAAATAAATAACAAATCAGAAGTCCAGAGCTCGATCAGTGCAATTGATGGCAGGTGTAATGCTACTTACTATGAGAGATGAGACTGAATGTGATTGTTTGATTTTGAACGTAAACACATCCTTAGGGCACGGCCACACTGCAACGCAAACGAAATCGCATGCGATTTCATGTGAGATTTTTTTTGTGTTTGCATTTGCGATTTCTTTAATAAGTATAGGAAAACTCATGCGATTGCGATTAAAAATGCAGAACGCAAACGCAATCGCACCGAAAAACGTGCTTTTTTTGCGTTTTCAATGATTTCGGAAAAACGCAATCGCAAGCGCAAACGCAAAAAAAAAAATGCAGCAGTGTGACCTAGCCCTTGCTGATTAAACCTGTGATAGTGGTTCTGGTTTGTTTTTAACTTGTTTGTATAGATTGCAACATTTGCATTAAAGGTGGAATAAATTTGGTCAGGATTCCTTTTTGTTTATTATTTTTACTAAGCACAAACCTTTTTGCAGAGGTGTGTAAACTTTATATATCTTATTTATGGCAATTAGGTCACTGTATGAATGTAAAGGTACTTAAGCAAAAACTGTGTAGGATAGTAAAATCAATAGATAATCTACAGATCAAAACATGCTGAAAACTGGAAATATGGGTGGAGGTTTAACGTAAATAAATGTTATATGGTGCATTGGGAAATGGTCTGGGGAACACGTCCATATCATCAAAACTTGTTTCAATGCTTCCTTCCCCCAGGATTGGGCAATTGTCGGGTTTCCGCGTTGATTTTATGCTACATTAGAGGGTTATCACCAATTTAGGGTTACCGAACGATACATTAGAGGGTTATTGCCAATTTAAGGGTTACTGAACGATACATTAGAGGGTTATCGCCAATTTAAGGGTTACTGAACGATACATTAGAGGGTTATCGCCAATTCGAGGGTTATCAAATGATACATTAGAGGGTTATCACCAATTCGAGGGTTACCAAAAGATACATTAGAGGGTAATCACTAATTTGAGGGTTACCGAACAATACATTAGAGGGTTATTGCCAATTTGAGGGTTACCGAACGATACATTAGAGGGTTATTGCCAATTTGAGGGTTACTGAACGATACATTAGAGGGTTATTGCCAATTTGAGGGTTACCGAACAATACATTAGAGGGTTATTGCCAATTTGAGGGTTACCGAACGATACATTAGAGGGTTATTGTCAATTTGAGGGTTACCGAACGATACATTAGAGGGTTATTGCCAATTTGAGGGTTACCGAACGATATATTAGAGGGTTATTGTCAATTCGAGGGTTACCGAACGATACATTAGAGGGTTATTGCCAATTTGAGGGTTAGTGAACGATACATTAGAGGGTTATTGTCAATTCGAGGGTTACCGAACGATACATTAGAGGGTTATTGCCAATCCGATGGTTACCGAACAATATATTAGAGGGTTATTGCCAATTTGAGGGTTACCGAACGATACATTAGAGGGTTATTGTCAATTTGAGGGTTACCGAACGATACTTAGAGGGTTATTGCCAATTTGAGGGTTACCGAACGATATTTAGAGGGTTATTTCAATTCGAGGGTTTCCGAACGATACATTAGAGGGTTATTGCCAATCCGATGGTTACCGAACAATATATTAGAGGGTTATTGCCAATTTGAGGGTTACCGAACACCATTAGAGGGTTATTGAAAATTTGAGGGTTACCAAATGATACGTTCGAGGGTTATTGCCAATTTGAGGGTTACCAAACGATACGTTCGAGGGTTATTGCCAATTTGAGGGTTACCGACGATACTTAGAGGGTTATTGTCAATTTGAGGGTTACCGAACGATACATTAGAGGGTTATTGCCAATTTGAGGGTTACCGAACGATACATTAGAGGGTTATTGTCAATTTGAGGGTTACCGAACGATACATTAGAGGGTTATTGCCAATTTGAGGGTTACCGAACGATATATTAGAGGGTTATTGTCAATTTGAGGGTTACCGAACGATACATTAGAGGGTTATTGCCAATCCGATGGTTACCGAACAATATATTAGAGGGTTATTGCCAATTTGAGGGTTACCGAACGATACATTAGAGGGTTATTGTCAATTTGAGGGTTACCGAACGATACATTAGAGGGTTATTGCCAATTTGAGGGTTACCGAACGATATATTAGAGGGTTATTGTCAATTCGAGGGTTACCGAACGATACATTAGAGGGTTATTGTCAATTCGAGGGTTACCGAACGATATATTAGAGGGTTATTGTCAATTCGAGGGTTACCGAACGATACATTAGAGGGTTATTGTCAATTCGAGGGTTACCGAACGATACATTAGAGGGTTATTGCCAATCCGATGGTTACCGAACATGTTTAAGGGTTATTGCCAATTTGAGGGTTACCAAATGATACATTAGAGGGTTATTGTCAATTTGAGGGTTACCGAACGATACGTTCGAGGGTTATTGCCAATTTGAGGGTTACCGAATGATACATTAGAGGGTTATTGCCAATTTGAGGGTTACGACACGATACATTAGAGGGTTATTGCCAATTTGAGGATTACCAAACTATCATTAGAGGGTATTGCCAATCCGATGGTTACCGAACATACATTAGAGGGTTATTGCCAATTTAGGGTTACCGAACGATCATTAGAGGGTTATTGTCATTTGAGGGTTACCGAACGATACGTTAGAGGGTTATTGCCAATTTGAGGGTTACCGAATGATACATTAGAGGGTTATTGCCAATTTGAGGGTTACCGAACGATACATTAGAGGGTTATTGCCAATTTGAGGATTACCGAACGATACATTAGAGGGTTATTGCCAATTTGAGGGTTACCGAAGGATACATTAGAGGGTTATTGCCAATTTGAGGGTTACCGAACGATATATTAGAGGGTTATTGCCAATTTGAGTGTTCCCGAACGATACATTAGAGGGTTATTGCCAATTTGAGGGTAACCGAACGATACATTAGAGGGTTATTGCCAATTTGAGGGTTACCGAACGATACATTAGAGGGTTATTGCCAATTTGAGGGTTACCGAACGATACATTAGAGGGTTATTGTCAATTCGAGGGTTACCGAACGATACATTAGAGGGTTATTGCCAATTTGAGGTTTACCGACGATCCATTAGAGGGTTTTTGCCATTTGAGGGTTACCGAACGATATATTAAGGGTTATTGTCAATTCGAGGGTTACCGAACGATACATTAGAGGGTTATTGCCAATTTGAGGGTTAGTGAACGATACATTAGAGGGTTATTGCCAATTTGAGGGTCACCGACCGAACTGTTACATTTGAGGGTTACCGAACGAAAGGTTATCGGCAAACCACTACATTCAAGGGATATCATCGAAATGCTACATTTGATGGTTATCGCTGAAATGCCGCATTCGAGGGTTATCGCTGAAAGGTTATCGCCAAACTGCTACATTCGAGGGTTTATGCTGAAACCATACATTCAAGAGTTATTGCCAATCCGGTAATTATCCAAAATATGTCCCGTATCTCTACTGCCAATGTTGTTTCGCAAGTCTTTGGCCTATAGCGCAGCACAAGCAATGCACTAAATACTAAGGATTAATGGGCTTCAGACCTCCATCCACAATACATTTTAAATGACCTCCATATTCTATTGATTTTTGAATTTTGTAGTGGAAAAGTAACCAAGGACTTCACCTTAATTTGTAAATACGTTTTTATTCCACGGTCATTAATTCTCTGGGAACTGGCAGGGCCCATTCTTGCAAATTATTCATTTGGTCAAATTCACTTTAAATTGAATTAAGTGCTCCAGGAACTGAATCTCAGCCTTTATGCAGATCCTGTATGATAGCATGACAAAATGCAGTTCATTACAAATCACAATCAACATAACATTTTATACAGACGTGAAATTTCAACCTCATAACTGACTGCTTTAAAATTTTATTAAGTCAGCAGACTCGATGTGATTAAATACTGAAATCACCTTGGCAGATTTTATTGCAACAATCAATTATAGAGTTTGCAGTGCCACTGACAATTCCTTGTTTATATTCTGTGTACCAAACAAAGATAACAGTTTGTAAATACTGTAGAGCTTGAAAAATGCTCCCTAATTTATTATAAATAACTTAAGCAGTTCTGGGTGATTATACTACTTTCATTTAAGGGATTGATAATGGGACCTAAACCAACATATTTTAAAGAATGTGATAACTTAAAGGGCTTGTCCACCAAAAACTAAAATTCAACCCACTACTACTGGCCCCACTGTGCAGTTTAAAAAATAAATCCTTATCTTTTTATTCAGCTCCTTATGGTTCTCCTTCAGTGGCTGCCCAAAGTCCAGGAAACTGAAGAGTAGGAGCTGACACTGTATGAAGGTTTCTAACACGTCTTGCCTCCTGGAGGTAGTGTGACACGTGCAGGGGAGGCCTTTGCCCCCCTCCCTCCTACTCTCCGGATCGCTCCATGTTGGCTGCCCTTCCACCTTACTTAAAGGGCATGTCCACCCTTATAATAAACTTTTAGCCTATAATAGAATACCTTCCCCCAGCCCCAACTGCTATAAAATAAATTTAAGAAAGTGACCAGATCTTTACTTACCTTCCCTCTCTCCGCCCGGCCCGGAGACACTGCAAGCAGGGGGCGGAACCGTCAGCCACGGACGCGACTGCCGGCTTCTCAGAATGCCGGGGGAGAGAGGGAAGATAAGTAGAATTCGGGGGTCTTTCTTAAAATAATTTTTTAGCGGTTGGGGCTGGGGGAAGATATACTAATATATGGGCAAGGGGTTTTATGGTAGGGGGAGGGATCGCAAAACGGGAGGGAGGGAGAGGGAGGGGGAGAAGGGCTGCAGTACGCATGCCAAACTTCTCCCGGAGGCGAGATAGGAGGCAGAGTCCTATATGGACTCTGCTATCCTCCTGGTGGGCAGTTTTTGGGACTTTGGGGGGGGGGCTACAGGAGAACCTTATGGAGCTGGGATGTGAGGTAAGGATTTTATTACACTACATGGTGGGGCCATTAGTGGGGGGGATTATAGTTTTGGGAGTGGACATGCCCTTTAAAATCCTATTTATATATTGTAGCTAACCCCTGTCAACCTCCACCTGCTGAGTTAGGTCTATAAAAAAAAAGCATCAGAATCATATTTACAGCCTTTTGCTCCTGTGGCTGTCTTCGTAGCTGGCAGCTAGGCATGCGATTGGCTGCCTCTCAGCCAATCATGGATGCTGCTGTTGGTCCAGTCTGTTTGCAAGTTCGGGCAAGCAGGGAGCCAGAGAAGATGGCCGCTGGAGTGAAAGGCTGTAAGTATGATTCTGAGAGATCTTATTAGAGATGGATTATGGGCAAGGCAACATAGGCACGTGTCTAGGGCCTGGGGACCGGTTAGGGGCCCATGCAGGTACCTGGTACTTAACACAATAATGTAACACTCATCCCTTCCCCTCCCTAGGGATTCCAGGAGGATTTTTTTTTTAATGGGACAGTTCAGTGGAAATGATCAATTTTTGTTAAATTGTTAGTTTGTGTAATGCCTTCTTAGTTATTCTACATATTCTCTCCCATTTTTAAAAATCAGATGATTTCATTCCCTTTGCTGTTCCCTGCTGTTGACATTAGTGAGCTGACATTTCAGGTTCTAACAGTCCTTCTTCTTCCCAGGATGCACCACATCCTTGGAATGTTCCTAACAGTAATTTCTACTGATTGGCTGTTGGATGGGTCAAACATGCTCAGATCTCTACTGAGCAACTGAATCAACCCAGGCTCTGGGTCAAGGGCAAGACCATAAGGGTCTCTATTAGGTGTCCTGCAAACAGGAAGTCAGTATTTTGGTTGCATTTATTTATACACAGACAAAATGCTGAATGGGCAGATTAAGGTCATTGGGATGAAATAATACTGCTCTTTTTTTCTGAAAAGTATATGTATTTGCACTGAACTTCCCCTTTAACATTGTAGCAATGTTTTTATAAACTTGCTGAATGCCGTACATCCACCTGCAATTTCTGCTCCAGCCTCCAAGACACTGCATAGTGCACTGTGCACTGACAGCGGAGCGAAGAAAGTGGGCGGAGTCTTCTCTTAGGCACGTGAGTCTTGTGAACCTTCCTGAATCCTTCTGGCAGCCGGATCAAAGTAGGAACAACCACTGAAATAGGAGTAGGGCAGGTAAAGGAAGATTTATTATTAAGTAGAACTTTCCTGTAGATAAACATTGTGGGTTTTGCATAGCAGCCCCAGCATATTATCACTGCTGCTGCTCCTTTATTAGGAGCTTCTGAGGCCAGGGTGTGGATTAATTAGAGAAGATCTTTAGTTAATTGCGGTCTGTGTGGTTGTGCCCCTGACAAACACTCCCGCCCAGCGCACCGCAATCAAATCTTTGTAAACAAATTTTCACGTGTATGCAGTAAAGGTACGCACAATCAGCTGTTTACAAGTCCAGTACCGAACAACCAGAAGTTTTAAACTTCTGGCTCGATCATTATGCCACATGGCGTGGAGAAGGGAAATGAGGTCCGTGCCCCAGTGAGCTTACAATCTATTTGATTTAGCACAGTTCAGAACCAGAGCACATGTTCCATTTTGCACCTTTATCCATTATTCCCATAACATCTACACAATACATTTTATTATCAGGGATGCACTGACTGTGTAACAGGTGTGTCTAACCTGCCCTCCAGATATCTGAAAACTACAACTCTCAGCATTGGTTGCAAAATACCACCACAGAATCCTGGGAGTTGTAGTCTAGAGGGCTGCAGGTTGGACACAGGGTTGCCAGGCATCTCTATTTGGAAAATCTCATTCAAACACCAGCCCTTGCAGCCATGCCCCAGGAACGCCCACTAACTGTCCAGTTATGCCCCTAACCCTGCCTCCAGTCATGGCCATGCCCTAACTCTGCCTCTGCCCGCCCACCAGAATGTCACTATGATGTCACGGAACCACCCTCCTCCAGCCTGAGTACAAAAAAAATCTGGCAACCTTGGTTGGACATCCCTGGTTGGTATGTAACCTGTACTGATCCTTTGTCAGCCTTGCTGTATGTTTAATTTTAATATACAGTACTTTTATATGTATATATTTATAGCACGTAACACAATCAAAGTGCAATTAAGCTCTGGTAATCCACCCCACTTTCCCTTGAAAGTAGAGTCCTGCATCGGGTCCGGTACCTGTGGGTAATGCACACCTTGGAGTTCCGTGTCCTGTATAAAAGATACTCGGCCTGCAGCCTCGTGCTTTTTTATAGTCACGGAACTCCTTGGTGACTTCTAATATCCTTATAATTTACAGTTGGGGGTGCATTATCCACTATATAATTGCAAGACATAATATCCACATCCACAATCCTTGCAGGTTACCTAGGGATCTGAACTCTGGAACCCATGCTGTAAGGCATTAGTTCTAATTACTAAACCACCATGCTGCCCATATGCAGGGAAGATATCTGATTAGAGGAAACTGATAATAAATTTGATTACTAGTGTTGTGTTGACATTGTCTATATCTAAATTCTATAATGCAGGAGATAGATGTTCAGCCAAAGAAGATGACAAGTGTGTGTGTAGAGAATGTGAGTGTTTGTCTGTTTCTATAGTCGATATCTTTGTGTTAGAGAGTGCATGTGAGTGTCTGTATGTTTGACAGTCTGCAACTCTGCATGATTACATGTGTGTGAGGGTGTGTATGAATGTACCTGAGAAAAAGCGTGTGTGTGAGAGAGTGTGTCAATGGTAGTCAGTGACAGTGTGTGCGTGAAATAGAGAAATAAAATGAGAAATACAGTAAAGAACCCCATTGTTCTGAATTACTTTGAATGGCAGACTTGCAGTTAAAGGTGTGTCCAAATACATATTGGTCAGTTTGTGTGTATACATATGGTCAGTGTATATGAATACATAGTCTGTGTGTATACAGTACATATGGTCAGTGTGGGTGAATACATATGGTCAGTGTGTGTATACAGTACATATCGTCAGTGTGTGTGTGAATACATATGGTCAGTGTGTGTATACAGTACATATTGTCAGTGTGGGTGAATACATATGGTCAGTGCGTGTATACAGTACATATCGTCAGTGTGTGTATACAGTACATATAGTCAGTGTGGGTGAATACATATGGTCAGTGTGTGTATACAGTACATATCGTCAGTGTGTGTGTGAATACATATGGTTAGTGTGTGTATACAGTACATATCGTCAGTGTGTGTGTGAATACATATGGTTAGTGTGTGTATACAGTACATATTGTCAGTGTGTGTGTGAATGCATATGGTCACATTGATGTCTGCCAATCTCAATCTGACTTTGCCTTGCTTGTTAAAATACTAGCCCCAGATGTGTGCCTAGGCCCTATTTGACCTTAATCTGGTTCTGCTTCTCATAGGCCAGGCCCCAGACACAAGCAAGGAACAACAGGACTAGAACAGTGAGAATAAATTAAGCCATGGTCAGGAATTACCATTGAGAACAGATTCAGCCATGGACCTACGTCATTCTGGGTTCATTAAATGGGAGGATGGGAAATAACACTGACAATTTTTATTGCAACAATCAACAATAGAGTTCACAGAGCTCCTGACAGTTCCTTGTTTGTGAATACTGGACTACTTTATAAACTCTTGCTATTTTCATTTATAAAGAACAAGCAATTCTTATCTTCATTTAAAGGATAAATAATGGGACCTAAACCAGCATATTTAACAAGTTGTCAATCATAAATTAAGAATGTTGGAAACTTAAAATGCAATTATATTATCAAAACCACAAGCTCCCTTTTAAAGGGCAACTCCACCCCCAGGAAAACCATTTGGAGGTGTAAGGTAAGGATTTTTTAACACTACACTGTGGCGTCAGTATTGGGTTAAATTTTAGTTATGGGGGTGGACATGTCCTTAGGTTAGGTACAGTACAATTTGTCTAAATATAATTTAAATAAACATTTTTCTATTTTTGTTCTGATTTGAGACTCAAGAAAATGTATAACTTGGCTTAGTAATACAAGATCATTTGTGCCAAGGGCAAGTTGCTCAAAATAATGCACTTGACCAATCCCAATCCCCACTACACATGCAAGGATGGGTGGATATTTATTCAACAGTTCTACTCTACTCTAATGGATTGGGGGTAGGAGCTTAACTATCGAGGAGACCTTGTGACTATAGGGTGGCCTAGGAACCAGGGGCCCCCCCATCTTGTTACTTTCCCTGTGACAGATACAGCTACACCCCAGAACACAGCTGAAGATGAAGCAGGCAGTGGCATAACTAGGAATCACTGAGACCCCTGCAAAACTATGGTGGGGCCCCTATCCATGCTTCATCCACGGTGGTTTTCTGGGTAAAGGCTATATCTGGTATAGGAAAAATAAGAACAAGCTCCCCCTGCTTCCCTGGTAGTTATGCCCCTGGAAGCAGGAAATGGCGCCACATCATAGTTTTGCTGGGGGGGGACTAGTGAATCCTAGATAGGCTGCTGATTGGGGGCCTTTTTATTAATCATAATTGTCATTTCTTACTACTAACATCACATCCCACCAGTTATGTACGCTAATCTATATGCTATGTTCAATAGGACCCTTTAAATTTAATTTAGCATGCAGATCCCCTTCGCTACATTGCTTTTGATGGATTGTATAATACCTTATGAATTTATCCTTTACCCATCAGCTAAATTGAAGTTCTGTTGGGCCCATGTAAATCATTCAATGTTGCATTAAATGAAACTTTAGATTTCAGGCGAAACAGAATTTTTTTGTTAGTGAACATGCAAAGTTGCCTTGGAATGCAGGAGTTCCAAGTGGCATGAGAAGATTTTAAAATAGGAAATCCTGATTTTGTGTTTAAAGTTGAAATCCTCTCACTATAGGGACTTTCTATTATTCCATGGCAGAAACTATTAATATTGTGTTCAGTGACATATGAAAATTGCTTGTTTATGTAAATTGTTCTGATTTAATGATGTAGTCTGTTCACAGCAGGAAGCAAAGGAGATTCAAGCTTAATGAAGGGAGATTTTATTCTATTCTTTTCTTTAGGTTTAGGACAGACCTGGGCAAAGTACGGCACGGGGGCCACATGCGACCCTTTGGGTGCCCATGTCTGGCCCCTCAATACTAGATCTGTACCCAAAAAAATCTTAAGTTTAAAGGGCATGTCCACCCCCAAAACTATAATCCCCCCAACTACTGGCCCCACCATGTAGTGTAGTTTAATCCTTACCTCACATCCCAACTCCATCTGGTTCTCCTGTAGTCCCCCCCCCAAAGTTCCAAAAACTGCCCACCAGGAGGCCAGCAGGTCCATATAGGACACTGCCTGCTACCTGGCCTCCCGGAGATTCCTGCCATGCGTGCTGCAGCCCTTCTCCCCCCTCCCTCCCCCTCCCTCTCCCTCCCTCTCCCTCCCGTTCTACTATCCCTCCCCCTAGCACAAATCCCCCTTAATATCATGCTCCCCCATGTCCCCCAGCCCCAACCGCATGTTTTTTTTTTTTTAAAGCTCCCCAAACTCTTACTTACCTCTCCGCTTTCCTCCGCTGCACTGACTGACCGGCAGCCGCGTCCGTGATGGGGCGTGCCGCTCAGCCAATCACAGACGCGACTGCCGGTCCCGCCCCTCTGCTTGCATTCTCGCAAGCAGAGGGCCGGCAGTGCGGCGGAGCGAGGGAGGTAAGTAAGAGTTTGGGGGGCTTTTTAAAAAACTAAACAAGCGTTGGGGCTGGGGGACATGGGGGAGCATGATATAAATTTTTTATTTTGTGGGTGGACATAGCCTTTAATTGATTGGCTCAGGCTGAATAATTCTTTTATTTTTATTTAGTATATTTTAATTAAAAAATGATGAATTGAATTTGATGGAATAGATATTACACACCTCCTATTATATATTGCAACTAATAATAAAAAAAATCCAATGAACCATGGATATTAGTTTAATCTTTTTTAAAATCCAGTTTTCAGTGGCATAACTAGTAACCACTGACTTCCCCCCTGCAATACTATGACGCTCAGTGCTTCATCTACACTGGCTGTATCTGTCATAGGAAAAATAAGAAGATGGGGCCTCCTTGCTCCCAGGCCCTGCTCCCCTTGTAGTTATGCCCCTGCCAGTTTTACAATGTCTTTAATGAGAATTAAGTTGAACCTATTGGTCCGGCACTTTGACACAATCCAAGTTTTTCCATGTGGCCCCCTGTGAAATTTAATTGCCCACCCCTGGTTTAGGAGATGGTGATAGATAATATTATTACAAGAGGAGAGGGTTGCGGTCAGATAGCAGCAGATTTATGTAAATAGAGCCAAAAGAATACAACTGCAATCATGTCCACTGCACTCTCTGCATTGATAATACCTTTAGCACCACATTTGGTGAATGTGACTTTAGTAAAGGCAAACTGTGGTCTCCTAACAAGTTACACTTGTTAACTGTATGTCCACTTTTTTTTTTTAACTGAAGAACGGGAGGTAAATGAGCTATGTCATCTAATCCAGGATCTATAAAAAACAAGTTAAGGTGCAAACTTTCTTCTATATCATCACTGCTTGAAGTGTCATAGCTATAACATATCAGGCCCAATTCAGAATATTAGCACAGTTTCCTTGCTGGTTCACCCTTGGGTCTCAGAAATGGCAACCGTTCTGGTTACTACTACAAAAAATAAGGGGTTTCAGGGTGGCATAGGCTGCTGTAAACAAGGACCATCAATGGACTCCTGGGTGCTGCTTTTACTATGCATTACAGATGCGTCCACCAATCAGATAAAATTCCTCCTCACGCAAAGGATCAATTCCACAACAATTCTAGATTTCTTATTAAATATAAATTCCTTTTATTAATGTAGCAAGGAAGGAACAACAGGAGAATTGTGCATTATTAGTAAAGGAGAAAATGTCATACTGTACGTACTAGACTAGATTTGTAAGTGGCACCACAATATTATTAATTTGGCTTAAATTTTTTTTTCTTCTAGAGACATGAATCATGGGACATATAGGACAATGAGGCTATCATGTAGCTAAGGAATTTATTGCAGTTCGCTTTAATAGGAAGAGCCATAAAACATGAACATTCCACCATTGGTAGTTCATCAACATTGTGGAGGATGATTTTGCCCTTTACACCTTAGCGCAGACCTGGGCAAACTAAGGCCTGGTTGCCATGTGCAGCGCTTTGGCTGCCCCTGACTGGCCCCTCAATACTAGATCTGTACCCAAAAAAATCTTAATATTGATTGTCTCAGGCTGAATAATTAATTTTTATTTAGTAGATTTTAAATAAAAAATGTTGACCCAATCAATTGATTTATTGAATTTGATGGAATAGATATTACACACCGTCTATTATATATCTGTTCTATTCAGTTAGATCAACAGGACTTAAAGTTAAGTTCTTGAAGATGTTTTGCTAGTCATCCCACTGGCTTTCTCAATTCAGAATGACTTGTACAAGAATCTGTTGGCAATAATGTACCCTGGAATGTCCCAATTAGCATATCACAGCCTGGTGTTAGTGACCTTCTGAATGCAAGGCGTGATTGCATTGTGGTGTTATAGGCACGCCCAGGGTAAGGTGTTTAAACAGCATTGTACATGGCAGACAGTTGGTGTCGACCCCCCCCCCACCTCTATTCAGGCTTGGTTTCTTTATTTTCACATAAATGGCCTCCTTGACACCTCTCTTTAACCAGATATAACATGACCTGGATGAATGGGAACCTTCATAAGTTTCTATTATATATTTTAACTAATAATTTAAAAAATCCGATGAACCAGGGATATTAATTTAATTATTTTTTTTTAATCCAGTTTTACAATGTCTATTATGAGAATTGTGTTGAACCTATTGGTCCACCCTTTTGACACAATCCTTGCTTCGCATGCAGCGTCCTGTGAAATTTATTGCCCACCCCTGCCTTAGTGATATAGGGCAAATCTGTTCAGGATATTTCTTATATTGTTAATTTGCATGGGCACTCTATGCCTTATACTGAAGCTAGATTGTCTAAACAGAACAGGAATCATTAAATAAATTGCCATAAAAGGAAAAAAAAAAAGTATGGGGGAGTATGGACTTTTGATCCTTACAGAGATGCACAATATTTTGGTATTGTTAGAGTGTAAAATTCATGCCACCCAATGTATCAATGTAATAGCAGCTTAGTGTGGGTTTTACACTTGTTTTACGGGGCCTGAGACATTTGCAAAGGTTTTTGGACATAAGACATGTTTTTTACCACATCAAAAATAAGGTATTAACCAGCCCTTCAAAGGCTTCTCACCAGACTGCATCATGGGATGGTGGTCAGGTGTGTGCACGCACACTTTATTTACAGGTATGTGTTTTCCTTATAGTATGCTCTGTATTGTTAGAAATATACAGTTGCTGCTTACCTGAGTAAACTCGTATAAGCAAAGATAAACCTACAGTATATCAACATAAAGAGCAGGATGAAAATACAGAGTGTCAGTTGCTAAGGGAAACAGATTTCTGACTTTCTTTGCATATTTCCACACCACTCACGGATAAGGTCAGTAGGGTGCTGTTAGCTGCTGTTTTCTTATTGCTGTTGGACAACACAGAGCTACCTATTAATTTATAAATGCAGAAGACAAGGTGTCACCTCTGCTCAGCCTACTAAGGGTTCAGAACAATTCAACTTATCAGAGTAGAGCATGTCGGTAACAATAAATGGAAGGAACACTAAAACCTATTCAACCGGCAATAACCATGATATAGTATAATTCTACCTTTGCTTTGCCTTCAAAACTCATTAGTAGTCCAAACTGGCTCTTAGATGGATTTTATTTCTTTACCAGAAATGTTTTTTATATGTTGAATCTTATGCACTCCCAAGTTTTTGCAATGAGAAAGTAAAAAGGGAGATGAAATACTGGAGCAAAAAGGGAAAAAATAGAAAGAAAGAATCAGAAGAAAGGATGAAGAATGGAAACAGTAGAAGAATTGTAACCGAATAGAAACACTGAATGGTTATTTATTCTGATTGTGTTAATCCATCCACACACTCTTTATTAAGTGTGCATATTGTTTCCTAAAATTTAGAACTTAATTCTTCTACTACTGCTACTACTTCCCTGAATAAAGAAAAAATAGACTTCTAGATAGTTTCACGGTACCCCTAAGTAAAGCTATACATTCTAAGGGCCATATTTATAAACGGACGATATTAGCGCCGTAAAATTAGCGCCGCACATCGCCGTGGAAATAATACCGCTATCGCCATATTTATAATGGCGAGCGGCTTCGCGGTGAAATGTTTTGTGGCCGCGATGTGCGGCTGTAATTGTAACTATCTTCGTGGCGATACTGCACTTAGCGCAATGCACTAAGTACAATACCGCTGCGAATCCCGAGACGGAGCAGGAGTCTGGGAGGGGATGCCGGGAAAGGATCACCGTGGGTGTTCACATTTCTCTGAGGGGCACGGCGGGGTGGTAGGCCAGACTCCCAGACCCCCGCCTGGGGGGGGTAAAATAGACATTTTACTTGCGGATTCGATATTTACTTGCGTATAGGTATAATAGACATTTTACTTGCGGATTCGATAATTCAATATTTACTCGGGTATGCCTCGAACGTTCGAACATTCGATAATTATCGAAAGTCCGTTCGAACTCGATTACTCGGGTTCGAGTTCTAGTCCATCTCTACCGGTAATAGGTCGTTGTTGATCCTCTTCTTTTTACCAAGATCTGCCATGTTTCAGATGTTCATTTGAAACAAGTCACTTAAAATAAAAATCTATGGAGGACCTAGGGAAACAAGAAGTAGTTGCATATTGTAAATTGAAAATAAAGCAATTTACCCAAACTTTTATATCTGTTCCAATAAAGTTTGCGGGTAGCTTTCATTGTTTTATTTAAATGACACAAGAAGGGAAATGAATATTAATATAATTAATACAAAATAAAAGTCTAGCCTTAATAACTCGTATACCAGTAGAATAAAACGGTATTTAGAACAATGTTTTCTGCCCTTTGCTAAATATTTAAAATAGAGTAATATGAAACCTTTCAGCTCCTTACTTCTATAACCTGGAAGCTTATAGACTTTTTAAGCCTGACTGAGGCACAGTAGCTATTTCCAGAGTCATAAACCTGAAATTTGAAAAGCCTTTCTAGCACTTGACTGTAACACAGTGTTCTGTTTTACAGTTTTGCATCATAAGAAAAGAGAAATCAGATAGGATTGGAAACCATGGAAACAACCAAGTAAATCTTTTCATATGCTAAGAGCTCACAATCCACTAGTAGAGTTCATGTTGCTTCTCCTTTCCAGATGGATATTTGTCAGGTTTCTGTAAACTGCCAACTAATGGTCAGATTAGTTCTTTTTATAGGCAGATATTTGTTCCTGTGCCTGGGCACCCTAGGATTATTATAGTGTAGCACAGACAACAAAACAGCAAAACTTTCAAAACATTTCTAGATGGCAGCTTAATTGTGCACCTGAATGATTCCCACTCTGTAAGTAGCGGGTGAACTACAAAACATTGCACCATCCACCCTAATTAGATTTCAGCTTGAAATGTCCTGAAAATATCAGGGCCGCTGATAAAATCTTTTTTGGAAAATTTGTGTGATAAATTGGCTAAAATCAATGGCTGGGGCAAGTGCAGGATTTTCAAGTAGGGAATCCTGAATTGGTCACCACTGAACAAGCCCAGAAGGAGTTTCATGACTGAATATATCCATATATAATATTATATATATTTTCTACTTGTCATGATTATTACAGTTAGCCTCTCTCTCCTTTTCTAACCCATTAACTATGTTACGAAAACCCGCCGCTTCTTCCTTCACAATATAGCCAAAATCCGTTGGTTCCTTTCTCTCCCGACCACCGCTATGCTTATGCATTCTCTCATCCTATCGCGCCTGGACTATTGCATCCTACTACTTTATGGTCTTCCTGCTTCCCACCTCTCTCCCCTTCAGTCTATACTTAACTCTGCCACACGCTCTCTAATAAACCGGATCCCAAATCTCCTCTGTACCGGACAACAAACTGGCTCCCCGTTAAACAGCGCATTGTATACAAAATCCTTCTCCCAACATTTAAATCCCTTTGCTCTGCTGCTCCTACTTATATTTCCTCTCTAGTCTCCCCATATGTTCCTGCCTGTACCCTCCGCTCATCGCAGAACCAGCTACTGTACAGATCCCCCACTCCTCCTCTCGCCTTAAACCTTTCTGTCTTGTGGCTCCCATCCTCTGGATTTCTATTTCCCTCTCACTACTTTAAGAAACCTCTATTAGCAGGTTTAAATCTATCCTTACATCCTACCTATCTGGTACCCAGCACAGTATTGGATTGTTTTATTTGCACTTCATAGGTCTCACTCCAGCACTTATACCCATTGTATCTGTATGTTACCCACCTAACTAGATTGTAAGCTCTATGGGGCAGGTTCCTCCTTACCTCTTGTGGCAAAGCTCTAGCACTTCTATTTATATAATTTATATATTTAGGTACTGAACTATCTATGTATTTATCCCCCTTGTATGACTTTATTGTATTTTGTTACTGTACAGCGCTGCGTTCCCAAGTGTCGCTTTATAAATAAACTATACATACATACATACATACAATACAGATATTCCCTTTAATTTGTTCCTGTGTACGCGGCCTAACATTCTGTCTTACTGAGAAATCCACATTTGTGCTACATTATTAATAGTGTCTTTCAAGGTCAGAGCTGTGACACTGAGGGCGGATCTGACAGAATTTGCTGAATATTGTTGGTATTGGGACCAGACAAGACGGAAAATTTCCATTACTAGTTCCCATTACTACAGTAGAGGGAGCTGATAACGTTGGACCATGTATGGGTACATCAAACAATTATTCTGTATAAAAAATATACAAACACTCCTGCGTATATAATATAATGCAATGTTGATAGTCAGCTATACAACCACATTCAGGATTTCTTAATGTCCCTTATTCCTGCTCACTAAGCTCCATCACAGTGTAGTAGGTACAGTAAGTGTTGCATATAAACCCAGTCTCAGCAATCACCTCAGGCAGCTGCAGGGTTAATGTTAATACAGCTCAATTACCAATGTAAAAATCTATGTACCAACAATCTATCAGCACCAGGAGAAATGGAACATCAGACAGGCATTGCGCCTTAGCCAATCACAGGAGCGGATGCCAGTCAAGCCCCTCCTGTGCTTGGAAAAGGCAAAGAAGTTACGCAGAAGGCAGCGGGGAAATGAAGTCTGGTAAGTACATTTCGGGGGACCTGTCAGTGCTATAAACCTTGCAAGGTCAAGGTTTATAGCCATTTCCTACCAGATACCAAAATTTAGTTTGGGGGTGGACATACCCTTCCGTTAAAAGTAAAAATATAAATATATGGTGGACATGGCCTTTAATAAATCTCCCAAATGACTTGAGTAGTAGAATTTTAACTTTAAGATCTCTATGGTGTTCCTTAGCTCCATTTCAGGGAATTGGAAGAACTGTACTACTACTTTATAATGTTCCCTATATGCAAATTTAATAAGGAGAGGATGGGGGAATATTACCTAATACCTATTACCTGCAATATCTTGGGCCCTTTCCTTTGGGTTCTTATTACTTGCTCAATTAATTTATAATTAACTGAACAAGATATTACTTTGGCATGTATGGTTTTGAAGACAAATTTTAAAGCAGCAAACATTCTGTTTTATTTTCCAGCGTTTTTTTATATTGTTATTTGAGCTTTGGTTTGCTCTGCCCTGGAAATTGTTTTTTTTTTTAATTGATTGGGAGTTTAAATTTCCTAATTATTATTGAAAAATAGCCACGGGTTGTTCCTTTATTAATTTAAAGGAAAACTATACTGCAAAGATTTATTTATTTATTTATTTATTTTTTATAAGCCATTAGGATGAAAATTACCCGGGGCAGTAAGGTAGAATAAAATATTCCTACCTCCCAATATAATTTAATGGAGGGGTGGCAGAACAGATAAAACTGCTTAATGTACTTTTGCTTTTACCCCTGCCATCTTCCTCCTGGCTTTAGCAATAGTCTGTGTTATAATAAAAAGGTTACCAAAGAGAAAGAGGTTCGAGTGGTCTTTCCTGTCCAGCTTGATGCGCATCCCATTCTGAATTTTTTTCTATGACTGAAGTAAACGGCATCAGCACTACCTGCACGTGCACAAAGCGACATTCTTCTTGCTGGCACTCTTCAACAAAACAATATTGGGAGGTAGGTATAATCAGGTACTTTTATTTATTTATTTTTTTTTTAAGTGTTGTCCATAAAATGCAGAAACTTGTCTTTCAATGTGTTTGAAATATTAACAGTCATAAATTACTTTGAAAATCCCCCCTGTTGTGTTACCTAATTTACTATAACATGCCCTGTTGGATATATTCTGGCTTCATTAAGAGATTGTTGATATTTGCTGTGATGTGGCTTATATTGTAGATTTGGTGAGAATTCCTCAGACAGAAATTTCACAGTGATACCTTGGGTATATACATTTAAAGGATTTCGTCACCTTCATAAATATGGACCTTAGAACAGTATCTTCTCTCTAGGTAAGGTGAGACCACTGATTTGTCGTGGATTCGTGGGGTTACATGCAGCCTCAGCAAGCAATGTTATATAGACATACCACCTTACTCCCATGCTAATTTTTAATGCCAGCTAAGAGTTTCCGCAATGGTTAAACTCTATATTGCAATGCACCAAGAGCGCTATGTCTTGTCAGTATCACCCTGATAATACACACCAATATACACTTTATATTTATATTTGCTATATCTGCATGATTTATTTGTTTATTTAGTGAAGATATTTTTTCTCCTGTTTTTGCCAAAAAGGGAAATATAAGATAAAACATAAATGAGCGTTAATTAATTCTATAATTGCAAAAATAACAGCAGTGCCTGTCAACAGCATTTTGGGGCTATTATTTTAAACTCTACTAGTATTTGATTTTTCCTATAAACTTCCCTCCTCTACACAACAGGTTCTGTCTATCACTGCTCACCACTGCTCAGAATGCTTATACTTTTAATGGGAGGGAATTGGTTAGGAGGGGGTTTGTTGTCCTTTAATTTTAATTGATAAAAATAGGAAGAAAAGAAGAAAAGAAAATGAAATACCTTGTGGTTTCATT
This sequence comes from Hymenochirus boettgeri, assembly GCA_019447015.1. NCBI lineage: Eukaryota > Metazoa > Chordata > Amphibia > Anura > Pipidae > Hymenochirus > Hymenochirus boettgeri. The sequence goes on along the minus strand of CM033475.1, from coordinate 174,753,976 downwards.
ACATGTCATTACATTCATTACATATTACATGTCTGTGTTTAGAGGGGACAACTTATTTAAGGAAAACTACTGTAAAAATGAACTTTTTAGAAATTAAAAGTACCAGGGGCAGGGAGGTAGGATTGATTGTTCTTACCTCACAATATTGTTTCCTTAAGGCATTACAGCACACATGGTTTTCATCTGCCAGTTTATGGCCCTGGGCCTTCCTGTTTTAAAGATAGTGCTGAAGAACCCAGGAAGCCTGGCAGAAGCAGTTTTCTTCGTGCTGCTGTTCCTCATAAAATGATATTGGGAGGTAGAAATTACAACTCCTACCTCCCTGCCCCACTGTTTTTAAAAAAAGTTAAACACACTTTAGTTCTCCTTTAAACTTCCCTTTAAGATGTTATAAGGTACAGATTTTTACGTAATTTTAGCAATGTTGTTAATAAAAAAATCTCTGTACAATTTGTCTTGTAGTCATTCCATGATTTTGAGGGCATATCGCCATATGATCACCATATGGTCTTTCTGACAGTTTCTTTGATGTGATTATTCTTACCATGTGCTGTTTCCTATATACAGTATGTAAAACCCACATTCCGTGAGAGTGTTTTGTATAACTGTGATTTTCTGAAAAATATTTGTGTAGAAAATACACAGTATTGGTAACAGTAAGAGGGTAATCCTGATGTTGTGAAAGCAGCCAAATGTATCTGTTGGTGACTGTAAAATCCAATTAACAAATAAAATATCCTGGGTTTTTATGTCTGGTTGGTAGGATTCTACATCTACATTTCCCTGAAGTTTATTTTGTAATCAAGTAGATGGAACAGTTGCTTATCAGAGTGGTAGGGAAAGGAATCTATTTTCTTAAACCAATTCATTAATAGAAACCAAAACAATAGTCTATATCCTGCAACTAAACACAGTGCAATGAATGCACCATTTAGATGGCATGTGAGAAAAAATAGTAAAAATGGGGAATAGAATATTAAATTCAATAATAATTAAATGTTATTAGGAAGAGGGATATTTTTTAGATTTATAATAAAGGAGATGCATTAGGAAATAGTAAGTTATTTAGAAGATGGAATTTACATAATGATGCTTGTTGTAATGAGTTACAATCAGGATTCAACAAATCTCAACACTGTCCTAGGTATTTACAGGTTTATTCAATAAAAGTTCTTATTGTTAAAAATGGTGCTAATTTTGCCCCAACCAATCAGATGTTAGCTTTCAAACGTTAAATAAGATCTGATTGGTTGGGGCAAAATTAGCACCATTTTAAACGATAAGAACTTTTATTGAATCTCCCTGTTAGTTTCTTAGGATCCCTGGGGCTCTACTCTCTAGGCTTCTATCTGCTGGGCTGCTGCTGATTCTGGAGTTTCCCGGTCTGCTTCCTCCTCCTTGGCTCCTGGATCTCTTGCTCTCAAGCTAAGGGTCAAGGTAGCATTTTACAGCTCTGACCCCTGGACACTGCCTAAGCATGTATCCTTGCTCTCTCTTTGTCTATGTGTCACCCCCCATGTGGGCTTAAAGGGCAACTCCACCCTCATAAGAACATCTTTTAGATAGAATGGCCTCTTAAAAATATGTTGATTATCATACTTTGTCCTATGAATTCATTACTGTATGCCTGCTATGCTTCTGGATGCCTCATGGAAACTGAGCAATTTAGAAACCTTTACTGAGCCTGTACTGAGCCTGGGCATGCTCAGAAGAGGCAGACAGGGGATTAACATTCAGTCATTGGCTGTGATGTCAACTGTCAAATCCATAACTGACAGTTACTAACTGGAAGAACCAGGAAGCAGAAACAGGAAACAGGACATTGTGCAGGATTTCAGGTTAGACTTATTCAAACATTTTCAAACATTTCAAACTATTACCGTTCAGGGTTTTGGGGGGTGATTTACCTGTATGTAAGTTTTCATTTTGGGGCTGGACTTGCCCTTTAAGTTACTTTATTTATTTCCAAATTCACTTTGAAATGCAAATGGCCAACCTTTAACCATAAGCCAACCATCAGAAGTATTGAACAGCAGACCAATCAGCAATTAACCTAACGCAAACTCTCTTAGACAAAATGGAGCCAGACTAATTTCTATATGACAAGAAATGCCAGGAGAGCCATCTTGTGCTAAAAGGGCTAACTGCATATTCCCAACAGTGTACTTGGTACATTTTACATAAACATTACTTACATAGAATATAAAACTGGGAGAGGTGTATCTGTTGTATTCAATTAGATCAACTGGACTTGAAGTTTAGTTCTTGTAGACGTTTCGCTAGTCATCCGACTGGCTTTCTCAATTTAGAATGACTTGTACAAGAATCTGTGGCAATTATATACCCTGGAAAAACCCAATTAGCATATCACAGCCAGGTGTTAAGGGCGTGATTAGATAGTGGCTAAGAGGTGTTAAAGGAACGCCCAGAGTAAGGTGTCAAAAAAGCATTGTACATGGCAGACAGATGGTGTCGAACCCCCCCCCCCCACCTCTATTTAGGCTTGGTTTCTTTATTTTCACATAAATGGCCTCCTTAACACTTCTCTTGAACCAGTCCCGTTCCTTTGCCAATATGTTAACATTACAATCTTCAAAGGTATGTCCTTTATCCTTAAGATGCAGGTACACGGCTGAGTCCTGACCCGAGGAATTGGCTCTTCTGTGCTGGGCCATACGTTGAGAAGTGGTGCCTGGATGAAACAATGTTTTATTATTTATTAAAGACTGGGTACTTCTCTCCTACTTACATAGAATTGATTATTTAATGATAGTAAAGACCCATGGTGCTCAGTCACATATATAAAAAGGATTATCGTATTCTAAACACATCACAGTGCATAGACTAATAGATGGATAGCATAAATACTGTATATAAAAACGGATCGATATACAGACAAATATTGTAAATAGATTGACAGTCGTACGTGTCCTTTGGCATGCAGCTATAGTTATAGCATACCCCTAATGATGTGATACAAATCAGAGCACTCTACTATGAGTAATTTTTAACCCTGGTGAATCTGCATGTATTCTGGTTATTCAATAAAATGGTTCATAGGAATAATTAATGTAAAAGCTTGTAAAGGAAATATATTGACTTCATCGTGATAAGGCTTATTAAGGTTAGTTTCATGCATCAACAGTTGCAGGTAAATTACTTAGCAGATGTTCTATAAGAAATCACCAGATCACCAAGTGTCATGTCTCTGAGCATTTTTTATAGAAAAGAAACACATATTGACTGACTTGCACATAGGGTTTGGGGGTAATACTGGGCAACTTATGTCAGTGTTCCAATATTTAATACAATTATTTATGCCAATGTTCACATTAAGAGTGTGTTCTTTTATTGTCCAGCTTTAAAATTAATATTCTCCCATCCAACACAACATATGGAATGCTACCTGAAATACTGTGGCCAGTTGGGCTTTACTTGTAGTATTTAACCCCCATTAAAAGCAGCTCAGGCAAATGCAGTATTTGTTGCATGCCTGCATCCAGATCAATTAGTGTCACTGACATTCCTGAATATGGTCATCTGCTAAGAGCTTTGAGCTGTTGTCCTAAAATTCTCTAAAGGGTATCTATACTAAAAAATATATTTTGGCTCATATTGGGCCCTATTTATAAAAAATCGTTATCGTAAAATACCGATCGTTATCGTAAAATAACGACCGGTGTTTTCCGATAACGACCGGTATTTAACAAGATCGGTAAATAACGGTCGTTATCGGTAAAAACCCGGTCGTTATTTTTACGATAACGATCGGTATTTTACGATAACAATAACGATTTTTTATAAATAGGGCCCATTAATCTATAATTCAATACATGTAATCAGTACTTACTCTGAAGGGTGTTTGTTATATGCTGCGTGCCTTTCCAGATCTTGTTTTGCTCAGGCTCATAATGCCCCCTTTGTCTCTTCACCCACACCTCCTTTCATCTGACCCGACTTTCTTTTTGGGCAAGCATGCTCATTGATCACTATGAGCCAACACTGGAAGAGAAAATCCCTCACCATTCAATTCACATATAGAAACGGTCACCATTCCAGTTACAGCAAACCTGAATACAGAAGAATTAATGATAATAACACTTAATTGAAAGAAGAAATTTGGTACAGTGAGAGTTGTGAAGAATTATATTTTCCAGTAATGGACAATATTCTGGCAATGCTAATCATGCCCTAGTGTTAGAAGCTTAGAAGCATTTTGCTGTAAAGTCTATGGATCTAAGACTTTTGTGTATGTCAAACAGGACATACAAATATTAGAAGCCTCCAATTACTTTGCTTACAGTTTATTTTACCATGTAAAAAGCCTGCCCTTCTCTCTGGATAAGTTAAAGCAATTAGTTCAATAACTTGGCCAAATTATTTTAAGCCCAGAAACCACTTCACAATTTGTTTTATTCTGCTGGGTCCTAACTATTTACCTTTTTTTTTACCTTAGTAACTTTTTGTTATGTCAAACAGGACAACATCAGTTTGCCTACTAAAACTCCTCAGCTGCCACACTGACCTTTCAGCATGACGAACTACACTGGAAAATGCTACTTAGTAACTTTAATCATTGGTGTTACTTCATCTTAACTGTTGACTAAGCGATAATAACTAACTAATAATTACCCAGATGCAATTCTTTGCGGATATACAGTGGTATGGAATTTGTAGGGCTTTGTCTAAAAGAAATTCTTTTTGAAAATAATTTTATGTGGCCTGTGACTACAATGAAAGGTTCTGAACTGATTTGAGGTTTTTCAGTGTGGGAAAAAAATATTTTGAAAGTTATGTAAACAGTAAATTTGTGTTGAAAAAAACTTTGGTCCCATAATGACAATGTAACATATTTCTCAATTCTAAATAAGACTTATTATGTGTTCATCATAACTAAGTTCTCTAAACTGAGAACAAAAATAGCTGTGTGCCACCTGGAGTTAAAACTGTGTATGGAATTTATGTCATGGGAATGTGGCCTATGAAGTACATTTCTAACCATTTCCTGACATATGTTTTGTCTCTTGAGCTTTCGAAACGAATATAGAAAATATCCAGCCTGCTCACAGGAAGTCGTAACGATGGGAAAGAATTCACTTTGTTTAAACAATTTCACTCACAAATCCCAGGCAAAAAGAAGTAAAAGGAAACACTACATTCCACTTTCACGCACGTCTGTTGTGTAATTGGTTGTATGTATATTTCATGGATAATATTTCAATATTCAGTAAACAGGAAATCGGGATGTACATACAGTACATGTGAACATATATACATGGAATAGACATTCTAAATCCCACATTTAAATGAACAGACAGTAAAAACTGACTAAAAAACAGAATTTACCATTTCCGTCCTCGCATAGAAAATGGGGAAAACTAGATTATTATTGTAAGGTTATTAATAACATTACATTTAAAAACCTCATCGCTAAAAGAAATTATTATTATTGTCCATTGTTAGTGATCTCTATTTTTTTCTAATCAAAATGAATGTAACATTTATATTTAATTTCTTTAAGATAAGATGTAAATAATAAAACAAGCAATTCTTATTACAATGACATCACATTTTAGTAAACATTGAAAAGGACACAATAGGAGCTTGTTGTTCTCGGACTTCTAACAAAGTTTAATTAAAATTATACGTTATGACGTTCGATTATATAGAATGGCCATATCTGATAGAAGTGCTTAAACACTTTGGCTTCAGCCCGGGGTTTAAAAGATGGGTGAAGCTGTTGTATGCACCCCCACAGCACAGATATTAGTAAATGGCAGCCTATCATCCAAGTTCTTACTAGGAAGGGGCACTCGGCAGGGCTGCCCTTTATCCCCCTACCTATTCGCACAAGCCATCCCCTGGCAATACAACTACGATCAGATATTAATATAAGAGGCCTTACAATTGAACAATAAACAGAAAAGATTGGTTTATGTGCAGACGACCTAATTATGTTTCTTGAGAACCCACATGCCCCACTTACTGCAATCAACACCTTTGGACTCTACTTTGGACCACATATCAACTGGAACAAATCAGCAATATATCCCCTAGAAAATACGCCAGCAAAAAAATCTCAAAAGCTCAACACCAATTGTCCCCCACTTTAAATACTTGGGTATCACCATAAACAAATCACCTCGACTATCGTTACCAAACTTCCAGCTTTACTACTGGGCCTCATAATTTGCTCATCTCCAATGCTGGGTCAACACTAACATCGAACCTACACAATCCAACTTAATGATGGCTGTATACCTATGTGGCCCATTTATGGCATACTTAGCAAACCCCAAAGCATATATACTTGGTAAAGGAACGACACTACACAAACAAGCTCAAAGAATATGGCATCTCGCCAATAAACAACTAAAAATAGATGGCCACTTTAAACACACTCCACTCTGGCGAAACACAGCTCTACCGATACTACAGTCTCTACCCGGCAATACCCTATGCGATTTATATGGCATATGTACATTAGGAGACTTATTACATAAGGGTCAGATTAAAACATTCTAGGAACTATAAAAATCATTCAAAATCCCAAACACGTTACACTACAGATATCTACAAATAACACATGCACTCAAAGCAAGATTCCCCAACTCCCTAGATCTGATCTCTAAACACCCAATTATAGGTATAATACGCACTCAGGGACTCTGCAGATCATTACCTGTATGATCAATGCCAAATCCCAATACATACTTGCAAATATTAAAGCAAAATGGACAAACTGCTTGGGAGCTATTCAAGAAGAACTTACACTGTGAAGCCTCCCCCTCGGCGAACAATAAGTTTATTCAATTCAACATACTACATATGGCATACTATACCAAATACCAAATGCTACAAATAGGCACTGCCTTGGGCGTAGCTACCAGGGGTGCAGGGGATGTGACGGCACTAGAGCCCTTGGCCAAGAAGGGGGCCCCATTTTGTGCTAAGGTTCCAAAACTACCATCTGTGTGCCAACTGTTTTACCAATGGTCCGTGTACAAAGCATTTTTACCATTTTCTGTGTGCCAAGCATTTAACCAGTGCCTGGCTGTGTGCAGTGCCAGTTTCCCAAACAGTTTATCAGTGTCTGCATGCCAAGCATTTAACCAGTCTTTGTGTCAACTATTTCACCAGTGGTTATATACAAACCATTTTACCACTCTCTCGGGGAGATGTAATAAAAGTTCTTATTGTTAAAAATGGTGCTAATTTTGCCCCAGCCAATCAGATGTTAGCTTTCAAATAATAAATAACATCTGATTGGTTGGGGCAAAATTAGCACCATTTTTAATGATAAGAACTTTTATTAAATCTCCCTGTGTGTGTGCCAAGCATTTTACTAGTGTCAGTGGGTTAGTTATTTTAGAAGGTTTGAGGACAGAAGTTTAGAAATACTGTTTGAATCTGATTGAATAGCTTTGCTAGGTGTATGGGGAAAGTATGTTTGTCTGTTTTAAAATGAGTGCCTTTAAAAAAAAATGTGAATTTGAATGTTTTTTATGGAAATGATTATTTGGTTTGTGGTGCTGATTTGTGTTTGCGGCGGTGTTGGGGGGCCCATGCCCATAGCTATGCTACTGCCCACAATGCCAAAACCAAAATGCGGATTTCACACACCTCATTTGAGACTGCCCAAAGATCCAAACCTTCTGGAAATAAATATTTCAATTCCTATCCCCACTAACCCCACACCCCATACATTTGCAGGCATAAGTATGCATATTTGGTTTATTTGAAGAGGATGTGTGGTCTAAGTACGAACTGGCTATTCTTTGCGCGCAAAACAATTGTACTTGGTTTGGCTCTCACATAAGAAATTGAAAATAAAGAAATGGATAAAATTGATAAACAAGAACACGTGATATTACAAACAAAAAATTCTCTTGTTTGAATCCCACGCATGAACAATCTACAAAACAATCTAAAAAACTGCATTTGTAGTGTTTGGGTCTAGCGAAACTTTGCTCTAAACAATGGTAATTTCTTATGCAAATCAATCTGAATAATAAAAATAATTATAAACTTATTATTAATAATAATAAACTTCCCCAATGAGAGAGGCCTAGAGGCCTTGTAGTACCAAAGTAACCTTCAAGCATAGAATAGAGCAAATAATAATAAATAGAGCAGGACACTTGGTGATGGTACAGTAAATGTTAATGTAAATGTGAGTAATCTGACATTGGTCTGATTTATAAATTATTATTAGTTTGTTTTATATATCTACATTACCTCTAATAATTGAATGTTGATTTTATGTGTGGTAATGTTTGATCTAATAAGAAAGGGTAATTCCTTTCTTATTAGATCAAACAAACCCAATCTTCTCACTGACCCAACCTGATATTAATCACCTCTCACACTCCACAGCCAATCTATTTACAGCCTACCGATTCCCATCACCTTATGTCTCACCCCCACTTCTTCTAGACTGTAAGCTCTTTGGGCAGGGTCCTCTTTCCTATCATATCATGGTATTGCTGTAAATAACTCATCACTTTGTGCACATATATTATGTATTACCTGTGTATGTAATATGTACGACTTTGTATAAAATGTATTACCCTGTATGTATGACCATATAATTGTAAAGCGCTACAGAAGATGTTGGCGCTATATAAATCCATAATAATAATAATAATGGTGGGGAAGAGGTGGGGAAATGACAACTTACAGTATTAAAAAGCATGTTCATTTTTTGCTCTAATAAATGTTAGTAAAAACGTATTAGAATAGGCCTTTCTGTACTTGCAGGTTCATCCAGAACTCCTGCTGTCATACTCAGATGAGCATAGTTAACATGTTTTTTTTGGTCTAGAATAAAAAAATGCCCCTTTCAACCTTTACATATCATCGGCAATGGGGAAATTCTTTTAATTAAACAAAAAAAGCAACAGTGTTTATCTTCTTCCTAAACTGAAGTATCATGGGTAGAACTGCGCAAATATTTATTTTTAACTTGGTAGGTGCTGGATCCTCCTCTTTTTCCCAAGGTTTAAAATATAGTGTTACAGCTCTCTATTACCTTGGAAATCATCTGAAATGAATATTTTTTTCTCCTTTAAGGCTGAAGGGACATTAAAGATTACTATCATCTTTTTACAGCTGAATGGAAAGCTCTACCAATGCCACCAGTGTCAGCAAAGGGCATTGATAAAATTAAGCTGTCTTTGTTTTAGTGGCCAGCACTTCGTTCCCCAGACAGAACACTACTTTTATTTTGAACAGGGAATGACTGGTGTGACATTTCCCTCACACAATGCAAGTGCCCACATTTTCCACTTTTCAGAACGCACACTCACTGGGTTCAGGGTTAAATATTCTATTATTGGTTCTTAGTGTTTTTTATGAATGAGTGACACACAAAACTTTATACAGTCTGTTGTTCAAATGCAAAACTAAAGGGCAAGTACTTATAGTTCACCTTCTTCTGTGATTATGAGATTACACGACATCTTTCAGTAGAACGAAGCTTTGCACATTACGTTCTGTTAATATCAGTCTATTGGAGTTAAAGGTATTTTCTCATAAGCTCAAATAACAAGAAATAACCATACACCTCCATACTGTGTTTCTAAAGAATAATCAGATCAAGGCTTTACAATCTCAGCAGTACCACAAGTGCTTTAATTACATAAACTGTAAAATCTCTGTTCATATGAAAATCTGACAATGGCCAATACATGGATTTTGATCTTTACTTTAGTTGTTGGCTGAGGATTACTGGTCTCACTGAGGACTTTGATAGGGAGCCTATTAAACAGAAGATATATTGAATTTCCTCTGTTACCTACATCTTGAGCTTTTCTGTAAACATCTACCTAGTGCAATTTGGGAACATGGAGGGGAAACTTTGCCTCACCCTGCAGCTATACCCAACTTAAACCTGGGATTTTCCAAATGTAGTAAAGCTATGGCTCCTAGTGTTTATTGTGCTTTTGTTTGTCTCTAGAAACTATAAGAAACATTGTCCCAGAACTTTAAGTAAAATGATTTACTGTATTTGTACAATTAGTTTAAAACAAGTAATATGACACACAAAAGTATATTTGTTCTTTAAAATGAGATTCAGGCCTATACTTGCTACCAAGCATTTCTGGGTAATAAAGAGGCAGTACTGACTCCAGGAGTAATCCAACTTCATACAGTATTTTGCCATTTGGTATTATGTTCTTACTTCACATTATTTAGCTACAGGGACAGAGATGGGTCATTGGCATAGAAGGTATTTCTTTCCAAGTGCATTAATATGTGCAATTGTGGCAGTGCAGTCATTTTGCTGTAAGAAGTTGATGCTTGGGCTATACAATATGAAAGGAAATGTCAAATCACCATTGCTACTACGAAATTAAATATTTTATGCTTGTACAACTACTTCTGAACTACAGTATATTGGACACAAGGTATTTTTTCCATGCACCCAGAGTTCAAAAGGGTTTAGAGGACATCCCTACCCTTAGGGCTGTGTACACATCATGCAATTTTTTGGCCTGATTGATTGATGGTTCTTTGCATCAGACTTTTGGGCCGGAGAAGTTGCATGGGTTTTCGGACCGCCACGATCAACATTCAACCGTTTATTCTCCCAAATTGGACAAATGGGTGATCAGGCGCATTTCAGAACCATGGGCGTTCCTCTATGCATGTCATAAAATGGTAATAACAGCAGTTGGGATTGTCTGCAAATAACTAACAATTCACCAGTTTTTGGACATGCCCTTTAGGAAAACTAGTCACATGGCCAGGTGATAATGCAATAGCTTTCTGATTGGTGGCCTCATGTCTCCATAGACTTTAATAGAGAAGTATAGAGAATGGAAACCATCTAGTCTCCATTTTTCTGCCAGAAATGAATAAAAAAAACTCTCAAATATTGTGACAAATAGCAAATTACACAAGTTCTTAGAACAGCTCTTTTTACATTCATTTTACTTCTCCTTTAAAGAACAGCTTATCTCACACTTTGGCTACTCAAGCAGAAAACCGACAGCAAGAGATTCCTAATTTTAAAGGAATCGATTTCACTATATATATTGCAGATTTGATGTATCAGAGCAGATGTAACATCTCCCACCACTCAAGAGTCTTTTCATTCAATATTAATTTAACACTTATTAAATATTATCATGCAATATTTATTATAGGTGCATCATTAGCATCTGCAATGTGCCAATGTACATTAAATGCTCCCCCGTGTTCTAAATCAAAGCAGCTCAGATTTGAGAGAGTTGGGACTCGATGTGCGGTAATTAATATGAAGATATTTTTACACAGAGTTTATACATGGTAAATTAATTATATTTCTACATAGTGCTCTGTCACCAGTAAGCACCTTGAAGAATATTTGAGATCACTGATATTTATTTTCATAACAATATAAATAAATGTTGAAAAGACCCCAGGGTTTCTGAAACATTAAAGTAAAATATATCAATAGTATCAGTCCATCTAATTTCCCTAATCTTTCCCGCGAGGACCTTTAAATGGATTTATGCCTTGATCTCCCTTGGAACACAAGGAGAAGTAACTAATAAAAAAATCATCAATTCATAGACTTAATAAGTCATATCGTCCTTCTCTGTCACAGAAGAAACCTGACTTCCCTTTCATTCAAAAGTTCTACATAGTGAATGACCTAGAAGCCAGAAAAATGACTCCATATGGTAATGCAATCAGGAAAGAGAAAGATAATTCTAAAGCAAATTACTCCCTGCAGAAATCCATGAAAGAATACTATTATATTTAATCAAAAAATCATCTCCTCAATGGATTCATTTTGATGGGAATTTGCAGCTTTAGAATCGTTCAGGGTTCATCGACACACTTAGAAGGTGTTTTTCGTTTTATTTTATCTTTACAAACACCTGAAGTAGTTTACAAGTAGGTTTTTGACAATTGTTGTTTTATTAAAATGTTAGATTTTATTCCTTTGTGTTCTTATAAAGAATAAATGAAATGGACTAACTCCGTATTGAACAAGGGATCTCATGCTTTTTGTTAATGTTCATCAAGATTCACTCTTAAAGGTACACAATACTCATGCAGTTATTAGCTGCTCTATGGCTCCTTCCCTATTCAGGATCAATGACTCTCCTTGTGTTATCTGACATTGTTAAGCCAATTTTAATGAAAAGGAGGGTAGACTGCGGAAGGAGCTAGTGATCATTTACTAAAGTGTATAGTGTCCCTTTAAACCTACTCACATTGTCTACATTTCTATTAGGTTGATCCAGGGGAAGGCAAAACCTTGTCAGAGGTCATATCCAAATTTCACCAAAACTTTAAAAAAAACAAAAAAACAAAACCTTATGTAGAGTAGTGTAACATCAATGGCATAACTACCACCCCTGCGACCTCCCCGCCACAACCTCCGTGATCAGCTGTTTTTAAACAGCTGACCGCACGTATGAAGGAAACAAACAGGGGATCCAATCTTGCCCATGGCCCTGCAGTTACACACCTGTGTAACATCCTCTTTAATGCATCCTGTGTTAGGTTACCAGGGCAATGGTCTGGACACTGCTATCCTCCTGGTGGGCAGTTTTTGGGAGGGGGACTACAGGAGAACCCTATGGAGCTGGGATGTTAGGTAAGGATTAAACTACACTACATGGTGGGGCCAGTAGTTGGGGGGATTATATTTTTGGGGGTGGACATGCCCTTTAAGTAGGTCCCAGTTCCCAAGTATGTAGGTAGGCCCCAGTACACAAGTAGGTAGGTAGGCCCAAGCAGACAAGCAGGTATGCCCCAGCACACAGGTAGGTAGGTATGTAGCCAGCCCAGAAGTAGGTAGGTAGCCAGCCCCCAAGTATGTAGGTAGACCCCAGCACACAAGTAGGTAGCCAGCCCCCAGCCCCAAAATAAGTAGGCAGGCTCCAGCCCCCAGGTAGGTGGGTGAACCCCAGCACACAAGTAGGTAAGTAGGTCCTAGCACACATACTACTCACACAGTATGTCCCCATGCTCCTGGTTGGCAAATTTAAAAGACGGATGCTTTTTCAAACTCCTCCCCAAATCCTTTTGTTGATCGCAGCAATTTCAAGCAGCTGTTCCGGTGCCAGTGGCACGCATGGTAGGAGCGGCTCTGGCTGGTGTCTGCAATTGTTGTCGTCTGGCTACTGTCAGATGCCAGTTGTGCACACAGGATGGGCCCCCTCACACAAACACACACTCTATCTTACACATACACACAATCTCTCACTCACTTTTTCATACACACACTCACACTCTCTCTCACACAAACACACACACACTCACACACACACTCTCTCTCATACACTCACACTCACACACTCTCTCACACACTCTCTCTAACACACTCTCTCTCACACTCTCTCTCATATACATTCACACACACTCTCACACATACTCACTCACATCCCCTTCTCACACACTCTCACACACACACTCTCACACACACACTCACTCTCACACACACTCTCACACACACACACTCTCTCTCACACACACACTCACTCTCACACACACAAACCTTCCTTCCTGGTCCCGCTCCCATCCTGAGTATTCACATATGCTTTTTGTTTTCCGCTCCAGGTACCAGGCATATTGTGAGGCACACTCCAGCATGTCAGTTCCTGGAATCCCCACCACTTCATTGCTTTCACTACTGGGTTCCGGAACGCCCTTCTGTGCCATGCGCAAGTTACATGACTTGCGCACAGCGTAAGCAAGTGCGTGCAGGACAGGAGCACAATGTGACCAATCACAAAAAAGCTTCAGCGAATTCAGGAACCAACGCAGGTTACGCGGCGCTGCTTGGTCTGCGCCGGATGGCTGTCAGGTAAAGCACTGCCCTTGCGCATTGCGCATTTAGGAAAAAAGAAACAAAAAACAGACAGGCTGCCACGCGCCTTTTACATTTAAGTGCCACACGCCGCCATGAGCAAGATTTTCTTATTGCTTCATGGCAGGAGCGGCACTGTCACTTAGGCAAACACTATATGGAATGAACTATATACATGTGTTAATATTGCATTCTACTGACTTGCTATAATGTCATTTATGTTAATGCTACACATTAGCTACTGTATAATGTCAGTTTATTAGTTTGATTTAGTACTTATTTCTATTTAATATATATTTATTTTATATATTATATTTATTTAGTTGTTATACCTACATGCAGTAAATTGGTTTAGAACAGAAGTGTGCTAATAATAAATACAAATTTAGGAATTGCATAGCTTTGACATTTTCCTTTTGTGTTCTTTTGAGGATTTTTGGTCTCACCAGAGGCAAAAGTGATCCCAGTTATTACAAGCGAACTCCTACATGTGTACTACGCTTACATTCATACATATGACACATGGTGGCCCCTATTACAGTCCAATAATGTTTTAGTCCTTTTGTGTGTTTAAGACCAACAGGGAGATGTAAGACTAATATAAAAATGGGGAGAGACAAGGGTTGGCTACAAGACACCCACTATACTCCAGAAAGGTAGGCACTCATCCGGATAATGAAGGGGAAATAACTTGATACAATTAACTTCCAATACGGTGGAAGTTAATAATAAGGTCAAGTCAGAGTTGAATCACCAAGGTGTATATTTATTAACATATTTAATCCATTAACACATTTTTCAAAATCAAAACCAATTCCCCAAGTCCAACCTATTCACCCTATTTTTTTTTTAACCCTACCTAACAGTTGATCCAGAGGAAAGCAAAAAACCCCAGAAAAAAAAAGGGGGGGGGGATTCCTTCCTGACTCCAAACGGCAATCGGAAAGTATCCCTGGATCAACCAGATCTATATGTATTAATACCAGTAATTCTCAATATTTTTTAGTTTTAGAAACTTATCCAGGCCTTTTTTAAAGCTATTCAATGAACTTGCCATTACCACATCTGCTACCCTTCTCACTGTAAATAAACCTTTCCTAACCTGAAGATGAAACTTCTTTTCTTCCAACCTTAAAGGATGTCCACGAGTCCTCTGATATGACCTTTTAGTGAACAATGCACCAGAGAGTTTATTGTATGGCCCATTAATATATTTGTATAAGGTTATCATATGGAACGGTAAATGAGACAGTCAATGAAAATGATGTAATTCAGTGCCCCTCCACGCACACCTATTGTAAATACTGAGAAGGGTCAGGCTAAGCACTTAAATAATCTGTCAATGCATTAGTGCATCTGTAAGTGTTAACAGTGCATGCAAAGAGTTAGTGCAGCTAAGCGTAAGCAGATTAAACCTACAGTCATGAAAGCAATATAATGCATAATATGTATGAGTTACAAGGTAAGTAGAAGATTAGTTGTTACTGGTCTCATTTGGGTGTCAAATTCATTGTACACAGACAGTTGCGATCTTCATACATGGGAATTATTTAACATTTAAAGAGCTAAACATACATTTTTTTTATCCTAACATAAAACTTTTTCTCCCTAGGACACCTATACATTATAAGGTACTTCTCTAGTAAGTTGCATTTAGTACATGTAAGTAATAGATCCTGTAACTAAGAAGACTTCCATGTTGTTGCCAATACAACCCACAACCCATGTAGTTAGCAAAGAACCACACTCCCTGACCCCAGTATTCACTGTCTCTATGCACAGTGTTTTTATACAAATGTCGACACACCAATATGGATAAGACTTTGAAACCTGCTTGTTACCTTCCTTTTTTTTTATCTGTCAGGGTAAATTTAATACAGCCTTCCTGGAACATTACTAAAACTCAGCTTGTTTTACTGACTTTTATTATTATTTTATTACTAGCAAAAGATAAACTTTTAAATGTACCTGGATTCTTTGCATCCAGTAGTGGTTCACCTGCTAAAGCACATGTTTGAGAAACAAACCGTCCAACGGGTCATGGGTCCAAATCCCAGACTTACTTTTATCTTTTACTGAAATGTTAAAATTCTGTTTCTTACATCTGTGGTAGCTATGAAATACACTGCAAAGATTAATTAGCTGGGTTTACCCAGATAAGGTGGATTATGAGAGCTTGCCCCTAGTACCCACAGGTTAGATAGCAGCCACAGCAAAGATAGAAGTGAGACACAGCTTGTTCTACAGTATGTTTGCGAATATGCTCCTGTCTATTGGGACAATGTTGTCTGGAGGCTTTAGTTCTCCGTTAAATAAAACATCCAGGTGATCTCTTATTCTGCCTTTAATACCCAGTTAATTCTTCTCCTATCAGCAATGACAAATTAATCTTTGATATTTCTATACACAATACATGTTTCTTCTCAGTATACAGAATAAACGCATCCCTACAGGCTGGCCAGTGGGATAAGGCTATTCTTTTATAAATCATTGTTAAATAAATCAGACATGTTTGACATCAAATATGCTGATTCCTCACTGGCTTGTCCCTGAGTTGACTTTCTGCCTTGTTCAAACATAGACACTGGTTTGATAATAACCAGTCACAATAGTCAAACTCACTGCACACATAAGTGTAATGAAGCAAGGCAGTCTAATGTATGGCTGTTGTCCCAGTGTATGAGATTTTGGAGCTGGCTGGTGCTGTATTGTGATAACCGATGCTTGTGATATGGACGGAATGTTACATCTGCTATCGGTTCCCTCGGGACAAATGCCACAGAAAACAGACTATTAAAATCAGATGAAACAGTTCATCCAAAGCTTCTGTTCTCTTCTCCGAACAGAAATACAATAAATCTGCTGTGGTGACTTTTATTTGCTTGGAAGCCTTTTTAGTGATAGAGTAATATTATTCTGAAGGGATAATTAATAGCTAGTAAATTAGTGTGGAATGTTCACCATTGAAGGGGTAAAAGCGTTTTCTGAATGAAACAACATTTTAACTGTACTTTGGATAAAGCATTTTAATGAACATAAACAGATATGCACATATCCATGAATATACTGTTAATGATATCCTTATAAACAGTACTTTGCTGTGTCATCATTTATTATCTGTGTGGAGCTGCACCATTAGTGTCACATGATTTACCAAAACTTGTAATAATTTCCCCCCGCTTTAAAATATAATGGTCAGATGGCCAATACATACATTTCTGCATAGTCATGGAACTCTTTGGTGACTTTTAATATCCTTATTTGGCATGAACCAGAGTTTCATCCTATGACTAAGGGTGAACATACCGGGGACCTCCAAGATGTTACACTTAATAATAAAGATGTTCATCACTATTCACCCATGAGACTGAGTACAGTTCATTTTGGAGAGCGCCTACACCCATCTTTTGTTTTATTTAGAGTTTCAACCTGTTCCAAGAACCTTCTAACGGAACAAACCCCAGCAGGTTTGTGCACTTTTCTAGGGAGATTTAATAACAATTCTTATTGTTAAAAATGGTGCTAATTTTGCCCCAATCAGATGTTAGCTTTCAAATGTTACATAACATCTGATTGGTTGTTGCAAAATTAGCACCATAGTTCTTACTAACAATAAATTATATCCTTATAATTAGTGGTTAGCTACATTATAAATATAGCATGTATATTATCTGAATTAAGTATTAAAACTTGCATTTGAGTTCCTAGACATGTATTAAACAAGTTAGCCTGTGGCATCATACATTTAAAAATACCTGGAACTACTTAGTAACTGGATTATTTCCTCTTTATTTTTTTTCTCCAATGTGTTTACTAATATCCTTATATTTTACAGCAGTGGTGCATTTAGTATTATATATATATGATAATATATCTTCTCCTGTACATCCTATCTAGGACAGGTTTCAGCAAGACATATCAAGGGTACAGAACCTTGAGGTGATTTCTGATATAATTAAATTGTACAAATGTTATATGTACATATAGAATCCTACTTTTTCTTTTAGGATATACAGACAAAATGAAAATAAATCTATAAAACAATATAATAAATTAATGAATGAATTTAAAGGGCGTGTACATCCACTAAACAAAAAGTTACTTATTTCCCTGAGTGACAGAAGCCCCAAACACTTCTCTGTTTCTTTCAAAATTTTCTCTGGCAGTCTGATCCATCCCTTTATATGTTCTCTGCCCCTGATCTTCTCTGACGTTACACAAAACTAATTGGGCACCAGAAGTTGAGGTCTTTGCTGTTTCTCCCACAAATTTCTCCCTGGCGCTCCTGACAGAAGATATTTACCTTGAAATCTGCTGGTCCCTTACTACATGTTGTTGAGTCTTTTATGGCTTTGTGAGCCCACAGAGCTGTAAAGCAAGAAGCCTTGACTGACCAATAGCACCCAGAAGAGTGATGACCAGTGAACATCAAGGTAAATATCTTCTTTAAGGAGCTCTGGGAAGAAAAATAAGTATTGCAAAATAGTGTTAGAGGGCTCAAGGGTGTGTGGTTAAACGCTTGTTATGGGGTAAACATGCCCTTAAAGAAGAGCAAATAAGAAGCAAGAAGTAAAACAGCAAAGGCAAAATATTACCACATATGATATTGAAATATATGGTATATTTAATGAAAATGCTGTGTTGCATGCACTGACTTATAATATATGCACAATACAAATAATTAAACAATAACTAGAGCATAAAAAAAATATTTCAGGTTTACACAAATCACAGTTAATCCATTAAACTCAGCATGACACTTTAGTACATACATACAGTATACCTAAAGGGATCATAATGGTTGTCTTTCATATCATCTGAATAATCCTTACAAAATCATACATGGGATTGTCCGCACATACCTGTATTTTGTCAATGTACTGTATACCTGTGACCAGTGTTCACTCTAAGCTGTGCGCCCATGTGTGCACACACAACCCTGCAGGCCTGCGCAAACCGGCGCGCGCACACACACACACCACTTTAGCACACATAATTTCATTTTGTATGTGCAAAGCAAACATACTTCTACGCACACAGTGGGTTTTTCCTGTCACATTTCTTGTTTCAGTTTTAAACTTAGCCAACTTAAGGTACTGAAGCCTGTCAGGAATGACAAGGTGTGTTTCTAGGATCTTCAAAGATCTGGGACTCATCTGGACACCACCAAACCTATAATGGGTGTGTTGTGTGTGTGATCTGAATGGGGGTGACAACAGTACAATAACTGGCAACAGGACACTGGTGCAAAACTGGCAAACAAACTAGTTTGGTACTTGACAATGAGGTCTGCAAGATTTACAAAGCTATCCCTGGTAAGTACTGCAAGCAGCATTTTATTACATGCAGTGAGGGGGGATTCACTGACTCAAACTGTTTTCTCAGACCATTTGTGCCTTTGGTTCTATATACTGCCCTTCAATATCGACAGTTTATCAAACAGAACTTAAAGATGAAATCTGCTTATCATAGACAGTGCAAGGTCATGTACTTCAATTGGCACTTCACAGTTTGAGATGTACCAATTGGCTGCACTGCAATGGTATAGCCAATCAGGTGCTACTAAATGAAAGTCAATCAACTGCCACACTAATATTTTTTTTCAGGGGACGCCACACTCAGGTAATTTTTTAAGGGGATTTGATTGAATCAATCAAACCGTAGTAAAAATCAACCCATGAATGCATCACTTATCTGTTATTACATGTTCCTAATTGCAAAAACTTAATGTGACACAACAATTCATTCTGTTACCACATAATATACAGACATTGATTTATGAAATTGAAGATGTGGAAGCCTCTTGTCTAGAAAGCATTATTTCACTGAAAGCTTTTTATTGCTATTTTGACCACAATTTTCTGAGAAAAAAAATCATGCAGTGATCTGACAAGTGTAGAAGGAGAAGAAGGAGTTTTGCCTGTAAATAACTGCTGATGTTTGTTGAAGGAGACTAGAAAGACTGCTGATACAAACACATATGATGGCTGGAGAATTTAGTAAAGAGGTATTTGATTTCTAATTGAAAAGCATTTTATTTCTCAGCAGACCTAAAATCAACAGATTAAATAATATACAGAAAGGTTAAACTAACAATAAGTAATTTTCTGTAAGGACATTTTTTTACTGAGACTGAAGATTTTTTTTATAGAGAAGGAATCTTATAACATATTAGATAGTATAGGATGTATATTCACAATAAAGGGACTGTGGTCTACAAACGTTTGTAACTTCCTGAACACTTTCTGCTTTCGGCAGCATGTGACCAGTTTCTGCTTCATTTATAGCTTCCCCTCTTAAAGGAATAGTTCACTCTCAAAGTGAACTATTCCATTAATGTATTGATAGAATCCCGAGAGGTTAAGGAGCTATGCCTTACCTGCCGTTCTTCAATCAATAGCGCAGGGCCCGGGAAAAAAAGATAAGACGAAATTTACCTTTTGCACGATCCACAGTGGCCACACTGAAATCTCCAACAGCTTCCCTCTCCTGCACAGCTATAGCGTGCATGCAGGCTTCAATAAGTGCATTAAAGGCATAGTTCACTTTGAGAGTGAACTATTTCTTTAACTGTCATTTTTCACAGCTATTTTCAATTTTTTTCTAAAATCTGAAAATTTAACTCACCAGTATCGAACATGATCTACTTATGACATTGGTTGTTAATTGTCTGTGTAGGTAGTTATGTAGGTACTTTCACAACCTTAATTCTTAAGAGCTTGCTCCTCTTCTGGGGACAGATTTTTGTATTTGCTACCCTGTGTGCACCTGCCAGCCTAGTTGTGTCTGTGCACTTTACTGGCAGAACTATTTGAAGAAAATTAAAGAATGTTAAAGATTATCTAAATTGCAGTGTCTTATTACTGTTTGTTCATGTCACAGCAGATGTGCTATAGTACAGCTATAGGAGTTGAAATCCAGTTAAATCTCCATAATATCATCAGCCGTATTTGATATCCATATGAGAAGGGAAAGAGATCACAGTTATCCCAAGAAAAGTAAAACAAAATTCTTTAGGTACAGTATAAAGGGATATTTTTTTTAATTTCATAATCCAGTATGTTCTGGTCCAAATGTCAGTCTTTTATTAACCAATGAAGTAAAAATCCATTAAGAAAAATGTCATTTATAAAGTGTCACCATTCATCATCTTATTGAATCACAATCATTTTCGGAAGCAAATCCAGGTTTTTCACACACTTCAACACTTGAATAATTTTCCATTTTGCCCTCCTAAGAGTATTGATATGATATGTTATGACTTTGTAAATTTGTATAATACTTGGTGGGGAAGGGGTAAATTAGGTTATTTCTTTTCTTTGTATACAGTATATTGTTTTGGGGGGGGAAATGTATTATACAGGGTATATCTGTTGTATTCAATTAGATCAACTGGACTTGAAGTTTAGTTCTTGAAGACGTTTCGCTAGTCATCCGACTGGCTTTCTCAATTCAGAATGACTTGTACAAGAATCTGTGGCAATTATGTACCCTGGAAAATCCCAATTAGCATATCACAGCCAAGTGTTAAAGGCGTGATTGGATAGTGGCTAAGAGGTGTTATAGGAACGTCCAGGGTAAGGTGTCAAAACAGCATTGTACATGGCAGACAGTTGGTGTATCGAACCCCCCACCTCTATTTATACAGGGTGTTTCATTTGTATATATTTACTGTATTGTCCCGTTGTTTGTGTATAAATGATTTCCATTTTTTAGGTTTGTTAAAATTTAGAGGAGATAAATTTTGATTTATGAACTTTAGATTTTTGGACATTTATTTTAAGATCTCCAGTGTATTTTGTTTATGTTATGAATGAATGGTTAAGAGTTAAGAGAGGATGGTCTTACCCCTCATCATCTTTGATTGTTGGTTGGTATAGGTTAGTTTTAGATATATATTCTGTAAATATTGAATTTTATGTAGTTAATGTCTATGATTATGTTTTATTGTAAATATTTTTGAAAATTGTTAATAAAACTCTTTAATCAGCATTCAGTCATTGGCTGTTATGTTAATCAAAAAGCAGGAAGTGTGGTAAAAGAGCATTTTAGGTTACTCTTACATCTCTCAGATTTCTAACTACTATAGAAGCTTCAGCATTTGGGGGTGATTTACCTATATGCAAATTTAAATTTGAGGGGTGGACTTGCCCTTTAAGGAATGTAAACATAAATACAGTAGGGTTGATAAATAATGTATAGCAAAGTTTTTATCATAGATTAATTCTGGCAATACATTTCTTAAGAGCCAATTTTTATAGTGTGGTATTATATGTGGGTGGGATTTATACAGACAGCAGTCCATACAGCATTGTAATAACTTTGTCAGGAAATGAAAAAGTATAAACATTTAGAACAACATGTTAACTATGTCTAATACAACGGAAAGGGGAATGATACACCTGAACTCAATGGGGCTGATGGTTTCTGCAAATTAATAGCACAGACAAACACTTTCCCCTCTAATTGCATCAGCCCAAAAATATGTTGCAAAGTGAAAATAATAAGGTTGTTCCATATTGGAAAAAGCTCCATGCAGTAAATTGATGCACCAACTTATCTAAAAATCCTAGATTCAGTGATGCTCAAAATAAATATTTGAAATGCCTGGTTATTCTGATATTATTCCACCTTCAATATTAGGCTTAAAACCAAGTCAATATCTACATCTTTAGACCTTTAAATGTAATTTGTGTTAAAAAAAAAAAAAAATATGACATTGCTTCCTATATAGATAAGTGAAGCAAACTAAATAAAGAGTTCAGAGGTTAAACTGATCATCTTTGTCAAAAGATTGTAAAAACTGTCCTGAATATCATAGTTTAGCCACATTAATTCAAAAAACATTAAACAGTCTTTAAAGAATAAAGGAAATGCTCACCCAAAAAACAAATTCACATCTATTGGTAGACCACAGAGAGGTAACTGAATAGAGACAACTCTCACCCTTCTATGTACTGGTTCCAGAGATATATGCTGACTAGAGATGGCCGAAACTCTAAAGTTTTATTCCATTTTTGGATTTACGGAAACCCGAAGATCCAAAAACAAAAAGTACTTTCGAAGTTTCGGAATGTATTTTCGAGGGTTATCGAATGAATGAGGTTATTTTTGGTAACCCTCTTAAATAACCTCAAATGTTCGATAATCCATTAAAATACAATTGGAAACTACTTTTGAGTTTCTGAATGCATTTTCGAGGGTTATTGAATGTTCATGGTTATTTTCAAGGGTTACCAAAAATAACCTTGTACATTTGGTAACCCTCGAAAATATTTTCCGAAATTCGAATAATCGGATTTTGCAACCGAGGAGTTCAATGTCGGATCCAGGTCTGAATCGGACCCGGATCCCAGATCTATTGCTATCAAATATATTTTGTGTTTATGCTGTTTATAATGAAAGCCCCATCCCTTTACACTACTAGCCAATCACACTTTAGCACTAAATGCCTGTTCATTAATGAACAAAGTAAGTATCTTATAAACAACTTTTATCAGTAAATCACACCGCAAACCTCAATCTGTACCAACTCCCTTTAGCAGGGTGTCAAATTAATTGATTCTTGGGAGGGGATTTACTAATAGGAAAAGCATTGGAAAATTGGGCTTTTCTTAGGGGGAGAGGAGAGTCAAGATCTAAACACCTACTGAGCATTCATGTTGCCATTGCCAGTGGGGATGGGGAGGCACTGTGATTGACAAGCAGTTTACTACATAGATCTCTGGAACCAAAGCAAACGGGAAGTTGGGATATAACTATATTTAATGAATCTAGCAATAAGATAGCTTTTTGGGTAAAGATTTCCTTTAAGAGTAAACTCTATAGTAAGTAATGTATGATTTAATCACCTCTACTATGACGCATAAAAAAACAAGATATAAAAATATTATGCAATAAAATTAAAAAAATTAACCGTTACTATCTGAAAGCTATTCAATGAATGAAACATTTCCAATAGGGTCCTAATATAGAGATGGTAAATACAGTAGATACATTATCAAGCTACGGATCCGGATACCTTATTCCCAAATGATCTTAGCTGTTAATTTTTGGTATACTGTATATACTCTAGACTGTTGGACATTCCTATTGCTATGAGTTCGTTTTAGTATTAATACAATTCATTTATATTTTTTTACCTTCCTTCCTGCCTTGCATTGATTTTTTAAATCTTGACTATATATTTCTATATTCAGATGAGCATTGAGATGAGTTTTTTTAAATAACTTAAAATTATAAAGCTCACTTGTTCTTAGATATTCAACACTGTAGGTTTGCTGTACTATTTTCCCGTTTATCGAATTGCCACAGTTTAACTACAGTAGTTGTCCAGGAAACAGTAAACCTAATCATTTCACAATATTGTAATATTTCAAAAATACTTATTATAATAGAAAGATCAGGAAGTCTAGCTCCGTGAAAGTTCATCTGTTAGAAAGGCCTTAATTAGAAGGTTTGCTAGAGGTTATACAATGCATAATGTGCTACCTATTGCGAAATATAAGAACATTAGAAGTTACCACTGTGTTCTATGACCAATATAAAGGCAGGAAGACACAGGCCAGGTGATTTTATACTGTCATAGAACTCCAGAATTTTAGTATCCTTTAGTTTTAAAATATTAGTTGCCATAATAGCAATGTTGCAGTGAGCTATGTGACATTAGGGTTAAGCTTCATTTATAACTGATGACATGGATAAGCATAGTTTATAAGGATACTAATAATTATCCAGGCTAGTTTAAATCAACCTAAACATGTGTCATTTTCCCCCCAAATAAGTCCAAAACCTGAATTGGCTAGCTCTTTTTAAAAATTAATTTTATCTCTTAAATTAATTTTAAAGGCCAAAACAAAAAGGCCTAGGTTACAACGGTTTCGTAACAAACCCGGTTTCATTTTGGAACTGCTGGATTGGAAAATCAAAAAATGGAGATATCGAAAATTTGGAAAGTGTAGTTGTAAATTGGAAAATCCAAATTGAAAAGTTAAAAAAACACAAAGAAAATTGAAAAAACAGTTGAATCTAGTGGTAGAAAGACCAAAAGAATCTGCTTTAATTCAGTCCTAATCAGATTTTCTACATTTTAATACGTTCCAGAGAAATGCTGCTGGAATGAAACTCTTCAGTTTTGTGCATTTCTATTTTCTACAAATATAACTGTAATCAAAACAGAGTAGAGATGTAGAGAGAAAGAACAACTATGCAAACATATGACTTGAAGTGGCCTTTATATAAAATAATATATTCATTAATTAATAAATAATAAAATAATTACACTGTTACTTCATAAAAATTATCAAAATATTCCTAATCACAAAGATACCTGTAACCATGTTAGCTAGGTATACAGTTTATAAGTGCATTATTATCCTGTTCATACATGACCTAGATTTTGGCATTTAAAATATGATCTCTGTTTTTGCTGATGATACTAACAGAGAGATTAAATAAAAGTTCTTATCGTTAAAAATTGAGCTAATTTTGCACCAACCAATCATTTGTTAGCTTTCAAATGTTAAATAAGATCTGATTGGTTGGGGCAAAAGTAGCACCATTTTAAACGATAAGAACTTTTATTGACTCTCCCTGACTCTCAGTGCAAGATGTCTCCACCTTACAAACCGATTACAATTTAATTGGGGATTGGGAAACAGAATGGCAAAATAGGCATCATGTTGAGAAAAGAAAAGTTATTTATTTGGGCAAAAACAACATGAATGATAGTGAATGATAGTTATACTCTACAGAGAATAAAGTAGTTAGACTTTAACCTCTGTATAGATCCCTTGTAAGGCCCCATCTTGACGCAGTTTTGTGAACCATTCCACAGAAAGTGGTATTCTCTTCCAGAAGATAGAGATGGACTAGAACTCGAACCCGAGTTCGAGGCAAACTATTCGAATTCAAACAAATTCGTACTTCTCGAACTATCCCAGACCCGGATTTTCGATATTTTCGGACTTTCGATAAATATCGAATGTTCGACTGTTCGAATATGCCTGTAAAATGCCTATTATACCTATACGCAAGCATCGAATGCACGAGTTAAGTGTCCATGGTATCTAGGCGCGAGCATCTAATCCGTGAGTAAAGTGTCCATTAAAGCTAATACGCGAACATCAAATCCGCGAGTAAAATGTCCATGGTATCTAGGCGCGAGCATCGAATCCACGAGTAAAGTGTCCATTAAAACCTATGCATGAGAATCGAATCCGCGAGTAAAATGTCCATGGTATCTAGACGCGAGCATCGAATCTATGAGTAAAGCGTCCGTTAAAGCCTATACGCGAGCATCGAATCCGCGAGTAAAATGTCCATGGTATATAGGCGCGAGCATCGAATTTTCGAACGCGAGAGCTCGAAAATAGCACGAGTGAGAGTAATATTGGTTTTTCGAATGTCCTGGATATTCGAACATGTTCCCCAGACCATTTCCCAGGTCCCACAGCCATTTACATTAAGTTACCATTGATATTTTATTTGTATTTCATTAGAACTTTCAAACTATTTGACTCCCATTGACTTTAATGGGTCCGTTTTCGAACTTTCGAACTTTCCATATAGTTAGAAAGTTCGTAAAACGGACCGAACTTTCGGAAAGTTCGGCCATCTCTACCAGAAGACATTTTTCTGGCATAAGCAAATGATTGTTTCAATGAAGCATCAGATTTATTTTAGCTACTAAGCAAATACAGGACTGGACTAATCCAATTAATATATTTGAGTCACATGCCATAATGGAGCTTCTACAACCCATTCTGAGGAGAGCTAGCATCAGACATTCATTTTAAAACTCTCTTGTCTAATTGAAATATTTAAAATGATTGTATGAGTTTGTTTGAATGATGGATGTCCCCGGATCTGCTAATTGAAGTCTGTCAGATGTGTGAAGTCTTAAGCTGGGTACACACCAACGAGACGTATCGGGGCTTTATCGTTATGTGTGTACGCTCGTTTCCCGAACGAGCGCGCGGCCGCCAAACGATCGGGTCGGCCGAACGCTCGTTCGGGAAAGGCCGAAAATTTCCATCGGCCATGCTAGACTCCCTATGGAGGAGTCTAGCGCGGCCGAATGGAAACACACAGTCCCGAGCGTTCTCCTTATGAAGTTCATAGGGAGAACGCTCGGGATTGTGTGTATGCAGATCTTTGAAAGATGACAGACAGGATCTTGCTGATCCTGTCTGTCATCTTTCAGAAATCTGTACTGTGTGTACCTAGCTTTAAGGGATCTAGGGGGAGGAGATACTAAACAGGGAAATGTATGTCTGCTGTATTTATCCTTAAAAGAGAACTGTAGTCTAATTTATTTAAGCCTACAATCTGCTAAATAAAATCTTATATCTATTACCTTCCTAAAGTATTCCTAACCAAAGGTACATCCTTAAAACCATAACTTCCTCCTTCTGTCCGGGGGGTAAGACATGTTCATTTTGCTTTTCCCAGAGAGGGGGGATGCTGTCCATTAATAGTTGCTGCTTCGTATCTTCATATCCTAAAACAATAAGCGAGAATAATTGTGCATAATTAACATTGTATCTTTGATAAGGGAAATGCTACAAATAATTAAATTCAGTAGTTTTTGGGCAATAAATTAGAAAACATTATGTTTTAACTATAGTTGTTCTTTAACATCCTAATAAAGAACCATAATGAATTCTGCATTCAATTTTATAAATTGTGTTCCCAATACATAGACCTAGATAGATTATCAAAATGGGCAGCAGAATGGCAGATGAGATACAATATTGATAAATGTAAGGTGATGCATTTGGGATTTAATAATCCCTGTGCCACCCACACCATAAATAACTGTGTCAAATGCATCTGTAATGGAAATAGATTTGGGGGTTCTGGTAGATAACAGACTGAGCTGTAGCAAACAATGCCAGGTAGCAACGGCTAGAGCTAGCAAGATATTGTCTTGTATAAAGAGGGGAATAGATTCAAGAGAGAAAAATATTATTCTCCCTCTTTACAAGGCGCTGGTAAGGCCTCATCTGGAATTTGCATTGCAGTTCTAGTTCTGGAATCCCATATACAAAAGGGACATCTTGGAAATGGAAGCAGTTCAGAGAAGGGCAACTAAAATAATAAAGGGAATGGAGGGGCTGACTATGCAGGCCGGTTAGACAGCAAGTTAGGGCTGTTTACATTAGAGAAGTGGCGTTTGTGTGGAGATATGAACACTTTTATAAATATATTAATGGGCACATACATAAACTCTCTGGTGCATTGTTCACTAATAGGTCATATCAGAGGACACGTGGACCACTTAGGATGGAAGAAAAGAAGTTTCATCTTCAGGTTGGGAAGGTTTCTTTACAGTGAGACGGGAAATTGTCTTCCAGCAGATGCGGTAATGGAGAGTTCATAAAAGTGGCCTTATTGAGTTTCTAAAACCAAAAAAATTGGAGATTACTTGTATTAATACATATACTATATACTATAGTTCTGGTTGATCAAGTATACTTTCGATTGCTGTTTGGAGAAGGAAACTCCCCCCCCCCCTTTTTTTTTGCCTTCCTTGGATTTATTGTTAGGTAGGGTTAAAAAGGAGGTTGAAAAGGCTGGACTTTATGGATCTATGTCTTATTTCAACCTCAATTACTATGTTATTATGTATTATCTAATGCAAATGACATTTTACCCCCTTTTCTGTCTTTTACCCCAGTTTTTTCCCCATATTTTTAGACCAGGGATATCAAACTTGTGGCCTCAGATGTTTGGAACTACAACCCTCAGCATTCCCCATATGGAGGGCCACAAGTTTGACATCACTGCCTTAGTCTTTCCTACTGAATGCTGAGAAGAATCACAAGAATCTATTAACTGGTGAATGTGTTAAATGAATTTAGATTGGAATAAGAAAGGTCAATGAATGTGGCATTATTAACAATAGCATATAAACAGAGATTGAATTGATTTCCACTAACATTTGCCAACGTTACTACAGGATCCCATTTAATTCACAGACTTGTTAGTTTATTATTGAGGACAACACTGACTCGAATTGGAATGAATAATCACTCAGATAAACTGAAAGATGAAATGTGACTGGGTCAGCTACGGGTGATAATAATCAACCAGGAAGTCAAGGTCAATATTATATGAAATGAAAATCCAATAGTTTAGCAAAAGTACATAAGACTTAAAATTAAGACATTTAGAGATAAACTTGTGTATGTGTTTGTTTTCAGATTAAATTTCCTACCTCCACTCTAGTTATCAGATGTGGTGAAAATGATAGTTGAGCAAGCAGTACTGTAGTTAAGGATTCCAGTTTAGACATGTCTATGGAGAAACCTGTGATGTGAGTATTTCTTTTGCAATCAGCTCGGTGGGTGCCCAGTTTCGCAGGTGATGCCATCAAAACCACAGTGCTATATCCATAAATAGTACATATGCTAAGCCCTACATACCTGAGGAAGACTGTTTGCCAGCACCCTTTATTTTCCTTATAATTTTTTAGACTTTTCGTTTAGATTGTCCTTTCTACATTCTATGCTTTACTATTCAATTTGACATTTTAAACTTCTGGGCATAGGCCGGGAAAGTAAAGTTTTGCCTTTAGTTTGTCATGAATTTTGTTGGCATTACATTTAGTTTGGTACATATGCACGCTTTTCCAACACAGTAAAGGGGTTGGGTGTGTTTTCAGGCACCAACCATTACACCACCTGAAAAATCCTAAATAACGATATAAGTTTAATAACATTCAATATACACAAGGAAAGCCCTGTGGTGAACAATTCTAATTCTGTCTCTGTTTGTGAATAAATAATTCACGATCTACCAAGAAAGCCAAAAAAATCTGTCTCCTGAAAACCAGAGTGACTGGTTTATAAAAATCATAGTGGAAGGAATGTATAACTGAATGTTTTCCAGCTTGCTTTTAATAGCTCACTGCTAGGGTTTAAAAACATTTGTATTTAATCTTCCAGGACTGGCAGGATTTAAAATACAAGCCGCTTATTGCCTAAAAATAGTAATCTAACGTTGATTGGGGCAACATTTCAATGAAGTTTTAACATAGTTTCTGATCTAATTTCTATAAAAGTTTCATTTATTTATTTTACTTTTGTTTGAAGAAAAAACTTTTGACAGATGGGAATTAATAAAAACATTACCAGAAAATGCAAGAAAATGTTTATTGTTACACCTATGACATGAACAATCCAATGTTTTAGTATTCATCAATAACATGTATCTCAGTGTCATCTGAAAAGGTGCATTTTATGCACATGATATCATGCAGAGCTTTAAATTTCAAGGCCTTTAAAGAATCTCTTAGAAATTTCAGCTTCACATTTAACAAACATAAAAAATAACGAGGTTTTAATGACATCCATATAGATTTTATAATTATTTAGACAAGGTTAAAAAACAAACGTGCAATCAAAAATGAGTCACAATGACCTGCTTTTTAACTGTCAAGTCAAGTAGAAATCCAATTAGTTTCCATCTTTAATTTCCGAAAGGACACTGTAACCACTTAAAAACTACAGCATTTGAAAACATTTCAATAATAAAGAGGCAGGGGTTCCAACAAACTGTGATAAGTAAACTTTTTAATTATATTTTTGAGGTTTTGTGAAATTAAGGAAATATTCTTAAAATGTATGAAGTAATTGGCATGTAGACCCAGGAAATATAATGCACTCCTAGAGCCTTATATAACAACTAGGAAGGACCCAAGAGTGCCCATGTAGTACAGGAACAGCTGGAAGGGTAACCTTTAATGTACCTGTGGTACAGCAGCAGTCACAGCTAGAAATCATCTCTGTATAGTTCGAAGCCATTATTTAGAATAAACAATAATAAAACATATATTACACACACAAAATAGAAAAAAATAACAATGCACATTCCTAGACTCCAAAAAATATCATATTATCTGAAAACTTGCATGCATTATAAACAAAGGGGTTAGTAACATTACTGTGATCACATGAATAAAAAGTTTGGATGGATGACCATAGGTGACCATAGGTCAAAAAGGGCTATGTTTCTTTGCGCTGCCCTAAAAAACTTTAGTGAAATGGGACCTGCCCCAGAGGACATTCAATTTTTTGGAAAAGATTTTTCAACTGAAACGCGGAGGGGATAGACACAAGAAAGTTAAACAATGTGAAGTCTATGGATACACAGGCTGGAAAGACTGTGACCCAATGGGCTGAATAGAGACTATGATCTTTAAGTGTTTATTTAATCTATCTCTGTATAAGTCTTTGTATATTTCTCTACGCCTGTATACTGGTAACATTATAGTTCAATATATGTGATTGTAACTAGATCTAGAAGAGTAAATTTCTCATTATATCACATGATAAATTACCCACATCTATTGGTTTGGGATGTCATGTAATTGATTTCAGGTTTATAAGGATGTACCTCATTATGACAGTATATTGTATTGTTGAGAGGGGATGGACAACCCTGAAATGTCGCGAAAACCTTGTCATTGTGATGATGTGACTTTTATCGAAATAAAGCTTTTGAAAGGAGTGCTGTGCCTATGAATATGGAATTATGCTATATGAGGGAGTGCAGACTTGCCTTTAAGTTATGGCACCTTACTGCCTTGTTTGACTGACGTGGAAGTGCTAATCTAAACCTGTGTATGTTGTATATTTAATATATATAAAATAAAAACACTTGTTTTTTGCAAGACCACTGGGTGTTCTGAGTGGTGTGCATTTATCATATATATATATATATATATATATAATTATAATGTACAATAGTGGTTTGCCATGTGATTATTTGTCAGATTTTTTTGCTTCTTGCAAGTCGCTATGGATACTTGTTCTGTTTCAACAGGTTGCATGTACAAATCCTTTAACTTGCAAGCTTTGTTCTCAAAGCAAATCTTTATGTGTAGCTTTCAATCAAACTGTATAATGATACTGATTCTCTACCGGCTTGGTTGGTATCCAAGGGAGATTTTCATATCCAGTTAATGCAGGCCCAGAAGATAAATGTTAAGATTTCTGCCTACTTAACTAAATGCAATTGTCATGCAAAAAAGGTCAATGGGATCATAAATAATCTGAACATTAAACATAGCTTAATCATTTCACTCTAAAATATACTTTCTCAGAAGGTATTTACGTATATTTTTGCTGTTATCTTCAAAGACCACATACATTTCATAGTTGCTAAGAACCTGATTGCCGCAAAGGCCGATTAGCAGGCTTTCTATATAATTAACTCCTCTGCTTTATGAAATAAACAGCAAAGCTTTTTGAAGATATGAGTGGAAGTTAGAGTCTAGTGTTCCCATCATTGTTAGGCAAGAAGGAAAATATTTTTTCTTAAAGTCTTAAAGGAACATTACTAAAAGCCACAGTTGGATTTAGAGAAACATTAGAGCTTCTGAATACATTTTAAAAAGAGGGCAATGGATTCAAGGGAGAAAAAATTTGTCTCCCTCTTTGCAAAGCATTGGTATGGTCTCATTAGGAATATACAGTGCAGTCTTGGAATCCTGTGTACATAAATGACATTTGGGATTAGAAGGGGTTCAGAGAGGCAACTAAATTAATAAGGGATGGGGTGAGCTTGAATATGAAGACACACTGGAGAGGTTATAATTATGCACACTACAGAACTAGAGAAAAGGCGCTTGGTGGGGAATGATTACTGTGTAAAAATACTATTTGGCCATTCAAAAACTGGTGAATTGTCCACCAATAGAACATGTCAGAGAACATGCAGACCCTTAAGACTGGAAGAAAATAAGTTTAGTCTCCAAGTACGGAAGGGGTTTTCATTGTGAGTAAGTTTGAGTTGGAGTGGTAAAGGCAGATTCATTGTATAGTTCATAAGTAAAGTTTCTAAAAACAAAGAATGTTGCATGTTATTGGTATTGATACATAAAGTTAGAGTTGACCCAGGGATATTTCCGATTGCACTTGGAGTCAGAAAGGAACCCCCCCCTTCAGCAAATTAGAAAGAGTACAGAGATGGGCAACTAACTGATAAAAGGAATAAAGAATTTGTGTTATAAAGACAGATAGTTTGTATTCCCTAAAAAAGCGGTAGTATTGTGGTGGGTGGTGTGATAACTGTAATAAGATTCCCACCTTTTCCACACTCCCAGCCTTCTTCCACATTGCAGGTGTCCCCAGTCTTTCTACCTTCCAGCGATCCTCTTGGGCATTTTCCGGCATGTTCAACATGTGTCGTTTTTGCTGAATTTCAGGTATTTCTGGGGTTTCACGCATCAGGCTCTTCTTATAGTCGTGCAGACGAGTGCTGGTTTTCAGACTCTCTATTTCATGCTTGTTTTATTCCTATTGTCCCTTTCTGTCTTTATAAGCCTCCTAGTCCATTGATCTATGGCCATGTTTCTGTTACCAACTCCCTGCTTTTTTTCCCTGACTTCCAAACTTTTTGCCGTCTGACCTGACCTCTGCCCATTTTTTGATACTTTTTTTTTTATTCCTGGTACTTCTACCTTTTTCTCTCTTCCTTTTTCTCTCTGTTTCCACTTAGTTTCGCTCCATTTTAGGTTCCACTTAGTTTTGCTAAATCTGGGTATCCCAGCCTTAGCACAGATACCTTCACTTTAACACCTGTGAGCAACCGTGCCCCAGGAGTTGTGTCGAGTGTCCTGGCAAAAAGGGTGTTGACTATAGGATATCGCTCTAAAAGTATACCTGGGATAAATCAGTATGCATTCATTTTTACAAATGTGTGAGCAAGATTTCTCTCATAAATGTTAGCAAAACACCAGAGGCCACCACTGTAATAAGCCATTTCAGCTTAAGCAACATAATTGGTTCTGTGAGCGCAGTAAGGCGTGGAATGCTCTACTTGAATATGTAGTGTTGGCTGAAAAAGGAGGCTTGGATGTCCAGCTTGTGTGGGCATGTGTGTTAGCTTGCCTGTTTGGTGTACTGAGGGGAATGCATCATTTGGATGGAGGAGACTGCTTTTTTGTTGGGTTGGAGGAAGGAAGTGGGCATTTTTTGAAGAGGTTTAACTGATGGACTTTTTTCAACCCAAAATGAACTATGTACTATTAATAGGAAAAATATTATGTGTGTACTTTCATTGACACTTTAAACTCACTTGGGCTATAAAAACTTTACACTGTTCTGTTTTTATCCCCTTCATATTACTAAACCCAAATCTTCTTTCAAATCTAAGCAAAAGTGAAAGATGCGATTGTCAATCCATCAGTTCTGCTACTCTTCACCTCATACAAAGGGAGATAAAGACATTTTAAAAAATGATCAGGAATGTATAATTTAATAAGAAGTAATGGATAATGTTATTCTGTTCAGAATACACCTGTAGGTTTTTGTATCTCTCTACTAACCCTGACTGAACATGGTGAGTTATTTTTGTTAAATATCATAGGAATACCAAGTCGATGGGCATATCAGCGAAGGCAACCTGATTTAGAGGATTACCACATACAACATGTTTCAAGCAATAAAAATATGAAGATATATGTATATTTGTTTAATCCATGAATATGAATATATATATATTATATGAATATATCACACATGGTATCCACATGCAATGGATGATTAAATTCCACATGCAAAAGAGATGATTACCGTATATACTGGAGTATAAGCCGACTCGAGTATAAGCCGAAGGTACCCATTTTTGCCTCCAAAAGGGTAACCCATGATTGACTCGAGTATAAGCCGAGGGTAGATAGTTGCCTAATACATTCCACTGTAGATGTTTGGAAACTACAACTCCCAGCATGCTTTCATTGCTGGGAGTTGTAGTTTCCAAACACCTATAGTAGAAAGGTATTGGGTGCTACTGTATGGCCACCCTAGAGCCCCCCAGTTCCTTACCGTACCTGGCCAGTCTTGCATAATTAACATTGTATCTTTGATAAGGGAAATGCTACAAATAATTTAATCAGTAGTTTTTGGGCAATAAATTAGAAAACATTATGTTTTAACTATAGTTGTTCTTTAACATCCTAATAAAGAAACCATAATGAAATTCTGCATTCAATTTTATAAATTGTGTTCCCAATACATAGACCTAGATAGATTATCAAAATGGGCAGCAGAATGGCAGATAGATTACATATTGATAAATGTAAGGTGATCATTTGGGATTTAATAATCCCTGTGCCACCCACACCATAAATAACTGTGTCAATGCATCTGTAATGAAATAGATTTGGGGGTTCTGGTAATAACAGACTGAGCTGAGCAAACAATGCCAGGTACAACGGCTAGAGCTAGCAAGATATTGTCTTGTATAAAGAGGGAATAGATTCAGAGAGAAAAATATTATTCTCCCTCTTTACAAGGCGCTGGTAAGGCCTCATCTGGAATTGTCATTGCAGTTCTAGTTCTGGAATCCCATATACAAAAGGGACATCTTGGAAATGGAAGCAGTTCAGAGAAGGGCAACTAAAATAATAAAGGGAATGGAGGGGCTTGACTATGCAGGCAGGTTAGACAGCAAGTTAGGGCTGTTTACATTAGAGAAGTGGCGTTTGTGTGGAGATATGAACACTTTTATAAATATATTAATGGGCCATACAATAAACTCTCTGGTGCATTGTTCACTAATAGGTCATATCAGAGGACACGTGGACATCCTTTAGGATTGGAAGAAAAGAAGTTTCATCTTCAGGTTGGGAAAGGTTTCTTTACAGTGAGAACGGGGAAATTGTCTTCCAGCAGATGCGGTAATGGAGAGTTCCATAAAAGTGGCCTATATGAGTTTCTAAAACCAAAAAAATATTGAGAATTACTTGTATTAATACATATACTATATACTATAGTTCTGGTTGATCAATGTATACTTTCCGATTGCTGTTTGGAGAAGGAACTCCCCCCCCCCCCTTTTTTTTTGCCTTCCTCTGGATTTATTGTTAGGTAGGGTTAAAAAGGAGGTTGAAAAGGCTGGACTTTATGGATCTATGTCTTTATTCAACCTCAATTACTATGTTATTATGTATTATCTAATGCAAATGACATTTTTACCCCCTTTTCTGTCTTTTACCCCAGTTTTTTCCCCATATTTTTTAGACCAGGGATATCAAACTTGTGGCCTTTCAGATGTTTGAGAACTACAACCCTCAGCATTCCCCATATGGAGGGCCACAAGTTTGACATCACTGCCTTAGTCTTTCCTACTGAATGCTGAGAAGAATACCAAAGAAATCTATTAACTGGTGAATGCTGTTTAAATGAATTTAGATTGGAATAAGAAAGGTCAATGAATGTGGCATTATTAACAATAGCATATAAACAGAGATTGAATTGATTTCCACTAACATTTGCCAACGTTCACTACAGGATCCCATTATAATTCACAGACTTGTTAGTTTATTATTGAGGACAACACTGACTCGAATTTGGAAAATGAATAATCACTCAGATAAACTGAAAGATGAAATGTGACTGGGTCAGCTACGGGTGATAATAATCAATCCAGGAAGTCAAGGTCAATATTATTATGAAATAAATCCAATAGTATACTGCAAAAGTACATAAGACCTTAAAATTAAGACATTTAGTAGATAAACTTGTGTATGTGTTTGTTTTCAGATTAAATTCCTACCTCCACTCTAGTTATCAGATGTGGTGAAAATGATAGTTGAGCAAGCAAGTACTGTAGTTAAGGATTCCAGTTTAGACATGTCTATGGAGAAACCTTGTGATGTGAGTATTTTCTTTGCAATCAGCTCGGTGGGTGCACAGTTTCGCAGGTGATGCCATCAAAACCACAGTGCTTATATCCATAAATAGATACATATGCTAAGCCCTACATACCTGAGGAAGACTGTTTGCCAGCACCCTTTATTTTCCTTTATAATTTTTTATGACTTTTCGTTTAGATTGTCCTTTCTACATTCTATGCTTTACTATTCAATTTGACATTTTAAACTTCTGGGCATAGGCCGGGAAAGTAAAGTTTTGCCCTTTAGTTTGTCATGAATTTTAGTTGCGAATTACATTTATGTTGGTACATATGCACGCTTTTCCAACACAGTAAAGGGGTTGGGTGTGTTTTCAGGCACCAACCATTTACACCACCTGAAAAATCCTAAATAACGATATAAGTTTAATAACAAATTCAATATACACAAGGAAAGCCCTGTGGTGCAACAATTCTAATTCTGTCTCTGTTTGTGAATAAATAATTCATCGATCTACCAAGAAAGCCAAAAAAATCTGTCTCTCTGAAAACCAGAGTGACTGGTTTATATAAAATCATAGTGGAAGGAATGTATAACTGAATGTTTTCTCAGCTTGCTTTTAATAGCTCACTGCTAGGGTTTAAAAACATTTGTATTTAATCTTCCAGGACTGGCAGGATTTAAAATACAAGCCGCTTATTGCCTTAAACATAGTAATCTAACGTTGATTGGGGCAACATTTCAATGAAGTTTTAACACTAGTTTCTGATCTAATTTCTATAAAAGTTTCATTTATTTATTTTACTTTTGTTTGAAGAAAAAACTTTTGACAGATGGGAATTAATAAAAACATTACCAGAAAATGCAAGAAAATGTTATTTGTTACACCTATGACATGAACAATCCAATGTTTTATGTATTCATCAAATAACATGTATCTCAGTGTCATCTGAAAAGGTGCATTTTATGCCATAGATATCATGCAGAGCTTTAAATTTCAAGGCCTTTAAAGAATCTTAGAAATTTCAGCTTCACATTTAACAAACATAAAAAATAACGAGGTTTTAAATGACATCCATATAGATTTTATAATTATTTAGACAAAGGTTAAAAAACAAACGTGCAATCAAAAATGAGTCACAATGACCTGCTTTTTTAACTGTCAAGTAGAAATCCAATTAGTTTCCATCTTTAATTTCCGAAAGGCAACTGTAACCACTTAAAAACTTACAGCATTTGAAAACATTTCAATAATAAAGAGGCCAGGGGTTCCAACAAACTGTGATAAGTAAACTTTTTAATTATATTTTTGAGGTTTTGTGAAATTAAGGAAATATTCTTAAAATGTATTGAAGTAATTGGCATGTAGACCCAGGAAATATAATGCACTCCTAGAGCCTTATATAACAACTAGGAAGGACCCAAGAGTGCCCATGTAGTACAGGAACAGCTGGAAGGGTAACCTTTAATGTACCTGCTTGGTACAGCAGCAAGTAACCAGCTAGAAATCATCTCTGTATAGTTCGAAGCCATTATTTAGAATAAACAATAATAAAACTATATATTACACACACAAATATAGAAAAAAATAATCAATGCACATTCCTAGACTCCAAAAAATATCATATTATCTGAAAACTTGCATGCATTATAAACAAAGGGGTTTAGTATACATTACTGTGATCACATGAATAAAAAGTTTGGATGGATGACCATAGGTGACCATAGGTCAAAAAGGGCTATGTTTCTCTGCCTGTCCCTAAACACTTTAGTGAAATGGGACATGCCCCAGAGGACATGCAATTTTTTTTTTGGAAAAGATTTTTCAACTGAAACGCGGAGGGGATAGACACAAGAAAGTTAAACAATGTGAAGTCTCATGGATACACAGGCTGGAAAGACTGTGACCCAATGGGCTGAATAGAGACTATGATCTTTAAGTGTTTATTTAATCTATCTCTGTATAAGTCTTTGTATATTTCTCTACGCCTGTATACTGGTAACATTATAGTTCAATATATGTGATTGTAACTAGATCTAGAAGAGTAAATTTCTTCATTATATCACATGATAAATTACCCACATCCTATTGGTTTGGGAATGTCATGTAATTGATTTCAGGTTTATAAGGATGTACCTCATTATGACATGTATATTGTATTGCTTGATGAAGGGGATGGACAACCCTGAAATGTCGCGAAAACCTTGTCATTGTGATGATGTGACTTTTATCGAAATAAAGCTTTTGAAAGGAGTGCTGTGCCTATGAATATTGGACTTTATGCTATATGAGGGAGTGCAGACTTTGCCTTTAAGTTATGTGCACCTTACTGCCTTGTTTGACTGACGTGGAAGTGCTAATCTAACCTGTGTATTTGTGTATATTTATATATATATAAAATAAAACCACTTGTTTTTTGCAAGACCACTGGGTGTTCTGAGTGTTGTGGCATTTTATCATATATATATATATATATATATATATTATAATGTACAATAGTGGTTTGCCATGTGATTATTTGTCAGATTTTTTTGCTTCTTGCAAGTCGCTATGGATACTTGTTCTGTTTCAACAGGTTGCATGTACAAATTCCTTTAACTTGCAAGCTTTGTTCTTCAAAGCAAATCTTTATGTGTAGCTTTCCAATCAAACTGTATAATGATACTGATTCTCTACCGGCTTGGTTGGTATCCAAGGGAGATTTCTCATATCCAGTTAATGCAGGCCCAGAAGATAAATGTTAAGATTTCTGCCTACTTAACTAAATGCAATTTGTCATGCAAAAAAGGTCAATGGGATCATCAAATAATCTGAACATTAAACATAGCTTAATCATTTCACTCTAAAATATACTTTCTCAGAAGGTATTTACGTATATTTTTGCTGTTATCTTCAAAGACCACATACATTTCATATGTTGCTAAGCAACCTGATTGCCGCAAAGGCCGATTAGCAGGCTTTCTATATAATTAACTCCTCTGCTTTATGAAATAAACAGCAAAGCTTTTTGAAGATATGATGTGGAAGTTAGAGTTTCTAGTGTTCCCATCATTGTTAGGCAAGAAGGAAAATATTTTCTTCTTAAAGTCTTAAAGGAACATTACTAAAAGCCACAGTTGGATTTAGAGAAACATTAGAGCTTCTGAATACATTTTAAAAGAGGGCAATGGATTCAAGGGAGAAAAATATTTGTCTCCCTCTTTGCAAAGCATTGGTATGGTCTCATTAGGAATATACAGTGCAGTCTTGGAATCCTGTGTACATAAATGACATTTTGGGATTAGAAGGGGTTCAGAGAGGCAACTAAATTAATAAGGGGACTGGGTGAGCTTGAATATGAAGACACACTGGAGAGGTTATAATTATGCACACTACAGAACTAGAGAAAAGGCGCTTGCGTGGGGATATGATTACTGTGTAAAAATACATTATTTGGCCATTCAATAAACTGGTGAATTGTCCACCAATAGAACATGTCAGAGAACATGCAGACCCTTAAGACTGGAAGAAAATAAGTTTAGTCTCCAAGTACGGAAGGGGTTTTTCATTGTGAGTAAGTTTGATTGGATGTGGTAAAGGCAGATTCATTGTATAGTTCATAAGTAAAGTTTCTAAAAACAAAGAATGTTGCATGTTATTGGTATTGATACATAAAGTTAGAGTTGACCCAGGGATATTTCCGATTGCCACTTGGAGTCAGAAAGGAACCCCCCCCTTCAAGCAAAATTAGAAAGAGTACAGAGATGGGCAACTAAACTGATAAAAGGAATAAAGAATTTGTGTTATAAAGACAGATTAGTTTGTATTCCCTAAAAAAGCGGTATTTGTGAGGTGGTGTGATAACTGTAATAAGATTCCCTACCTTTTCCACACTCCCAAGCCATTCTTCCACATTGCAGGTGTCCCCAGGTCTTTCTACCTTCCAGCGATCCTCTTGGGCATTTTCCGGCATGTTCAACATGTGATCGTTTTTGCTGAATTTCAGGTATTTCTGGAGTTTCACGCATCAGGCTCTTCTTATAGTCTGTGCAGACGAGTGCTGGTTTTCAGACTCTCTATTTCATGCTTGTTTTATTCCTATTGTCCCTTTCTGTCTTTATAAGCCTCCTAGTCCATTGATCTATGGCCATGTTTCTGTTACCAACTCCCTGCTTTTTTTCCCCTGACTTCCAAACTTTTTGCCGTCTGACCTGACCTCTGCCCATTTTTTGATACTTTTTTTTTCTATTCCTGGTACTTCTACCTTTTTCTCTCTTCCTTTTTCTCTCTGTTTCCACTTAGTTTCGCTCCATTTTAGGTTCCACTTAGTTTTGCTAAATCTCGGGTATCCCCAGCCTTAGCACAGATACCTTCACTTTAACACCTGTGAGCAACCGTGCCCCAGGAGTTGTGTCGAGTGTCCTGGCAAAAAGGGGTTTGACTATAGGATATCTGCTCTAAAAGTATACCTGGGGATAAATCAGTATTGCATTACATTTTTACAAATGTGTGAGCAAGATTTCTCTCATAAATGTTAGCAAAACACCAGAGGCCACCACTTGTAATAAGCCATTTCAGCTTAAGCAACATAATTGGTTCTTGTGAGCGCAGTAAGGCAGTGGAATGCTCTACTTGAATATGTAGTGTTGGCTGAAAAAGGAGGCTTGGATGTCCAGCTTGTGTGGGCATGTGTGTTAGCTTGCCTAGTTTGGTGTACTGAGGGGAATGCATCATTTGGATGGAGGAGACTGCTTTTTTGTTGGGTTGGAGGAAAGGCTGGGCATTTTTTGAAGAGGTTTAACTTGATGGACTTTTTTCAACCCAAAATGAACTATGTAACTATTAATAGGAAAAATATTATGGTGTACTTTCATTGAACTTTAAACTCACTTGGGCTATTAAAAACTTTACACTGTTCTGTTTTTATCCCCTTCATATTTACTAAACCCAAATCTTCTTTCAAATCTAAGCAAAAGTGAAAGATGCGATTGTCAATCCATCAGTTCTGCTACTCTCTCACCTCATACAAAGGGAGATAAAGACATTTTAAAAAATGATCAGGAATGTATAATTTAATAAGAAGTAATGGATAATGTATTTCTTGTTCAGAATACACCTGTAGGTTTTTGTATCTCTCTACTAACCCTGACTGAACATGGTGAGTTATTTTTGTTAAATATCATAGGAATACCAAGTCGATGGGCATATCAGCCTGAAGGCAACCTGATTTAGAGGATTACCACATACAACATGTTTCAAAGCAATAAAAATATGAAGATAATATGTATATTTGTTTAATATCCATGAATATGAATATTATATATATTATATGAATATTATCACACATGTGTATCCACATGCAATGGATGATTAAATTCCACATGCAAAGAGAATGATTACCGTATATACTGGAGTATAAGCCGACTCGAGTATAAGCCGAGGTACCCATTTTTGCCTCCAAAATGGGTAACCCATGATTGACTCGAGTATAAGCCGAGGGTAGATAGTTGCCTAATACCATTCCACTGTAGATGTTTGGAAACTACAACTCCCAGCATGCTTTCATTGCTGGGAGTTGTAGTTTCCAAACACCTATAGTAGAAAGGTATTGGGTGCTACTGTATGGCCACCCTAGAGCCCCCCCAGTTCCCTTACCGTACCTGGCCAGTCTTCAGTCTTCATCTCTCCAGTCTTCAGTCTTCATCTCTTCAGTCTTCAGTCTCCATCTCTCCAGTCTTCATCTGTCCAGTCTTCAGTCTTCATCCTTCAGTCTTCAGTCTTTAGCTCTCCGCCGGTCTTCAGTCTTCAGTCTTCAGCTCTCCGCCGGCTGCCGCTCGCTCTGTGCAGTTCCCAGTAGTTCTTCGCGTCTGCGCGATGATGTCATCCCGCCGGCGTGCGCACCCGCGAAGAACTACTGGGAACTGCCGGCTTTCCTTCCTGAATCGCGGCTGCAACTGGAATCAAGCTAAGTTTTTGCTTGACTCGAGTATAAGCCGAGTCAAGGTTTTTAGGTTGATTTTTAAACCTAAAAACCTCGGCTTATACTCGAGTATATACGGTAAAACATTTTTTCAAAATCCATATAAATTTATTGGATTAGATCCTTCAGCAAACCTATATAAAGAGCTGCAAATCTCCACGGAGCTCAGAAGATAGAAGAAAGAAGTGGTATATGGCAGAAGGCAGAAGAAAGAAGAGCCAGCAACATCAGCCCCGTTGAAGCCAACAGTGCCAGGGGGGTCACTGGCCACCGCCTGGCATTGGCAACTTCGGTGGCATTGGTGTCGCTGGCTGTGAAGAAAGAAGGTGTCGGATCAAGACGCTAGCAACATTGGCTTTGTTGAAGCTGCTAGCACCAGATGTGCCCCTGGCGGCCGCAGGTGCATTGCCCGGTGTTGGCGACTTCAGCAGAGTTGGTGTCGCTAGATGGAAGAAAGAAGACACGCCCAAGGGCTTT
The DNA here is from genome assembly GCA_019447015.1 of Hymenochirus boettgeri. Classification (NCBI taxonomy): domain Eukaryota; kingdom Metazoa; phylum Chordata; class Amphibia; order Anura; family Pipidae; genus Hymenochirus; species Hymenochirus boettgeri. The sequence continues at coordinate 174,711,084 of CM033475.1, read as the reverse complement.
TTAAGAGCCAATGGGGGTCCTGTTTCGAGCTGTGGGACCCCCAACAAAGGCACTTCTTATTGCCGCAAGGGCCCTTACAAGGGCCAGGGAGGGGGGTCCTGGTACAGGCTGCGGGACCACCTAAGCCCCAAAGGCACTTCTCAGTGTCCCCGCTGGAGGGTCCCTTCGGAAGTTCGAAAATTAACCCAATAATGTCCATAGGGGCAAAATAGTTAACTTAAGTGATAAAACTTATTTAAACACTTATTTAAAAACTTATTCAAACACTTCCTTCCCCCACGATCAGGCAATTGTTGTGTTTCCTCGAGGGTTATGGCCAATTCAAGGGTTACTGGATGCAACATTTGAGGGTTACGAAATAATACTTTTGAGGGTTACAGAAATCGAAGGCTACATTCGAGGGTAACAGAAATCGAACACTACATTTGAGGGTTACCAAATGATACATTCATGGGTTACTGAAATTGAAGCCTACATTTGAGGCTTACAAAATTTGAATGCTATATTCAAGGGTTACCTACAGTATTTGAAAATTCAATAATTACCCGCCAGTTTGAAAAACTAAACTAGTTCGGATAGTTTGGAGTTCATATGAACTCATCATTAGTCTTATGCTACCTACGATACTCTTATACATTTGTTTATCACTTGACTGTAGACTGTTATTACACTAAAGTACAGTATCTATTAGTATCAATAGCAAATGCAGTAAAGATGATCAATGCATATTCCTAGGCCCCATACAATGTCATATTATCTGCACATCCACGGCATACTTTATAAACAATGGGGTTTTCATTCATGTGATCACAGTAATGTATACTAAAACCTCTTTGTTTCTAAAGTATGCCAGTGACAGATAATATGATATTGTAGGGGCCTAGGAATGTGCTTGATTATCTTTTCTATGTTTGTATAAATGTTTGACCAGATCATTAGCACTTCCGCTAAAGTAGTTGTCAATTAGCTTAATTGGCGGGCTTCCACAATCCTTGTATTGTATGATTTATTGGAAGCCAGGTCAAGCTTCCATGTGGTTATTGCCCCCCAACATGCCCCTTTTATGGGAGGTCCTATGCCTTTAATATAAAGCACTGGATGGATGGCCTCTTCCCTCTTTAAAAAGCCTTAAGGGCTGGGGGGAAGTGAGAAAGACTGTTATATGGATCCAGTGAACAACTATGAGAAATGCAAATGTTTTCTAATGGATATTGAAATAAAATAGGTTAGAACCTTCCAGACTGGGGCTACCTTGATGTGTATCTGTTGTATTCAATTAGATCAACTGGACTTGAATGTAGTTCTTGAAGACGTTTCGCTAGTCATCCGACTGGCTTTCTCAATTCAGAATGACTTGTACAAGAATCTGGGGCAATTATGTACCCTGGAAATCCCAATAAGCATATCACAGCCAGGTTTTAAGGGTGTGATTAGATAGTGGCTAAGAGGTGTTATAAACGCCCAGTAAGGTGTTAACAGCATTGTCATGGCAGACAGTTGGTGTCGACCCCCCCCACCTCTATTTAGGCTTTAGGGTTCGACACCAACTGTCTGCCATGTACAATGCTGTTTTAACACCTTACTCTGGGCATTCCTATAACACCTCTTAGCCACTATCTATCACACCTTAACACCTGGCTGTGATATGCTTATTGGGATTTTCCAGGGTACATAATTGCCACAGATTCTTGTACAGTCATTCTGAATTGAGAAAGCCAGTCGGATGACTAGCGAAACTCTTCAAGAACTACATTTCAAGTCCAGTTGATCTAATTGAATACAACAGATATACCATGACCTGGATGAATGAGAACCTTCACAAGCATACCTTGATGTGGTTTGAAGGCTTTCATTCATGTGATCACAGTAATGTATACTAAAACCCCTTTGTTTATAAGTAGCCAGTGTGCAGATAATATGATTTTGTATGGGGCCTAGGAATGTGTTTGATTATGTTTTCTTTGTTTGTGTACTACGTAGCCTCTATTTATTCCTTTTCCTGGGTCTCCTTATTGTTGACAAAGAAAGCTGAGGAGAAATCATCAACCATTTTAATTTATTTTTTTAGATTAGTTCTGATACCATACCAACCATTTCACTAACATTTACAACAAGCATTTACTGTATAAAATATTATATATATCTATCTGTAAAGATAGCTGGCTATTCTTCATTACAGACTATTTCTAATGCTACTCATTAATAGAGTTCAGGAATGGGATTTTTGCTGCTTGGCACTGTATTCAGAGCACTGAAAGTCAAAATACTGTAATTTTTGTGATCAAATTAACTTTGTACTCTAAACAGACATGTAGGGCTGTTGAAATAAGATGTGCAAAAGGTTGCCCATGCTATAAATCTGCAGCACCAATCAGTAACCCAGCCCTTAAAAGGTATCATCTGATTGGCTCTGCAGATTAATACACAGGCAACTTCATCCCTAAGTGTGCCATTATTGTGCTATTCGTGCTTAGCTCTAGATTATTACTATTCTTATTCAACTTTTTATGGATAATATTTATTTTGACAGCATTCCCATTCTACAACCTTCTCAAGAACTTGGAATATTACCATTCATAAGTCATTTTTAACTCTACATAATTCTAAAAAAAAAAATGTTCATGGCTGGTTCCACCAAATCAAACTGAGCATGTATAAAAACTATGCAAACTTGTTAAGAGATAAATAAGAATGTAAATAAGAACCTCAAAAAAAAAAATACTTCAGCAGCTCCATTCTTCATTTTTAGTTTCCATTGTAAACAACCTTGTAAGAAAACAAATAAACAGAATAAAAATTCATAGTTGGAATTCACATAAAAAAAATGCTCTACGAGAAAGACAAAAAGCATCCATAATATTATTAGCATGTATATATGTCAGTATGTACCACAGTAGTGTAAAATCCTTACAAATAATGCTAATAGGTAAGAGGGACATGAGGTTCTGGATGTTATGTAGATATATGTGCTCAGCTCCTACTTGAGCATAAACCTAAATATGTAAACAAATAAGAATTTCTGTGCATAAAAATTCAGCAATAGATTTTTGTGTATTAAAAAAAATCAAAGAAATCTAGATGAGATCCGAGAATATGCTAGGCAAACCTTTAGGCTGCGGTCACACTACTAACAAACACAATGTCCCACATTTCAAGCACATTACCATGCGTTTGCGCTGCAAAATGCACTAGCCCTTATTAAAATACGACAATTTATTCATACAGCACAATTTCACTATCAGCACTATTTTCTATTCTTTTTTTAAACTTTTTTTATTGAAAAATCAGTATAAAAATTCTAAGCATAAATTTGAAAAATTTTAAATTTTAATAATTGGGATTATTGTTTTTAAAAAAGGTATTCAATTAGTTTTAAATCAGATTTTAAGATTTCTGAACATACACACATGAAACTACGAATATGTAATTTGTATTATTTAGTAATATTTCAATCTTTCAGATTATTAATCCACACTATTTTTTTAAATTTTTTATTTTTTTATTTATATTATTATTTTTTTATTTATTTTTATATTTTTTATATTTTTTTTTTATTTTTATTTATATATTTTTTTTCTCTGACTTTCTCTCTCTCTTCTTTTTCTTCTTTTTCTCTTTTCTTTTTACTCTTCTTATTTTCGTTTTCTCTTCTCTTTTTCTTCTCTTTCTTATTTCTTTTGCTACTCTTTTTTGATTTATGGTCGTCTATTTTTTATTTTTATCTTTTTTCTCGTGTTTATTTTTTTCTTTTATTCTTTTTCTATCTCTTTCTATAGTAATTGATGTTTTTCTTTTTCTCTTTTTATTTTCTTTCTCTCGCTTTTTTTTTTTTTCGTTTTCTTATATTTTCTCTATCTTATTCTACTTCTTCTTTTTTATCCTTCTTTCTTCTTTTCTTCTTTTCTCTCTCTTACCCATAGCTTCTTTCTTTTGTCTCTTTGTTTTATCTTTTCTTTTTTTCTTTTTTTTCTCTGTTTCTCGTTTTTCTTGCTCTTATTTCTCTTTTTTCTTCTCTTTTCATCTTCTTCTCTTTCTTATTTTGATAGTGGCTAAGAGGTGTTATAGGAACGCCCAGAGTAAGGTGTTAAAACAGCATTGTACATGGCAGACAGTTGGTGTCGAACCCCCCCACCTCTATTTAGGCTTGGTTTCTTTATTTTAACATAAATGGCCTCCTTAACACCTCTCTTGAACCAGTCATGTTCCTTCCCCAGTATGTTAACATTACAATCTTCAAAGGTATGTCCTTTATCCTTAAGATGCAGATACATGGCTGAGTCCTGACCCGAGGAATTGGCTCTTCTGTGCTGGGCCATACGTTGATGCAGTTGCTGTTTGGTCTCCCCCACATACAAATCAGAGCATTCTTCACTGCACTGCACTGCATATATGATGTCGCTTTTCTTGTGTTTAGGTATTGGGTCTTTCGGATGTACCAATTGCTGCCTCAGTGTGTTGTTCAGTTTAAAGCAGACTGGATATCCACTCCTCTCAGAGGAGCCCTTAAAACTTGTGGATATCCAGACTGGGCCTTTGTCAAAAGAAGTAGAAGGAAAGAAAAGAACACGAATACCAACAGTGAAGGGGAAAAGCAAGACAGGAGGAAGAACATGGTCATCCCATATGTAGCAGGGGTCTCCGAGAAATTAAGAAGAATTTTCAAAAAACATCGTATCCCTGTCTGCTTTAAACTGAACAACACACTGAGGCAGCAATTGGTACATCCGAAAGACCCAATACCAAAACACAAGAAAAGCGACATCATATATGCAGTGCAGTGCAGTGAAGAATGCTCTGATTTGTATGTGGGGGAGACCAAACAGCAACTGCATCAACGTATGGCCCAGCACAGAAGAGCCAATTCCTCGGGTCAGGACTCAGCCGTGTATCTGCATCTTAAGGATAAAGGACATACCTTTGAAGATTGTAATGTTAACATACTGGCGAAGGAACGTGACTGGTTCAAGAGAGGTGTTAAGGAGGCCATTTATGTGAAAATAAAGAAACCAAGCCTAAATAGAGGTGGGGGGGTTCGACACCAACTGTCTGCCATGTACAATGCTGTTTTAACACCTTACTCTGGGCGTTCCTATAACACCTCTTAGCCACTATCTAATCACACCCTTAACACCTGGCTGTGATATGCTAATTGGGATTTTCCAGGGTACATAATTGCCACAGATTCTTGTACAAGTCATTCTGAATTGAGAAAGCCAGTCGGATGACTAGCGAAACGTCTTCAAGAACTACATTTCAAGTCCAGTTGATCTAATTGAATACAACAGATACACATCAAGGTAGCCCCAGTCTGGAAGGTCCTAACCTATTTTATTTCAATATCCATTAGAAAACATTTGCATTTCTCATAGTTGTTCACTGGATCCATATAACAGTCTTTCTCACTTCCCCCCAGCCCTTAAGGCTTTTTAAAATGAGGGAAGAGGCCATCCATCCAGTGCTTTATATTAAAGGCATAGGACCTCCCATAAAAGGGGCATGTTGGGGGTGCAATAACCACATGGAAGCTTGACCTGGCTTCCCAATAAATACATACAATACAAGGATTGTGGAAGCCCGCCAATTAAGCTAATTGACAACTACATTTAGCGGAAGTGCTACTGATCTGGTCAAACATTTATACAAACATAGAAAAGATAATCAATGCATATTCCTAGGCCCCATACAATGTCATATTATCTGCACACTGGCATACTTTATAAACAATGGGGTTTTCATTCATGTGATCACAGTAATGTATACTAAAACCTCTTTGTTTCTAAAGTATGCCAGTGTACAGATAATATGATATTGTATGGGGCCTAGGAATGTGCATTGATTATCTTTTCTATGTTTGTATAAATGTTTGACCAGATCAGTAGCACTTCCGCTAAATGTAGTTGTCAATTAGCTTAATTGGCGGGCTTCCACAATCCTTGTATTGTATGTATTTATTGGGAAGCCAGGTCAAGCTTCCATGTGGTTATTGCACCCCCAACATGCCCCTTTTATGGGAGGTCCTATGCCTTTAATATAAAGCACTGGATGGATGGCCTCTTCCCTCATTTTAAAAAGCCTTAAGGGCTGGGGGGAAGTGAGAAAGACTGTTATATGGATCCAGTGAACAACTATGAGAAATGCAAATGTTTTCTAATGGATATTGAAATAAAATAGGTTAGGACCTTCCAGACTGGGGCTACCTTGATGTGTATCTGTTGTATTCAATTAGATCAACTGGACTTGAAATGTAGTTCTTGAAGACGTTTCGCTAGTCATCCGACTGGCTTTCTCAATTCAGAATGACTTGTACAAGAATCTGTGGCAATTATGTACCCTGGAAAATCCCAATTAGCATATCACAGCCAGGTGTTAAGGGTGTGATTAGATAGTGGCTAAGAGGTGTTATAGGAACGCCCAGAGTAAGGTGTTAAAACAGCATTGTACATGGCAGACAGTTGGTGTCGAACCCCCCCACCTCTATTTAGGCTTGGTTTCTTTATTTTCACATAAATGGCCTCCTTAACACCTTATCTGGGCATTCCTTAACACCTCTTACCACTATCTATCACACCCTTAACACCTGGCTGTGATATGCTTATTGGGATTTTCCAGGGTACATAATTGCCACAGATTCTTGTACAAGTCATTCTGAATTGAGAAAGCCAGTCGGATGACTAGCGAAACGTCTTCAAGAACTACATTTCAAGTCCAGTTGATCTAATTGAATACAACAGATATACCATGACCTGGATGAATGAGAACCTTCACAAGCATACCTTGATGTGGTTTGAAGGCTTTTCATTCATGTGATCACAGTAATGTATACTAAAACCCCTTTGTTTATAAAGTATGCCAGTGTGCAGATAATATGATTTTGTATGGGGCCTAGGAATGTGTATTGATTATGTTTTCTTTGTTTGTGTACTACGTAGCCTCTATTTATTCCTTTTCCTGGGTCTCCTTATTGTTGACAAAGAAAGCTGAGGAAGAAATCATCAACCATTTTAATTTATTTTTTTAGATTAGTTCTGATACCATACCAACCATTTCACTAACATTTACAACAAGCATTTACTGTATAAATATATATATATATCTATCTGTAAAGATAGCTGGTCTATTCTTACAGTTACAGACTATTTCTAAATGCTACTCATTAAATAGAGTTCAGGAATGGGATTTTTGCTGCTTGGCACTGTATTCAGAGCACTGAAAGTCAAAATACTGTAAGTTTTAGTGATCAAATTAACTTTGTACTCTAAACAGACATGTAGGGGCTGTTGAAATAAGATGTGCAAAAGGTTGCCCATGCTATAAATCTGCAGCAACCAATCAGTAACCCAGCCCTTAAAAGGTATCATCTGATTGGCTGCTGCAGATTAATAGCACAGGCAAACTTCATCCCTAAAGTGTGCCATTATTGTGCTATTCGTGCTTAGCTCTAGATTATTACTATTCTATATTCAACTTTTTATGGATAATATTTATTTTGACAGCATTCCCATTCTACAACCTTCTCAAGAACTTGGAATATTACCATTCATAAGTCATTTTTAACTCTACATAATTCTAAAAAAAAAAAATGTTCATGGCTGGTTCCACCAAATCAAACTGAGCATGTATAAAACTATGCAAACTTGTTAAGAAGATAAATAAGAATGTAAATGAAGAACCTCAAAAAAAAAAAATACTTCAGCAGCTCCATTCTTCATTTTTAGTTTCCATTGTAAACAACCTTGTAAGAAAACAAATAAACAGAATAAAATAATTTCATAGTTGGAATTCACATAAAAAGAAATGCTCTACGAGAAAGAAGACAAAAAGCATCCATAATAATTATTAGCATGTAATATATGTCAGTATGTACCACAGTAGTGTAAAATCCTTACAAATAATGCTAATAGGTAAGAGGGACAATGAGGTTCTGGATGTTATGTAGATATATGTGCTCAGCTCCTACTTGAGCATAAACCTAAATATGTAAACAAATAAGAATTTCTGTGCATAAAAATTCAGCAATAGATTTTTACTGTGTATTAAAAAATCAAAAAGAAATCTAGATGAGATCCGAGAATATGCTAGGCAAACCTTTAGGCTGCGGTCACACTACTAACAAACACAATGTCCCACATTTCAAGCACATTACCATGCGTTTGCGCTGCAAAATGCACTAGCCCTTATTAATAATACGACAATTTATTCATTACAGCACAATTTCACTATCAGCACTATTTTCTATTCTTTTTTTAAACTTTTTTTATTGAAAAATCAAGTATTAAAAAATTCTAAGCATAAATTTGAAAAATTTTAAATTTTATAAAATTGGGATATATTGTTTTTAAAAAAGGTATTCAATTAGGTTTAAATCAGATTTTAAGATTTCTGAACTACACCAATGAAACTACAGAATATGTTAAATTGTATATCTACCCTCAAAACAATCTTTCAGAATCTAAAAGACCCTACAAACACTAAAACTGTTTTTAAAAAAATAGTTAGGGTTAAAGTGAAAAAAGAAACATTTCTGATTGATTTTATCTTTTATTCTTATAAGTGACTTGTTTGTCACTTTTTGTGAGGTCTTGGGCCCATTTTGATTAGGATCATTTAGGACACTGCAACTAAATAGAGATATTCTCCCTGGTCCATAGCTAGATGTCAGTTTTAATTAGCTCAGTGAAAGAGATTTAGCACATGCTCAACTAAGCTTTTCCTCTGCCGAATGGAAACACCCCCAGGTAGATGCACTAGTCATTGGCTGAAGAATCATCCATCACAGGCAGATTGTGCAAAACACCAGGTAGAATATCACCCTTTAGGTGCTGATCTGGGGTCTGTAAGTATGGTTAGTTACGGCTCCTTCCCCTAGCTTGTTGAGCTTGAGGCATGCTCACTGTAATTTACCTAGAGAGAGAGAAATTCTCCAATCAGCTACTTTATATCTCCCTTGCTAAATGGAGGGTGGGGATAAAAGGAGAAGTAATGTACTTTCATGATATGCTGAATCAGAGGATATTGAATTAACAGTTAACTTCTGCAGGGAATGTATTTTATGATATATGTGTATATTATGTGTTTTGATATGTCTTTATTAGGGATGAAGTTCGGTTCCTATTCCCGTTCTGACAGAATTCATGGATTTTTTTATTTTTCAGAACTTTTTTTAAATCGAATATTCGGAAATAACCTAATATACAGGCTGATTTCGGGTAATATAGAATTTGTGAACCCTCGATTCCAAATATGTGAGAAATAGCAAACATGCGCGCCCTTGATTTGGAATATTTAAACATTATTGAAAATGTGATGCAGAAACTCGAAACTAGCTTGCGTGTGAAGAAAGTTTTTTATACATTTTGGTTATATGTACGTGTTCCTCTGACCGTTTCCTAAGTTCCTGGGCCATTTACACTAACATTCTATTGCTATTTATACCTTAAAGGGCAACTCCACACTCATAAGAACTTCTTTTAGAAAGAATGGCCTCTTTAAAATATGTTGATATATCATAGTTTGTCCTATGAATTCATTACTGTATGCCTGCTATGCTTCTGGATGCCTCATGGAAACTGAGCAATTTAGTGAACTGTACTGAGCCTGTACTGAGCCTGGGCATGCTCAGAAGAGGCAGACAGGTGATAAACATTCAGTCATTGGCTGTGATATCAACTGTCAAATCCATAACTGACAGTTGCTAACTAGAAGAACCAGGAAGCAGAAACAGGGGAAACAGGACATTGTGCAGGATTTCAGGTTAGATTTATATATTTCAGATTTCAAACTATTACTATTACTATGTAAGTTTTCATTTTGGGGCTGGATGTAACCAGAAGGTTTGTAATACTGCATGTGACAATTCACTGTTATCTCTCTGCTTTTTCCCCATCCTATTCTACTGTGTCTCCCTTTTTACAGTAGGTTGTATTTAGAAAAAACTGCTGTGTTTATTCCAAATTATGTGTGAATTACCAACACAGCTAAAAAGCTTCCTATCCTTATTTGCAGATTATCCTGTTCTTGCAAACAAATCAGTGCTACTTTATAAAGCCGATATAAGTGTCAACTTTACATTATAATATTAAATAAAAACAAGCCAGTCGGGTCCTAACACTTGTTCACACTCTCCTTTATTGAACCATTTATTTTTTGGGGGGGGGAATTATAAGCCAGTCTGTTGAAATAAACGTGAATTAGATAACACTGTTATATTGTCTGACTATTCTCTACTTTACAATCATTCCTTAAAATAGTTTGTCTCCCACAATACTAATGAAACTCAAACACTGGTGTGACCATTTGTAATATTTCCTTTTATTATAAATATGTATCCCTACCACACTGTGGCTTTTGTTAAGATATATAATAAAAAACAGTTTCTTTAAAGGCTAGAATCGGGTTTAAGTAGGTGTTTATATCCATAATATGTCAGTAAACGCAATGAAACAAACCTTAGGGCCCATAAAACAAGTTCCCTGCTTATTACTACACTGAATGTTAGGCTGATGTACATACCATCAATTTCACAAACATGGACTTTCTTAACCCCTATTAAAGATCTAAATCACTGTCCCTCAGCACCATGAAAACTGGCTGAAGGTCAGAGTCAATACATAATAAAAATAATTAAAAGCTTTTCCTTTCCACCCTGTAGTTTGTTGATTTGATTTTATTGCACCATATAATTAATGTTTTTAAACATATTTATACACATACACAGTTACCAGTTAGGGTTCACCTAACTAAAAGGGGTGTAACTACCATGGGGAGCAGGGGAACAACTGCAGGGGGGCCAAGGGGTCCCATCTTCTTATTTTTTTCTATGACATATATAGCCTCTACCCAGAAAACCACTGTGGATGAAGCAGAGATAGAGGCCCCATCATAGTTTTGCTGGGGGGGGACAGCGATTCCTAGTTATGCCACTGTACAGGTTTATTGAGTTATGTACTTCCCAGTGGATACCAGTTAGTTTTAACAATGTAGTTACTTGACACCTCTAGCAGGAGGAGGGGCTACAAAATTTAGTAAGTATGTGCAGATTTTTATCTTGATATCTCTAGGTGGGGGCAGGGCTGCGGGGGGGCAACAGAAACAGACTGGAGTGTCATGAGGAAAGATGATTTTTCATCAGTGATGCTGATTTCATATGTGGGTGACAGAGCTATCAGTTGGTAAGAGATTATAGAATACATTCAGTCTGGTTTATATAATCCTCCTTAAGGATAACTCCTCCATGCTCCACGCAATCACAATTACCTTAAAGATCAGATCTATATTACTAAAAGAAGGCTTTCGTTGAAGACCTTGCGCACGTGACGTCACTATTGCCTGGGCAATATGTGCACGGGGGGTGCCATGGGAGGGTTTGTTGCGGGGGTGGTGCGACGGGGGAGTTTGCTGGTATTCATAGAAGAAGTTGAGGTTCATTTAATCTAATCAAAAAGATGTGACATTTATGCTATACCGGCTGCTATAGGACCGAATTAGTGCAAAACTCATGCTACACAATGTACTATTGGGTTAGCGTGGGTTTTTAACTAATTTCACCATTTCACGTGAATCTTAATGCCTTTCCTATGGAGGCGTTACACACAGGATGCAGAAAGTCTCGCAAAGAAGCTTATAGAAGGATGGTGGTCCGGTAAGTATCTTATTAAAACGGCCTGCTAGTGTCCCTGTAAAGAAAAATATATGCAAAAAAAAAGAGAGAGAGAAAACACGACTGCAATGGCCAGTTTAGTTCATAAATGTTTGTCAATCAGCCTGTGTAGTAGTATGACAGTATTTAAATCTCCCTGAGAACGCATTCATTGCATACAATATGATCACGTTCAGGTTCCTACAGATGTGCAAAAAGCAAATAATGATTTTGTAATACCTGGTCTGGCAGGCAACTTTAATCAGTATTTTATGCCTTGGCATACCCTGACCATCTTTTTTGCCCAATGATTCAAATACCACTCTTATTCAAGGGCTTTTATAAAATTGGCAAAGCTGTGAAAGGAAATTTTTAAAGGAGATCTAAAGTCTAATAATAATTTTAAGCTCAGGTTCCTGCTAAAGGCTGAATAGCTATACCTTTATAATATTCTTAAATACCTAAAATGCAATTCTAAAAATCCAGTTCTTTATGTTGTTTGTCCAGTTGAAATGAATAAAGAGGCTTGAGAACACAAACCCACAATATTTTTTAGCCAATTGCAAACAAATATGGTTATCTTAAAGTCTGATTTGTTGCCTATGATGGGCGGATCATTAGCGGATCATTAGATGGATCATTAAACCCCCCCAATGTTTTGAGTTTGTACAAAGAAAATGCCTCCCTTAGCCTTTTGAAAACTTTGTACAGAAAAGCAGATTTAGAATTTGAATGTGTCTGTGCCATCAATCAACTTGTTTGGAGACCACAGGTGAAAGTTTTGACACTGAATTTCTTCTACCAAAACCAAAATTCCATGGCAAAACTGAAAATTCAAAGGTAAAACTGTGAAACCAGGTCAGAGTCAAACTCTGGTTCATCCCTAGTTTGGTTCCCCTAGGTCCTCAACTAGAGAAGAGCGCACTGGTGGGGGCAACTTTAAGAGGTAAGTGTGGACATTAGTGGCTTAACCCACAACACTATTGTTGTACTTTACGGAAAAATTGCTTCCAAATTCATGGCTGTTTCATTGCAAGTTTAGTTTAAAAACTGCAGCTTGTTAAATAGTTAAAAACTGTATTATCCTAAACTCAAACCTGGCACCCATCAGTCAACCCATGCAGATCTAGCACAGTCATCACTTCTTAGCATTACATTAATTTACTTTTAACACATTATACAAGATTCTTTTCCCTTTGTGAACCTTTCCTGTTGTGATCTTGTAGCATAGCGATGCCAAGATCATTTCCCAGGATAATTTTGGTTTATTCATATTGCTGTGCAAAAGGTTCAGAAAATGGCGTTGTACTTTTCTGACGCAGCTCATTTGTTAATAGATATGTTTAGAAGTCAAGTCTTTTATTTGGGTCTTCTTTATGCCTTAGTTAATGGCTTGAGAGGTTTTTTATGATGAGCAATAGAAACATCATATACATGATCCATTAATCAATAATGTTTCTAAACGATGATTTATGTCTGGAAAGTTTCTGACTGTGGCTGCTGCATCAACGATTAAAAAAGTTTTGTATAAAATTTTACGAGACTGCAGATGTACTGAATCATGCAACCTTACTCCACCTTGGCTCAAAAGATCTAAATTCTCTTCAAAAAATAGAGAAGAGAGTCTGCCTCCTCCCATATTACATTGATGGAGCCACTCACATAATTATAAAACGTAACATTTATTTGAGATGATTAAAACTCTGCGTCCATATAAAACAGCACAAAGAGATAATTGCTCGGAGAACTCACCTGACGCATTTTCTGTACCTGACGCATTTTCTGTCTGTCTGGCACTTTATCAGAGGTAATTAACAGCAAGTTACTTAGATTTTTATATAGTCTCAACACATAATGGTTAGCATATCTAATTGGGACAAAACAATTAACACTTAAAGAGACAGTTTTATATGGATGCAGCGTTTTAATCCATACAAATAAATGTTACGTTTTATAATTATGTGACTGGCTCCATCAATGTGAGAGAAGGCATACTCTTTTTTTTTTTTTTTCCTCTATAACTACTGCCTCAATCTATTTGGGAGTCCCGTCCATCCCCGTGGAGTATGTCCACTCTGTATGGATCTTAGGAGGGGGAGTGTCCTGTCTGTAGCTGCGCAACTTGTTGCATTATCTGTTCTAAAAATAGTCCGCTTTATTAATCATCCTGGTAAAAGTTTATGTGATTGGATTCTGTTTATAATGTACTGTTATAGTATACTGTAAGAACTGTTTATTTCATTGCTCCTCTTTATTTTATGTTACTTTTTAGTTCCATATTTTACCTGAAAATACCATGCTAACACAAATGTAGAGGAACATATAATAGAGACCTGATCACATTTAAATATTTTTTTTACCTAAACATTATTCAGTTGTGTATCCCCTTATGCCAAATAGGGGCACATTTGGAGAACTTATCAGGACATAACAACATACATGCTTTACTGTAGACTTACATTTGAACTGCATGAAAACATCTGGAGGGCAGTTAATACCCAATAAGGTATCACACGAAAAAGATAACTCTAGGGTATATACTGTAGCCCAGAGGGAGCTCTGAGGAGATAATAGGAATGAAAGGCTGTGTACACTTGTAGTTAAAAACGGTGAAGGCATTTCTCCATCCAGAGGATAACCATTCAGTCACTAGCACAATACCACTCTGAAACCCAAACATATATTATATATTCTGCAAAGATTTTACATCATATTTATTTGTTTTTATTTATTTATTACATATTTATTACCTATTTGCCAACCTTTTAGGATAAAAGGGAATTAATTGCCTATATGTAAATAGAATTTTCTATAATATTACAAGGCAGCATGGGATATCGTCACCGACTTTCTCTGTTCTTTGTTCACTGTATTTATATAGTTGACACATTTCTCACTTTAGTGACTTTCAAAACAACCAGAACTAAACATTCCACCAAAATCAATGTCATAGTTTTTTGGGGGAAATGATCTGATGGAGGTAAATAAATATATATATATATATATATATATATATATATATATATATATATACTAGAGATGTAATTTATTTTCTTAATGCACCAGTTTTCCGAATCGAATCTGAGGGTTTCGAAGTCCCGACAAAACTTTCGGAACTCAAAAAAAACTAAATTTTACAGAACCTGGATTTTTCGAATTTTCCATTTTCAATTTATCTATATAATATAAGGGATATCAATTGGCTTAAGTGTATCCTCATATGATAAATCCAGTTTGTTACGTGAATTACTGCTCCAATATGCCTGTGGTCAAAACAGGCATATTGGAGATATGGAGATATGTATTATTTGAAATCCTTCCAATTTCAAATAATACAGCTGGAGTGCAATGTTGCAAGTTTTGAGAAAAAGTTTATTCACCCATAATTAGAGATGTAATGTGGGTTTGAATAGAACCCAGTTTCGGATCGAATCTGAGGGTTTCGAAGTCCCGACAAAACTTTTGGAACTCCCGGATTTCACGGAACCTGGATTTTTTGAATTTTTGATTTTTATTGAAAGTAGACGATTTCCGAAAATCAAAAGTAGACAATTTTCGAAAATAGAATATGAAACTCGAAATTTCTAACTTTTGAACTTTCCAAAAATTTCGAAAATACGAAAACAGAATGAAACTCAACAATTTCCAACATCTCTACCCATTATACAAAACAATTACATGAAATTGGACTGTTTTAAGTGTAAAATGTGCACTCGCTTTTAACCAATTTTGAATACCTGGGTAATCTCAAAACATCAATGCACACCTGGAATTTTTTCATGGTGCTTTATTGCACATCAAGTGAGACAAGGCAATCTTACCTGTTGGTCCCCACAGTGGGAATTATTTGTGTGTTTGTTTGGCTACTGTATGTGTGAATACAGTGGATATGAAAAGACTACACACCCTACAACAAAAAACAACAACAAGGCAAATCCCATCTGAATTTATTGCAAAATGACCATTTACTTGCCTAGAAATCCTGCAGCTCCTTTAATGTTGCTGTAAGTTTTTATTCTCATCAATCTTGGTGAGATGTCACTGCTGATTTTATTTCTTTACATGAACATATTCTGCATGTACATACCTTTGGCTACATTTATTATGGTGGCATGTTTAAACTGTACTGCTGATTGGAGCCTTGGAGCTAATGATTTGAACTTGAATAACAGAACTGGACTTAGTATATTGCTATATTAAATGTATTTCTGTAAAGGCTTTAGTGAGGGGGTATTTATGTGGGTATGTTACAGCCTTTATATTTATATGATTCCTGGAGATAATTATTTGGGCCTGTGTTTTCTGACCTGTTCTTACATCGTATTACATTTGTACAACGCCAAATGTTTTTATTCTTCTTACACCCCCTCTTTAAAGGACAACTCCACCCTCATAATAACATATTTTAGAAAGAATGGCCTCTTTAAAATATGTTGATATATCATAGTTTGTCCTATGAATTCATTACTGTATGCCTGCTATGCTTCTGGATGCCTCATGGAAACTGAGCAATTTAGAAACCTGTACTGAGCAGGTACTGAGCCTGGGCATGCTCAGAAGAGGCAGACAGTGGATTAACATTCAGTCATTGGCTGTGATGTCAACTGTCAAATCCATAACTGACATTTGCTAACTAGAAGAACCAGGAAGCAGAAACGGGAAAAATTGTGCAGGATTTCAGGTTACACTTATATATTTCAGATTTCAAACTATTACCGTTTAGGGTTTTGGGGAGTGATTTACCTGTATGTAAGTTTTCATTTTAGGGCTGGACTTGCCCTTTAATGCCACCATTATCACTCTTTATTCATGCCCTCTGTAATGTGTGGGACATTATTTGACTCAATTTTACGTTAAAGTATAGGCTTGTGTCAGGGGTATGTATTGTATGTGGGTATGTTACAGTCTTTAGACTGTAGATATTTTTCCTTGAGATAATTGGGCCTGTGTTTGCATTGCTGAACTGCGCTCAGCATACTATATTACATGTGCACTGCGCTATTTTTTTATTCAGCATGCATGCATTCTTTAAAGGGACAGTTCAGTGGAAATTATAAATATTTGTTAAATTGTTAGTTTGTGTAATGCCTTCTTAGTTATTCTACATATTCTCTCCCGTTTTAAAAAATCAGTTGATTTCAGGCCCTTTGCTGTTCCCTGCTGTTGACATTAGTGAGCTGACATTTCAGGCTGTTGGATGGGTCAAACACGCTCAGATCTCTACTGAGCAACTGAATCAACCCAGGCACTGGGTCAAGGGCAAGACCATAACGCTCTCTACTAGGGGTCCTGCACACACAGGAAGTTATTATTTCGGTTGCATTTATTTATACACCGACAAAATGCTGAATTGGCAGATTTCTGAAAAGTATATGTATTTGCACTGAACTTCCCCTTTAAAGGGCATGTCCACCCCAAAATTTAACTTTTGATATGTGGTAGGGCATGCTCCCCCAGCCCCAACCGCATTAATATAATTGTTAGAAAGTCCCCCGATTCTTACTTACCTGCCCTCTCTCCCCTGCTGCAGTGTTCAGGCCCTCTGCTTGCATGGAATTGAAAGCAGGGGGCGGGACCGGCAGCCGCGTCCGTGATTGGCTGAGAGGCAGGGAGGGCTGCACTGAGCATGCCTCAACCTTGATGAGGTTGAGGAGTCTCAGGCACAGCATGAGTCACACACTGCTCCTACACAGCAGTTTCCTGGACTTTGGAGGGGCACAGCAGGGGAACTATTTTGAGCAGGAATGTAAGGTAAGGATTGTTTTAAACTACTTGATGTGGCCAGTAAGGGGTTAAATTTTAGTTTTGGGGGTGGACATTCCCTTTAATGCACATGACACCATTACAAGAGATTTAAATCTAGGTAGTGACTTTTGGATTGGATTATAATCCCAAACACTATTTTAGGAGCAATGAAAGAAGGAGAGGGGGGTGCAATTAAAAATACCAGATAGAAACAGTTATCATTTTGGTAGAGAGAAATGCAAATCAAAACATCTCCACAGTTACAATAATATCAAAACTCTCAACAGTAAAGGATTTAATTCCCCATGTTAATCTCTCGAAGGTTCTCTGTTCATTGTTCTCCATCCATTTCCTTTTATAGATTTCCACTAAACAGCAAATATCATGATTTCCCCTGCCAACTAAATCTTGCATTTTAGTCATTTGCTGCTACATAGCTTGTGTCCTACCATATTAATGTCTTATTGGTCGCAGCTTTACACCCATAATGACTTGCAATTTTCAGAGTGTTTTTGGGTAAAAAATATGGGGAACTTTTATACCTTAAAATAGGTTGGGCAGCTAACCTCTAGCTAGCCTATCCCATCTCACTGAAGTTGGATTTTTCTTTTTCCTATGTTTATTCCTACTTATATAATAAAAAATACTCCTCACAACCTAAATTTTACCAATCTCTAATCTACACATAAGTTATCCCCTATTTTTGCACTTTCCAACTCTTATAAATCTACAAATTATTTTATACAATTGTAAGGAAAGGATTTACAGTATGCCAACTTAGATAACTATAACACAATTTAAAGACATCAAAGATATAACAGAAACTATAATATTTAATCAAGAGCATTGGTCTATCATTCCCCAACCAGCATGATGCAATACAGTTAAAATACAGTTAAAAATGATTTTAATAAAAACACTTGTATTTTAACAAATAATGGGATCCTTGCAATGCAATAATAATATGATGCAACCTCAGGGTTCCTTGTCATGTTGCATTCTGCTTCTCTATGGTCATTGACTTACATCCTTATATACTACAAAAGATGCATTGTCCCTTATATATTTCATATCTAATGGCATATTTTAAATATCATATCTGTTACCTTTTTTGCCTTATAGTACAGCACTGTCATTAAATAACATATGGGGGCTCCATGAATAAATTATATTAAAGTTAGACAAAGATTAGAAAGCGATATAAAGTGATAGTCTTCCCTCAAGGAAGCTACTTCCAATTTAGTGGAAGTGATGCTATTTGATGGTTTTTAATATAACTGGCATTAATAATGTACTACATGACATATGGTTTAATAAATACCATCTAGTGCATTTCTTAACTATTTTAGCATTACACAGTATTGCATTCTAACATAGAGATGGGCATAAATGGGGCAATATACAGAGAGCCGTTATTGAAAAATAAGTCCTGTTAATGGGTTAACAGGGATTAAATAACACCTGACAAGACTTTTAGACATAATTTGTGATGCGTGTGGTACTCTTAAGTTAGTGTGTCTAGACATCTCAACTAATGTACCAAATGTTTAGATCATACGTGCATGATCCTAACGGGATTTTTGTGATTATTTTTAACACCAAAATAATGGTAAGCAGATGGAAAAGGAAATATCATGTATGCAGTGATCATGTGATCGGATACTTAATAGTAAAACAGTTAAAGGATATCTAATTAGCTTATTAAAAATGGAAAGTACCCAGGGCAGGGAGGTAGGATTAGTTATTCCTACCTCACAATATAATTTCGTTGAGGAGCTACAGCACCAATAGCTTTCATTTGCCAGATTAGTCCTGGACTAATCCTGTATTAAAGATAGTGCTAAAGCCAGGAGGAAGTCTGTCAGAATCAGTTTTCTTTGGACTGGTGTTCCTCATAGAAACAATATTGGGAGTTAGGAATTACCAGTCCTATATTCCTAGGCCCGTGTTCACATGCGGGTATAGTATTTTTTACGTGCAGGTGTGTGTTTGGCTTAGATGGAAGAGATAGAGGGAAAAGAAAGCACACAGTTGGTAATGTACATCATGTATTTAATAGTTATGAGTTGAGGAGGTGACATTGCTTGAGGGACGTATAAGCACGTATGTTTATAGCAAAACTTTATATACAACGTTATCAGTTTTTCCACTTGGAGCGTAAATATACAATTGTTGTGGTGAACCTGCTACATTGAATTTGCCATGGGGAAAACATGTTGATTGCAACTGAATATCGCAGCACTTGAGTGACTGACAGGCGTCAGTGTCTCTGATGCATGTGATGTGCGGCTCTTTGTCTGTGTTGTTAAAGTCGGGCCTCATTCTGTTGCGCTGTCTGAGCTCTGTGTGTTTTTATTAAGCGTGCTCTATTTTTTGCACATTAGTGAGCAGTATGTCACTTTGTTTGCACTTTAACACTTTATCCTTGCACAAGGACCACTTTATATTGACTATTAGATCCCAATCAATAAAGTTATTTTCTGGTCCGAATTGAAAGTGCCATGATATCTTTGTTCTTTTAGTTGTAACTACCTGTGAAGTGTGTGACATGTGGGCAGTGTGTGTCTGGTGCTTAAGTCTAGGTAATGCAGATAATTCCCATGTAGTCCATACCCCCCAACAGTCCAGGTTTGAGTAGGGGGATGGGGCATGTCTACGTGTGGATGGTCTGGGGGCATGTCTGGGATGTTGTGGTGTCCAGGAGGCGTGCACGTGACATTTGGTGGTCGCGATATTTGGGGGCAAGGCCACCCTGTTTCAAAGTGTGGGCGTGTCCATGCCATTTAGGGGCATGGGTATGATGTTTTGACTATCCGTACATCACCCCCAATGTATAATTCAGGTTCAATGCACTTGTTTAGGAGCTGCTATTCCCTTTTCAGGGTAAATATTGGTTACAATGTCACTATAAGCAAGATTTAACAAAGATGTATTGGCTATTGCTGTTATAATTCTAATGTCTGTATGTTTTGCAGTGCTGCACAGTACGGTATTTAATGTACAACAATATATACAAATATTTTGTAGATGCTTTTTAAAGATCCCAATCTATAATAGGTTTAAAGAATTGAAAATAAGTTGACCTTTTAGCATCATGGTGATCCAATTAAACTGACTTTCTAAATGCCTTCATGTCAGTTCAGTAAGTGGGAACTATTAAAGTCTGTCTCATTGAAAAGCCTCTTCAAAATCCCATACAGAGAAAAGGGTAGAACTTTTTACTAAGCACTTGACTGATATCTGCAGATTCTATCTGGCATTTTACTGAGACGCCTATGGATTTTCCCTCTAGAAATATGTCTGATTGGCTCTACTATGGCAAAAGGCAAAGTGATGCTACTTTGGTCAGAAATTGATCTTTGCTGCTCCCAGGACACATTTTGTTTATGTATAAGTTTAACCATGATGGTACAGCAAACTGAAGGGTTTAGGCTCACATACATTTGGGTCTGCTATCGCTCTTTATCTCTCCCTTTAGGCAATGCACCGAGCATTGCAAATGGGGTCTGCCCATTCTGAATCTTTAACACTAGCTTTTTTACACGTTAAAAAGTACACACCAGCGTTGGGCAACTGGTCTGGGCGCACTTCGTTCGCTCCCCTTCGTTGCACTGAGTTCAGCATTTTTGGTGCAATCATGTGTGCTCTAATTTTACAATCGCAGCACACAACAACCCACACTAGTAACACACTGGAAACACCCGCGCAACTAAATGCATGGCTCTGGTGCGCTACTACACATTATAGTTGCCCTCAAAGAATGATAGCAACTGATTCATTTAAATTAATTAATACAAATATATATAATATAAATACAAAATCTAGTAAAATATATATTAATTATGATTAATCTTCAACATGTCTCCATCAGCAAAATGGGGAATTGGCCACTAAGTGTTTGGCCAATTTCCACCATGTTCTTCAGTTTCTAAAGACTGGTAGGCAAAGTTATCAACCCATGGGCTTGATTTAAAAAGCACCAATATAGGATTGAATTTCTCTTGTTTATAATGCATACAGTAGTCCTTTAGGCAGCAGTTGTGATTATCTTGGAATGCTTTAGATCATTTTACTTAAAGCTCAACAATGTAGGATTGAGTTCCCCATCAGAATGCAATAAATGCCTGTGTCCCCAAACCACCAGCACACATTAAAGGGCATGTCCACCACCCAGCCACATCAATATTTGTATTGCTCCACTGGTCCCTGAAAGTTGCTTGTCCTCTTAATGTACTGGTGTCCTGCTTCCTGGTAGCAGCCGCAGTCATAGCTGTGACTGCAATGTCATGGCTAATGATTTATGGCCGCTTACTGGTGAACCTGCTCTGCAAGTCGGCAGTTGCCTAAGTTCTTAAAGGACTCATTGAGCTTGCAAAGGAGTCAAGAACTTGTCAACCCTAAGCTGGCAGACATAGGGAGAAAAGACTTGCTTTAAGGATGGTGGGAGCAAAGGAGAGTATCACATCTCTGGGTTTGGGGGATTCCTGAATGTAAATATTGATGGGGTAAGGGGGAGGCTTTTAGAAATTTTAGAATTCATTTAGAGCCACAGAGCAGACGTGTAGAGTTTAAATCATGTTAACCGATGTAATACTGTTTAGCATGACTTGAAGTGGCTGCGTACTGCCCATAGCAGATCTTGATGCATTGCCCTGTTTATCAGAAAGCTCTGAAAGGGATCAGTTTAACCACAGGAGTTATTGTGTTTAAAATGTTACTCATTTTCCTTACAAAATAAGAATTATAATCCGTCCAATGCCTGTAGCGTTTAATGATGTTGTAGCAGGACCATTCTGAGAGCTGGGAGAATTATTTATTTATTTTATTGTTTATCTCCTGGAAGGATCTGTAGGTATTTGATGATGAATTGCAATGGAATTCAGAGGACTAGAAAATAATATGTACAAAGCACCATATTCCGTTTTATAAAATAAAATGTGGGGGGTTTTATTTGTCATTTGTTTGTAAGCTACAAAATACGAAAAACAACATTTTTTTTTATCTGTTGAAAATGTATCCTATGGGGATTCGCAAATATTTTTCTACAAGGAACAAACATACTGTAAAGTTGATGCCTTGTTACAACCGGCAGTGACACATAATAATCTGTGTTTCCTCACCTGGCAGGGTAATTATTGTGTAACTTGGCCCTGATAACATCACAATAATAAACTGTAGCTAAATCTAATAACAGTGATCTCACAAACGATCAGAAGCTTCTGTCTGAGCACACGCACAGTATGGAATTCCATCCATTTCCATGGTATATAGAATTCCATTCATATTGCACCAAATGATTTTATATCTATCGAAGGGTCAGACAAATCCCAATGAAGGATACAGAGTGTGTTTGGATATGACAATAGCATGCCATAACATTTAACAGCTTAGAGATCAGATGATGCCGACTTTCGCAAGGAATATGAAATCAAGATGAATAAGGAGACCAAGGCAGACAGTCTTGTCATCTGGATCATAATTTTATTCATCAGCATATTGACTGTCATAAACCTTTACTTTTAATAATAACAAATCTCTACTTTTCATCTCACTTGGAGACAACTTTCATTTCATTTCTATGGAGATCAGAATGGGTTCATTTCTGCTTTGCTCTCTGTGCAATATATTGCAGGATATTGTGTTTAGAATATACGTGTAGACAGGAAAACCTCCCTTATTCTTGAAAGTGACCTTTCATAATCTTATAGATCAATTCATTTTATCTACAGTATTTGTCTATACTGCTGTTCTCCAACTTGAAGGCTTTGTCAATATATATTACACCAATGTTTGTCTTAGATCAATCTTTGTATCCATATTGTTGTCTTTATATTTTTTAAGGGGAAGTCCACAGAAAAAAATCATCAGTATTTAAATCATTTCTCTATATTACATATACCTGGGTACATTTTATATTTCTAACCCTTTAATATGCTTTGCTTTGGTCAGTAGTGAACTGATATTGTAAGTTCTGCTGTTCAATTTTTTCTAGATTGGCTGTTGTGTGGATGAAACAACTTAGATTTCTACTATGTAACTGAACCAAAACTATGTAACTGGGACCATTACAGACACTATTAATGGTCCTGCAAACAGGAAGTCGGTAGTTTGGAAGCATTTATGCTGCATGGGCAGATTAAGGTCATTGAAATTATAAATATTTTTACTGAAAGCATATGTAGGAGCCAAACTTCCCCTTTAAGGTAAACCACTACTGTAATTTGCCTCATTGTAAGTTAGTATTTCCTGTAGCAAACAGGAAACAGCATTGGATTAGTCAAAGTAGTACTAATCTCACACAGATGGCCAATACTTTCTTTGTGGATTTGTAAAATGCATCAGCTGCAAATAACTGAAGGAGTGACTTCTCTATGTTTCCATGGCAGCTCTTAAAGAAATGTTGTATCCACATTACAAACCAGAGAGTCAGGTGTAGATTTATAGAGCAATTATCCATACAATGGAGACCTAATGTCACTAAGGAATTAGTAGGATAGGGAGAGATAAGGCTAGAGCTCCATTTTTCATTATTATTAGCAAACACGTTACCTATCCTACTTGATTCTTTAGTGAGTCCATGCATAATTTGCAGGACCTGCACCCTTGACTTGTTTGGCTGCCAGAATGGGGGGGTCTGCATTCTTGGAATGCTATTTTGGCTACTAGAATGGGAGTCTGCTCCCTTGAGTTTCTATTCTGGCTGCTGGAATGGGGGGTCTGCATCTTTGAAATGCAACTTTGACTGTCAGAACGGAGGTCTGTACACTTGAGATGCTGTCCTAGCTGCCAGGACCAGGGGTCTGTACCCTTTGAGCTCTTTTCTGGCTTGCAGAATGGGGGTCTGCATCTTTGGATGGACTTTGACTACCATAATGGATGTCTGCACATTTGGGATGCTGTTCTGGCTGCTAGAACAGGGGTCTGCATCCTTGGAATTCCTTGTCTGGCTGCTGGAATGGGTGTCTGCACCCTTGGGAATCTGTTCTGGCTGCCAGAACATAAGTCTGCACACTTGAGATGCTGTTCTAGCTCCTGGAATTGAGGCCTGCACCCTTAGCACTCAATTATGTTATGGCAGCTGGAACACTCAAGCTGCACCCTTCAGACTCAATTCTGGCTACTGGAATGGGGGTCTGCATCTTTGGAATGATTTTTTGGCTGCTGGAACAGGGATCTGCACACTTGGAGTGCTATTCTGGCTGTTGGCAATGGGGTCTGCACCCTTGAGATGCTGTTCTTGCTGCTGGAATGGAGGCCTGCACCCTTAGCACTGGCAGCTGGAACAGGGATCTGAACCTTTGAGACTCTATTCTGGCTGCTGGAATGGGGGTCTGCATCCTTGGAATGATTTGGCTGCCGGAATGGGGATTCTGCACACTTTTGGGATACTGTTCTAGCTGCTGGCAATGGGGTCTGCACCCTTGGGATGCTGTTCTGGCTGCCAGTAAGCTTGCGGTGCTGTTCTGCCTGCTGTAATGGGTACTACATCCCAGGTGTGCAGACCCCAGTTCTGGCAGCCCACTCCAGCAGGTAGAACAGCACCCCAAGTCTGCAGGCAGCCAGAACAGCAGACCACAGTCAGTAGTAGAGTTTGGCTATTCACTGTTTATAACTCAACTGATTTTCTCAAACAAGCCACACCTGTTAACTTAAACCTGTTCCAGGTGAAGTTCACATGAATCTTACTGAGAGAATACCAGATTCCACTGCTGTCAAGTAGAGATAATATTCGGGTACAAATTTATGGAACGTTTGGAACTCTCTGGTCTCGCGGAACTCAAAAATTTGAGCATTGTTGAAATGCTGAAACTGAGAAAGCGTCTTACTGTCCCACGATTCAGCACCAATAATTTCCTGCATCTGCTGCTGCTGCACACCCCCTCGATGTGCACGAGCAGCAGTAGCAGAGGCTCGTTCATTAATGTCTGTCAGCCATGACGTCATTGTCACGGCTGTGACTGATGGCCATTACCAGGAAGTAGCTGTGAGCCACAGCGCTGGGTCGTGGGATAGTAAGCCTCTTTTCTCTGGCAAGGAGCAGCTTTGGTAACTGTAACCAAACTGGTCCTGGACTCCTGGGTTTTGGGGGGTGTTCTATCATATACTAAATTTTTGTGAGAGGGTGGGCATGCCCTATAAATGTAATCTGAACTTTCAGATTTTTTTTCTCCCATTGACTTCTATGGGTCTTTTTTAGTATTTTTTTTATATTCCGAAAATCCGGAAACTGAACAGAACTCAACGATTTCCAACATCTCTACTGTCAAATATATATATATAACCACACAATGGCCAAGTGTTTCTGTTTTTATCCTTTCTAATGTCTACCAGAAAGCTAAACATCTTTCATCCTAGCTGTCTATGACAAGAAATGGTGCTTGTAATGCTCTGTGCCTCTAAGGAAAAAAATGATAAATGTGATGAGACAAGCAAATTCCTATCACTTAATTAAATAAAACAAATTATAAGCTCTCTGATAATAGTAAATATTTGTTATGACAGAGGTGACCTTACCTGTCAACAGTAACCCAGGCTGCTTGTCAGATTTTAGTGTTTTCAAGATACATGTATGTATGTATGTATTTTATTTCTTATAAAATACATACATACATACATACATACATGTATCTTGAAAACACTAATCACTAATCACTAATACATATACAATAATACATGTTAAAGGGCATGTCCACCCCCAAAACTATAATCTCCCCCACTACTGCCCCCCCCATGTAGTGTAGTTTAATCCTTACCTCACATCCCAGATCCATATGGTTCTCCTGTAGTCCCCCCCCAAAGTCCCAAAAACTGCCCACCAGGAGGATAGCAGAGTCCATATAGGACTCTGCCTCCTACCTGGCCTCCGGGAGAAGTTTGGCATGCATACTGCAGCCCTTCTCCCCCTCCCTCCCCCTCTCTCAGGATTCCCTCCCCCTAGCGTAAAACCCTTTAGATATATGATTCCCCCTGTCCCCCCAGCCCCAACCACTCCATTTTTATTCTTAGAAAGTGTCCCAAACTTTACTTACCTTCCCTCTTTCCCCCGCGGCAATGAACTCCCGGCAGCCGTGTCCGTGACATTCTAATTAATAAGCAAGCAATTTTACATCCAGAACTAACTAAATCGAATCGGAATTGTCAATTCTATTGTAAAGGGACATCAAACTTGCGGCCCTCCAGAGTTTTAGAAATCGGGGAGATTCAATAAAAGTTCTTATCGTTAAAAATGGTGCTAATTTTGTCCCAACCAATCAGATATTTCTTTCAAATTTTAAAAAAGATCTGATTGGTTGGGGCAAAATTAGCACTATTTTTATTAAATCTTCCTGTATATCTGTCAGCATTCTGTGCAGATAGGGAATGCTGGTAGTTTTCAAACATCTGGAGACTGCGAGTTTGACATCACTTCTATAGAAGATACAATTTGATTGGTAAGATCACATGACTGACTTTATTTATGAGTGTCACATAGTCTGACAATGAAAGCATTAGAAACACAATCAGACTAGATAGAATTTAATTATTTCAACATTGTTTGAGACACCACAAAACTCTACATGTCTCTGCATATTACCAATGTTTGTTTTCATTTAATATATTATTCCAACAGGGATCTATTAATCAATACAATCAAATCTGACAACTGAAATTTCTTATTTAAATTAGGCCAAAAATTAAATAAAGAAATGCACGCATTGAGTTATGAAGCAACAAAGCACTCATTGCTTTTAATATGTTCTAGCTAACCCCTGCCCACCCCAACCCCATTAGTTCTTAAAAAAAAAGAATAAGGAACAAAGACTTCTGGGAATTTACCATGTTTCCATGGAAGCTCTTAGGAACGCTATATCTTTAAAAAGACTTTCACAGCATTTCACAAGCTGAATGCAAAACCAGAGCGCCAACTACAGAATCATACTTACAGCCTTTCTCTCCTGCAGCACTCTCCTCCTGGCTCCCTGTTTTGCAGGAAGTCGCAAACAGGCTGGACCGGCAGCCGCATCTGTGATTGGTTGAGAGGCAGCCAATCACAGACATGACTGTAAGTATGATTTGTCTTTTTTTTTTTTTTTTTAAAGAACTATTGTGGTGGTTGGGGGTGGGCAGGGGTTAGCTACAACATATAAGAAGGATTTCACACTAGGTGCAACAGCTGCAGAGGATGGATACGGATGGTAGGAGGGGGGTTCCCCTGCGCATGTCACTGAGCCTGAACTGTATAACCTCAAGGACCATTGGCTGACCCATAGTGTATCTTTTTCTAATTTTCTGTTAAATCAAATTACCCTTTATAGAAGGGCTCTAATAACCAGAAGGTTCTGCAACCAAGAGTGTTGGTGATGTGGATTTTGTCTTCATGAAGTTGGTGAATACGTGGCTTGATAAACTTTTGCCCGTTTTATTACAAATATCCATATGTCTATATTGGCATGTATGATGAAAATTAAGTTAATTGTAGCCTTGGTAGTGCACTTGTAAGGACAGCTCTCTTAAATAGGGGTGATTAGATTATTATTAGGGTTAACAAATCAATCAAAAATCAAAGGATGACTATACAACATACATGCAGCCAGGCTAAATCTGCAGTATTGCAGCCTAAAAGACATCTAAAGTGCCACTAAAACCATATTTAGGTTAGTCATAGGAGATAGAACCTACCCTTCTGCAGCTTAAAAGTGAGCTGTCAAAAAAACCTTATGCTGCAGATATTAACAATCTCACCCCTTCTCCCCATACCTACCAGTTTGACTCTCTTCTTATCTCTAATGGAGTCACATATGTGCTCTCCATTCATAAGACGTGGGCGCACATTGGGACAAGCAGTGGGGCTCTCAGTTGCAGCATGAGAACAATTTGCTTTTACTTATCTCATTTTGCTTAAAGCTGGGTACACACGGTGAGATATTTTGGTCCAATCGACCAATAGATCAGTGTATCGGTCGATCGGACTGAAATTATCGCATCCAAATGCAGCCATGTCCGACCTACCGTTCTTCCGAATCGGACGAAAGGACGATCGGACATGGTGGAAAACCTCGTCCGATCGTGCGGTTCTCTATGGGTTAATTGTCGGACCCATAGACAGACAGTCCTTCCTCCTGGCCGACCGGTCGAAAGTATCGAACGGTTAGTCAGGAGGAAAAATCGCTAGGTGTGTACCTAGCTTAACTTTAAAATGTCTGCTGACATTTGTGATTTGCTTTGATTGCTCTTTACAAAAGAATACACAGATGCTGTGCCAAACATATATTTATTCCTTTAATAATTTCTGCCATGCTGAGACGGTGATTGTGTCAGTTTTATTGACAACACTGGGCTACAAATCAAGCCCCAGGCTAATTGCTTAGTCCAATTATGTCTAAGAGATTTATTTTAATATGATGACCAGGCAAGTGGATCACACTAAACATAAAAATAAACAACCTTTAAAAAACAGCTATCATGTGTATGTTGCAGAGCACAGTGTTACAATCCCTTCAGCCACTCAAAGAGTTTAGGAATAATAATCATAAAAAGGAGATTACAGTATTCAATATGCCATAGTATTTCATGGGTAATATGTCCCTGAGCAGACAGAATATCCTCAGAGAACTGCAAACATGATATATTCATGTGTAGTCTCTCTAGTCTTTATAAATTAGCTTGTGATTGAAACTGGTTACCCTTTTAATAAAGTTACATTTGTGTAATCCACAGTGTGACATTTAAACAATTCCAAACATTAATTATATTCAGAGATTCAATATTATGGAAAATCTGCTGATCTACTCTATGTAAAAGCACAACCGCATACACATGTTTATATGTGGATGTAAACATGACAGCTTATGGATATCTATTCAATGTATACAGTACAGTTGTGTCATTTTGTGGATGTTATGTATGTTTTATTAATATCAAACTTGACAGTCTTATCTAAGAGGAAAGTCTGTTGACATTCCCTTTTTGATCTGTGATCGGCTACAGATGTGGCTACATGCAGTCCCAACCAATCTCATTCTTAATATGGGTTTGAATGTAGTTCCCACTGTAGGCTCCCTATAATAAAAAAATTACATAGTATAAAGTATAGGGAGCAAACAGGGACCAACAGAAAATTTCAGTCAAAACCACTACTGCCATGGTATTGGCTGATGTCTTGCTAACTTTGCCCGTAAAATGGAAACAGAGATACCGCTAAACCCAAATGACTTATTATGTGCTTATACTCACTTTTTGGAGAATGTCAATTGTGAACACAGAATGAGTCCCCAGAAAATAGGATTTCACATAAAATGGTCCGTACTACTCCACCACTGAATATAGAACATATTATTTGAATGGGTGTATTGCCAGGAACCTTACACATGTACATAGACATGCCAGGGGTTTACTTCCCCTAACAGGTTCCTGGAACACAGTGGTATATCTGAGTCAGAATTTCAAGGGTTTTAGGATAAAACTACAACACATGTAAAACTACATGTAGGTAATAATAAACTGCACTTAAAAAAATTTTTGGTAATATACAGCTCATTAAAACTAGGATCTGCAATCTGAGCTGAGCAATCCATAAGAATTTACAATGGACCTTTTGTAAAATTGTCTGCTAAAATTAACCATAAGAATAAGAAAGCATCACGCCTCTCTACCTTTTGCATAGTAAGTACTTCAAAACCGGCGAGTTTTGTTCCATTGAATTTTGAAACTCTTAAAAAGTTAGAAAATTAGAAAAAATTTCCATAGAAGTCAATGGGAGAAAAAAATGTGAAAGTTCCAATTGAATTTAAGGCAGAAATAGCAACAGTATGTTAGTGTTAATGACACAGGGACATGGGAAATGGTCTGGGGAACATGTTCATATAACCATAACTTTCTCCTCAATAGCAATGTTTTTGAACTTCTGCATTATATTTTTGAGGGTTACCGAAATCGACTTCCAGATTCAAGGGTTACCAAAATCAAAAATTTGTTATTTAAGGATTACCAAAATCAATCTATGTATTAGAGGGTTAAATTCTGAATTCAAGGGTTACTGTATTTTCGATAATTATCACATTTTCTAAAAAAAAATGTGAAAGACCAAAAAACCAAAAGTTTTGTTGGAACTTTGAAGCCCTCAGATTCGATTTGAAACTGGGTTCTGTTCAAACCCAGAATACATCTCTAGTAAGCACCAGGATCACACACAGCTTTCCAAATAGAAGATCTTGTTATGTGATCTGAGCACTCTGTGTTGCCATGCATGGATAAGCCAAGAGGGGATGGGTCAGACTGTCACTACAAGTTGGATTGTGAAGGAATAGTATGTAATGATATAGGGCAGTTTAGGTCCTTACCCTGGGTACTATTAGAGGACAGGTGATATGGGGCAGCACAGTTGTTCTTTAATTTTATTATGTTTAATATTAACCTGCATAATCTTGTGATTATAATAAGTACGAAACAGATGTTTGATATTCTAGAGGCTGCATAAACACAATACTACAGACACAATACAACACATTCCAAGCAACATCGCACATTACTTATAAACACTTTCAGGGAGATTTACCCAGAAATAATTTCTACCCAATGTCAGTATTTAATGCCAGCTGATACTAACTGTACATCTAAACATCTGGTGAATAGCTTGCAAGCTAAGGGTTAAAGTCACTTTAACCACAGTGACTTTTACCCATTGGGGTGCAGCTGTGGCTCTCAGAAAATATGGGTGTTGATCCTTGCAATTCTGAAGTATATTAAATGGTTAGAAAGCCAATTTAGTATACTGAAACAATAACCTAAAGTGACCACATACAGCAGTGTTTCAGGTTCAGGGATTCTTCAAGACATTGTGACAAGAACTATACGGATCCGCCCTGTTGATGCATTTAACTGTTTTTATTTATTAATCTATTGATCGGTTATATTTGTATGAATAATGTATGTTGATGAATTGATGACTTAGAAAGGATGAGATAAACAATAATATATTATAATTAATTTAAGGGGTCCCCGAGACACGAAAATAATTTTAAGTGTTCCCGCAAAGATAAAGTTTGAAAAAAACGCACGACTTGCAGTGTAAGACAAAGAGACGCTACTATTAACTGCAAATTCAGTTGTTTTCAATAGTTTAAAATTGAATTTAAAAAAACACGGACATATTTTTGAAGGTCTGCACATATACAGACACTACACTAATTAAATAGACTTCAATCTCGAAGAAGATGAGGAGTGTTTCAATAAATTTCCCCAGACATATTGTGCAGACTTTATCGATCCATTGCATACACTGGCAATTCTAAAATATCATTAGTTTCCAGAATCAGTTATGGTGCCAAGTGGCTCCGACAGAGATGCAAGCATCTTTTCATTATTACAGAGATCTTTAAAAATTGCTGGTATCCACATTTTTTTTAGAGAGAGCAATAAGATAAGCAACTAGTTTTTGTTTTCCTTTGGTCTCCCTGTGCTAAACTTCCAGCAACTTGATATAAACTGAAATGAATGTAAAACCTGTAGTAGCCAATTTAATATCATGTTAGAGAGGGAAGTTTACAATCAATTTGCATGGCCTACGCCACTTTCTTACATTTTTGAAAATAACGCATCTCACCGATGCAATAAATGTAGAGCTTTTCGATCATTATCAGTTTTGTTATACTTCAGTATAGAGAACAGTTTAAGACAGAAATCCCACAGCTGAAGGATTGGTCATTTTTACACAATAATGTGGCCAAAAATCGTCCAATCACGTCATATGTGACCAGATTAGTATATTATTAGTACCCAGTTTTAGTTTACAACAGTGAACTGATTAGAAATAGTTGTCTTATGGCAAATGTATAAAAACAAATGTTTTGAGGCCAAGAAGTTAACTGCTGTCATAATATTGTACACTTTGTAACCTTTAGCTAGAAATCTCAGCAGTGCAATGGCTCGCTGGGCTATTACACTTATCGTTAAAAATTGTGCTAATTTTGCCCCAGCCAATCAGATGTTAGCTTTCAAATATTAAATAAGATCTGATTGGTTGGGGCAAATTTAGTACCATTTTTATCAATAAGAACTTTTATTGAATCTCCATGAATGTTTAGTTGGCGCTCTGGTTTTGCATTTAGCTTGTGGAATGCTGTAAAAGTCTTTTTAAAGATATACTGTAGCTTTCCTAAGAGCTTCCATGGAAACATGGTAATTACCCAGAAGTCTCTGTTCCTTATTTGTATAATGGATTATGTATACACATTATGAAACCTTTTATAGAGGACTATGCAAATATATATTCTACATTATAAAGTCTTGCTTAAAGTCAGTTTACTTTTACTAACTGCTGTAAATCAAGTGTGCCGAAAAATTAGCCGCTATGAATGCATCATTGTGTTTAGGAGAGGAAATTGCAACTGTAAGTTAAATTAATAATTGGTTCGCTAGCACAGAAATCAATACTACAGAAACAATTACTAGTCAGTCGTGCAGCACGTCTATTTTATAAATTTACCGTTATAAGAGTATGACATGGTAACAATAGCTAATTACAACTACCAGACTGGGTTTGCAAAACATATTTTATTTACTGGATAGAAACTGCACTGGGCATTTGCTTTACAGTTTCCATTATACCACTGACAATATAAAAGGAATGGTTCACTCAAAATGTGGATTATTCCTTTAATGTATTGATTGAAGCCCGGGAGGTTAAGGAGCTATGTCTTACCTCCCGTTCTTCAATCAATTGAGCAGAAGCCAGGAATGAAGGTAAGTATAATTTACTTTTTGCTCAATCCACCACTGGAGGGATGAAATCTCTGACTGATTCCTGGTTATAATCCTCTATTGCGCACATTATCACGCATGCGATCATTTTATATGTTTTATTTTCTATGTTACCTTAGGAAGGTAAGCAGCTTACCTGATCTCTCGCTCCTCCGTTCGCGTCCTTTGACAGGTCCCAATGGCCTTAGTACACTATCTGCATGCGCATAGTGTACTAAGTCTGTCAGGAACTGTCAGACCACGCGGCAGAGAAACAAGTGATGGGGTAAGAAGGTTACCTTCATTCCCGGCTCCTGAACGTTTTATTAAAGAGCAGGAGGTAAGACAGAACTCCTTTACTCCTGTTCTTCAATAAAACTAAAAAGTGGTTTTACCAGTGGAGTTACCCTTAAACTGCCACATAAACACACAAGCAGGCTCACCATGGGGAGTCTAAACCAAAATTGTTTTAAGGTTAAGTGTAAAGTACATACTGTAGGTAATGTAAGATAAATAGCATTTATGAACACAGGTCAAAAGAAAAGTATATAAAAAATTTAAATGCATAAACTTTTGTAAGTGCAAAAGCAAAGTCTATAGACATACATGGAAATATAGGCAGGAGAATACGTAATACATTTGCTTTCCAGAAGAAGGGGGAGTATTTTGTTATTTCTCTTATTTCAATTACCGTAATCTGCCCAACTAGTGATTTTTCTATGCAAAAAAAATGTGACTCCCTGTTTGTAGGATCTGTATTTGTTTCCTTAAAGGGTATCTCCACTGATGGAAAAACGTTATTTTTTTTTCCCCTATATGAAAGTTCACCTTCCCCCAACCCCCCTCCTACCTTTTTTTCCCCAAAATTCAGCTCTGTTTCTTTGCAGCAG
The DNA here is from genome assembly GCA_019447015.1 of Hymenochirus boettgeri. NCBI lineage: Eukaryota > Metazoa > Chordata > Amphibia > Anura > Pipidae > Hymenochirus > Hymenochirus boettgeri. The sequence continues at coordinate 174,677,097 of CM033475.1, read as the reverse complement.
CCTCTGCAAGCTGTGTAGCTCCTGGGGGTGTGTCTGCTACTGTGCTGGGCAGGCTGTCAGTCAATGTGCATCATCACATGCATATTGATGATTTCTGCCACACCCACTTGACCCCAGTGATGCCTGATGTAAACAAAGCCTTTCCTTCCTGTCTCTATGATTCACAGTCTCTCTATGATTCATGTCTCTATTCACAGCTGATAGTGCAGGGAGAGACAGAGGGGGGAAGTTACAAGGTTCAGCCACACAGCTTTATGTAAGGAGACTTTATTTAACAATTGCAAATGTAATAGAATATAATTGCAAAAGGAATCAAATGGGGGGGGGAGGTGTGTGTGTTTGTAAGGGAGACAGAAGGTGTATTTCAGAGGGGATGCTGGGAGTGTCACAAGTTGGATTGCAGGGGGGAATCTGGGAGACAGAAGGTTTATTTCAGAGGGGATGCTGGGAGTGTCACAAGTTGGATTGCAGGGGGAATTCTGGGAGACAGAAGGTGTATTTCAGAGGGGTTGCTCGGAGTGTCACAAGTTGGATTGCAGGGGGGGATCTGGGAGACAGAAGGTGTATTTCAGAGGGGATGCTGGGAGTGTCACAAGTTGGATTGCAGTAGCAGACACACCCACTTGGCTGCAGTAAGAAATCCTTTCCTCCCTGACTCTCTAAGTTCATTTTTCCAGCTGATTATGCAGAGAGAGGCAGGGGAGGAAAAGTTAAACCCTCTTCCCACACTACTGTAACAAATACAGGGGAACTTGTGTTGTTTTTAATAAAGATTTGTTTGTGTCTAACTCTAAGATTGATTTCATAGGGGATGCTGGGAATATGAGGCAATCTGGTATGGGAGGGAGTGGGAGAGAGAAAAAAGGTAGTACCTGATTACTCCTCCATTAATTAGTGAGGTCAGCAAGCTGCTGTGATGGTCATGTGATTATTCCTCCATTTAGCAGTGAACTCAGTAGCTTGGAGAGTTGTGATGGTCATGTGATTATTCCTCCATTTAGAGGTGTGTGTGTGTGTGTGTGTGTGTGTGTGTGTGTGTGTGTGTGTGTGTCAGAGGGGATGCTGGGAGTGTCACAAGTTGGATTGCAGGGGGGATTCTGGGAGACAGAAGGTGTATTTCAGAGGGGATGCTGGGAGTGTCACAAGTTGGATTGCAGGGGGGGATCTGGGAGACAGAAGGTGTATTTCAGAGGGGATGCTGGGAGTGTCACAAGTTGGATTGCAGGGGGGAATCTGGGAGACAGAAGGTTTATTTCAGAGGGGATGCTGGGAGTGTCACAAGTTGGATTGCAGGGGGGATTCTGGGAGACAGAAGGTGTATTTCAGAGGGGATGCTGGGAGTGTCACAAGTTGGATTGCAGTAGCAGACACACCCACTTGGCTGCAGTAAGAAATCCTTTCCTCCCTGACTCTCTAAGTTCATTTTTCCAGCTGATTATGCAGAGAGAGACAGGGGAGGAAAAGTTAAACCCTCTTTCCACACTACTGTAACAAATACAGGGGAACTTGTGTTGTTTTTAATAAAGATTTGTTTGTGTCTAACTCTAAGATTGATTTCATAGGGGATGCTGGGAATATGAGGCAATCTGGTATGGGAGGGAGTGGGAGAGAGAAAAAAGGTAGTACCTGATTACTCCTCCATTAATTAGTGAGGTCAGCAAGCTGCTGTGATGGTCATGTGATTATTCCTCCATTTAGCAGTGAACTCAGTAGCTTGGAGAGCTGTGATGGTCATGTGATTATTCCTCCATTTAGAGAGGGGTGTGTGTGTGTGTGTGTGTGTGTGTGTGTGTGTGTGTGTGTGTGATTTCAGAGGGGATGCTGGGAGTGTCACAAGTTGGATTGCAGGGGGGAATCTGGGAGACAGAAGGTGTATTTCAGAGGGGATGCTGGGAGTGTCACAAGTTGGATTGCAGGGGGGGATGTATCATTATGTGTCCATTATTGGTACGTAGGGGGGATGTATCCTTATGTATCCATTATTGGTACGTAGGGGGGGATGTATCATTATGTGTCCATTATTGGTACGTAGGGGGGATGTATCATTATGTGTCCATTATTGGTACATAGGGGGGATGTATCCTTATGTGTCCAGCACTGATTATAGTTTAATGTAACAGACAATTGCAACTTAATACATTAATCCCTGGTTATAAATACGTATATACAATGTTACAGTTTGGAGGATACATTATATCCGGTGTTATTATTTAACACGTTACTATACATAATTACTGTTAGCCACGTACATATTACCACTGTCCATAGACCACACATGTCAAACTCAAGGCCCACGGGCTGAATCCGGCCCTTTTGGCCCTTGTTTGTGGCACCGGTGATTGTACAGTACCCAAGACTCACTAGACTGCTACCCATGTGTCAGTCCCATAGTGTAGTAACTATAGATCTTCCTGCTAGACACCGGATCATCTCTTTATAGACAGCTAATTGGGCGCAGCTTTACTAAGATACAAACAGCTGATCACAGTATCTAACCTGGCACTGGGGGGGGGGGGAGGTGTAACGAAGGGCCTTCCATTGGAGTTGGCCATTCCATAACCACGCTACAGGAGTAAGGTGGGTTCCGCATGGGCACATGATCACACCATGGGTAGAGGTACCAGTTTATCACCCTTTCCCTGCCAAGACCCAGCACTGGGCACAAGAGTGACAATAATGCACCTGATTAGTATCCTAATGAAATATTCCGCCCACCACTCAGCTGGTCTTTATGACGTTGGCCCCGTATGTGATTGAGATTGACACCCCTGGCCCTGTAATAATATCTATTGCTATCTATGCTAGATAAATCCATTTAATACAATATTAGAGTGTGTGTGTGTGTGTGTGTGTGTGTGTGTGTGTGTGTGTGTGTGTGTGTGTGTGTGTGTGTGTGTGTGTGTGTGTGTGTGTGTGTGTTGCTAGGGTTGTCTGCCTCTCCTAACAATAGGTTCCGCATTAAGACCCATAGACATCTCATTAAAGGAAATAGGATGTGGGTGGTGGCCCTGGTAAGTGTGTGTGTATTGCATTACATGTGTCTGTAGGAGTTATGTGTGTTATAATGTCCCACACATTACACGGGGCTCGATACGATAATAATGTTTGGTGTTGTGTAACTATAACAGGGTAACAATTCAGTTTATTACTAGAATGGGAAAGTAATTTGTCATTTTGGAAGGGAGTTTGTGTGTCTGTGCTGCAGGTTTTAAAACTCAACAATCTTATTCTTGAATGAAAGGGAAACGTTACATTTTATAACAGCAGCTGGCCGCAGGGAATGCTGGGAGGTGTAGTTCACAGATACCTGGAGCACCAGAGAATGGACATCCCAGCTATTTTATTTTGTAAGTGTGCGGGTTTGTATAGCTGTGTGTGTGTAGTAATTGTAACCTTGAACCCAGGTGCATTTCATTATTAAAGTCATACAGGGAGATTCAATAAAAGTTCTTAGCATTTAAAATGGTGCTAATTTTGCCCCAACCAATCAGATCTTATTTAACATTTGAAAGCTAACATCTGATTGGTTGGGGCAGTGTGTGTGTGTGTGTGTGTGTGTGTGTGTGTGTGTGTGTGTGTGTGATCGACCAGACAGCAGTCCCGACGGATCCTCTCACATTCTGCGCATGCACTAAAGGAAAACACGCGTCGGACATTTTACATGCAGGCAGTCAATGAAAGTGGGCGGACCTGCACCATCCACAGCGTTCTGGGAAAAACTCATTGGATTTCTTCTAAACTACTGCTCACAGACACAGGATACTGCAGGTACATTTCCACCTTACACATATCTATCCTTACAACCCAGGTGACTTTTAGCAGTGGAGATACCCTTTAAAGGGTATCTCCACTGCTAAAAAATTTTTTTTTGTATTCAGTTCTATTGAAGAATGGGAGGTAAAGGAGCTGTGTCTTACAGGAGAAGGGTAAGAAGCTGGGAGAGAAGGTAAGGAAATAACCCAATCGTTTGCTCCTCTGCTATGTAGTCTGACAGGACCCGATGGACTTAGTACTCTGTGCGATGCAAATACGCATAGAAGGCAGAGTCTGTCAGGACCTGTCAGACTACGCGGCGGAGGAGCGAACGATCAGGGATGTACTTAACCTTCTTTCCCAGGTCCTGCAGGTTTTATTGAAGAACGGGAGGTTGGACATAGCTCATTTACCCCCTGTTCTTCAATAAAACTGAACAGCAAAAAAAAATGTTAGCAGTGGAGATATCCTTCAATGGTCTCATTCCCTTGGTTGATTTACTGTAGTTGCTCGGTAGAGATATGAGCATGTTTGACCCATCCAACAGACAATCAGTAGAAATTATTGGTAGGAACACTCCAAGTAGCGTATGCTGGCAAGAAGAACCTGAAATCGCAAAGAGCGCGAAAACAATAGATTTTCAAAAATGAAGCCAGTATGTGGAATACCTAGGTACAGTATATGTAAAAGATTTTTTTTCATTGAAAACAAAATCTTTCCATGGATAGGTTGAACACAATGACTCATTATTACAAGCACTAGGGCATACATTTGTTAGGAGAAAAAAAGCAATAACTGTTATTATATTGCTAGAGGTTAGGTATCCTAAGGCTTTCTAATACTTAGATTAATTAATCTAAAATTCCAATTATATACTGCACAGCTTTGTAGGCTTCAGGTGTTATTTCTTTCTCATTATTACTTATTACAGGAAGGGGAAGATGATGTATGAAAGCACTGATGGCATACTGATATTATCACTATTGCTTTCTGTTCTATGTTATATGGGGCTAGTGAGTGGTTGTGGGAGAAGATTTTTTGAGGCAGAGAAGGAGCATCATGGTTAATTAATGCATCATGTGGTACATAGTTGTAAAGCAAATTACAGGGGCACAAAGGAGCCCCAAAATATCACTCACAGTCCTAATTAAATATATAAAACAATTTACTATGTATGTATGGAGAATCAAAAATACAAAGCATAGCTTGTACAAGAGTTCTGAACACATTGCTTGAGCGCCATACTAGGAATTCCATACCAGGGTAACACCTGCTTAGTAGTACATAGGTAGAGGTTGTAACTAATTAATTGTCCAATAATATTCTGTTCATTTCTTTCTTATTGTTCTTTTCCTATTGTAGTCTATGTCAAGGTTGAACAGCTGGGCCTCATTCCTTCTCCATTCACACAATACTTATCTTGGTTGTAACAAAGGATATAACTTAATACACATTTTTACAAGACTAAAGTAAATTTAAAAGATATAGGCATACTGTATGACTATATAAAAGTTAGGACTGTAGGATGAAACTAGACTTTTAGAAAATCTTTATGGTAATATTGGTTATATATATTTTGTCAAAAAGGCACACTAAATAGCATATAAACAAAATTTTACTTTGATGTAAACATGCTCTTTAATATAGCAAATACTGCAAGCCACTAGTAAGCTTTATGTATGTATATATAATTTTATTAATAAAGCGCCACTTAGGGACACAGCACTGTACCAACTTATAATACAAAAAGTCATTCAACTGGGACGAAAATATAAAAAAAATATATAATTTTACAAAAATAAGTGTACATGTGCTTAAACCTTGCAACATTAGGAAAGAGGTCCCTGCCTGTAGAGCTTACAATCTATGTCTGTGAAGAGGTGTGGGTACCCCTACAGTAAATACAGTGAATCATGTCCCCTGTAAGTGTTGAATCAGTCAGTACTGGACAGGGGTGTTGGGACCCACCAGGTAATACAGGACCAACTGGCCAATAGGAAGCATTTAGGGGCCAGCTCAACTTTAATTTCCCCACACTTTATCGTCTCCATTGTGATGGGGACTGCCAGTAACAGTGGCCATACACAAGGCAGATAACCTAAAAATCCTATAGAATATCAACAAATTGAGGGGACAGAAAATGACTGGCAACAATGCAGAAGAATTATTGCTGTTGATATCGTAGACAGTCGGTAGCATGGGAAATTTTCTGTGGACGGTGTTGGCTCCCTTTACTCAAGTAGTGGAAGCCTATACGATCACATTATGTATGAAGGCAAGGCTAACCAATCCCCATACCCCATATGAGGGAATGGTTGAGGTTGTGTATGCAGTTACCACTGACTGATGCCAACAGATTCCAATGAGTCATGTGTATGGTCATGTTAAGTGCATGACCATATTGTTCCTGGTCAGTAAGTACCTACCATCCATGAGAAACCAGAAAATTATGATTCCGAATTTTATTTTTTGCAACATAATATAGTGACTTATCAGCAGCGATGAGGAAAACTTACATTTAAGATTTAAACCTATGTTAGAACAGTAAAAAAGAAAAATGACCCTCATATACATAAAATCAGAATCTGTTTGATGATACCTGTTCCTGTTCAAAAACCTCCTGTTTGTGTTAAGCAATAGAAGCATTTTTCCCTTCTGTGTATGAATAACCTTAACTAGCTCGGCAATTACTGACATGCAATTTTAGCTGTTCCTGCTTTTATCCTTATTTAAAGCCTTTTTTACTCATGAAATGCAGCGATAATAAAAGACCACTGTATTCCTAAGTGCTCGTTTTGTGGTTTAGGGCAGTAGAATGTGTTAGAACATTCATTTACTGCAGATATTGTGACTGGTAAACACACAAGCAAACTGAGGCTAAGATTTAATAACACAAAGCAAGCCTTTATTTCAAACAAATATGTTTAGTTAACAATTGTGTTATATATTAAAGGGGTAGAGATGCATAGATACACTGACTGTGCTGCAACTTGTGCAATATCAAGGGCATGTCTATCCTTAAATTCATATATTACATGTTAAGCAACCACCAAACCTCACTTTCTTTAATGGATGAATCCCCAAAACCTAGAACTTGCTAGGTTAAAAACTCACATTGAGTGAGGTCTATGTTTTTGGGTAAGTAGGTTACCAGTATATCCGTTGTATTCAATTAGATCAACTGGACTTGAAATGTAGTTCTTGAAGACGTTTCGCTAGTCATCCGACTGGCTTTCTCAATTCAGAATGACTTGTACAAGAATCTGTGGCAATTATGTACCCTGGAAAATCCCAATCTAGCATATCACAGCCAGGTGTTAAGGGTGTGATTAAGATAGTGGCTAAGAGGTGTATAGGAACGCCCAGAGTAAGGTGTTAAACAGCATTGTACATGGCAGACAGTTGGTGTCGAACCCCCCCACCTCTATTTAGGCTTGGTTTCTTTATTTTCACATAAATGGCCTCCTTAACACCCTCTCTGAACCAGTCACGTTCCTTCGCCAGTATGTTAACATCAATCTTCAAAGGTATGTCCTTTATCCTTAAGATGCAGATACACGCGCTGAGTCCTGACCCGAGGAATTGGCTCTCTGTGCTGGGCCATACGTTGATGCAGTTGCTGTTTGGTCTCCCCCACATACAAATCAGAGCATTCTTCACTGCACTGCACCGCATATATGATGTCGCTTTTCTTGTGTTTTGGTATTGGGTCTTTCGGATGTACCAATTGCTGCCTCAGTGTGTTGTTCGGTTTAAAGCAGACAGGGATACGATGTTTTTTGAAAATTCTTCTTAATTTCTCGGAGACCCCTGCTCCATATGGGATGACCATGTTCTTCCTCCTGTCTTGCTTTTCCCCTTCACTGTTGGTATTCGTGTTCTTTTCTTTCCTTCTACTTCTTTTGACAAAGGCCCAGTCTGGATATCCACAAGTTTTAAGGGCTCCTCTGAGATGTTTCATTTCTTTAGCCTTCGCCTCTGTGCTAGTGGGGATGTTCTCGGCTCTGTGTTGCAGGGTTCTGATGACACCCAGCTTGTGATCTAAAGGGTGGTGGGAGTCAAACATCAAATACTGATCTGTGTGTGTTGGTTTTCTGTAAACCTCTACTTCCAGTTTACCATTTTCCTTAACTTCTACCAAGCAGTCCAAGAAAGCTAGTTTGTTGTTTTGTACCTCTTCCCTTGTGAATTTAATGTTTTGGTCCACCGCATTAATGTGTTCTGTGAAAGCTTGTACTTCCTTCTGGTGGATTTTAACCCAGGTGTCATCAACATATCTGAACCAGTGGCTGGGTGCTATGCCCTTAAAGGTATTAAGCGCCTGTGTTTCTACCTCCTCCATGTAAAGGTTGGCCACAATAGGTGAAACTGGAGATCCCATAGCACATCCATGTTTTTGCTTATAGAACTTATCCCTGTATTTGAAATAGGTGGTATTCAGGCACAAGTCCAACAAGGAACACACCTGTTCTGGGTTGAGATCAGTTCTGCTGGTAAGAGTGCTGTCTTGAGGAAGGGAAAGAGAAGAGAAGAAACTAATGCCTATAGAATATCAACAAATTGAGGGGACAGAAAATGACTGGCAACAATGCGAAGATTATTGCTGTTGATATCGAGACAGTCGGTAGCATGGGAAATTTTCTGTGGACGGTGTTGCCTCCTTTACTCAGTAGTGGAAGCCTATACGATCATTATGTATGAAGGCAAGGCTAACCAATCCCCATACCCCATATGAGGGAATGGTTGAGGTTGTGTATGCATTACCACTGACTGATGCCAACAGATTCCAATGAGTCAGTGTTGTGGTCATGTTAAGTGCATGACCATATGTTCCTGGTCAGTAAGTACCTACCATCCATGAGAAACCAGAAAATTATGATTCCGAATTTTTATTTTTTGCAACATAATATAGTGACTTTCAGCACGATGAGGAAAACTTACATTAAGATTTAAACCTATGTTAGAACAGTAAAAAAGAAAAATGACCCTCATATACATAAAATCAGAATCTGTTTGATGATACCTGTTCCTGTTCAAAAACCTCCTGTTTGTGTTAAGCAATAGAAGCATTTTTCCCTTCTGTGTATGAATAACCTTACTAGCTCGGCAATCTAGACATGCAATTTTAGCTGTTCCTGCTTTTATCCTTATTTAAAGCCTTTTTTACTCATGAAATCAGCATAATAAAAGACCACTGTTCCTAAGTGCTCGTTTTGTGGTTTAGGGCAGTAGAATGTGTTAGAACATTCATTTACTGCAGATATTGTGACTGGTAAACACACAAGCAAACTGAGGCAGATTTAATAACACAACAAGCAAGCCTTTATTTCAAACAAATTGTTTAGTTAACAATTGTGTTATATTTAAAGGGTAGAGATGCATAGATACACTGACTGTGCTGCAACTTGTGCAATATCAAGGGCATGTCTATCCTTAAATTCATATATTACATGTTAAGCAACCACCAAACCTCACTTTCTTAATGGATGAATCCCCAAAACCTAGAACTTGCTAGGTTAAAAACTCACATTGAGTGAGGTCTATGTTTGTGGTAAGTAGGTTACCAGTATATCCGTTTTCAATTAGATCAACTGACTTGAAATGTATTCTTGAAGACGTTTCGCTAGTCATCCGACTGGCTTTCTCAATTCAGAATGACTTGTACAGAATCTGTGGCAATTATGTACCCTGGAAAATCCCATTAGCATATCACAGCCAGGTGTTAAGGGTGTGATTAGATTTGGCTGAGGTGTTATAGGAACGCCAGAGTAAGGTGTTTAAAACACGATTGTACATGGCAGACAGTTGGTGTCGAACCCCCCCACCTCTATTTAGGCTTGTTTCTTTATTTCACATAAATGGCCTCCTTAACACCTCTCTTGAACAGTCCGTTCCTTCGCCAGTATTGTAACATTACATCTTCAAAGGTATGTCCTTTATCCTTAAGATGCAGATACACGGCTGAGTCCTGACCCGAGGAATTGGCTCTTCTGTCTGGGCCATACGTTGATGCAGTTGCTGTTTGGTCTCCCCCACATACAAATCAGAGCATTCTTCACTGCACTGCACCGCATATATGATGTCGCTTTTCTTGTGTTTTGGTATTGGGTCTTTCGGATGTACCAATTGCTGCCTCAGTGTGTTGTTCGGTTTAAAGCAGACAGGATACGATGTTTTTTGAAAATTCTTCTTAATTTCTCGGAGACCCCTGCTACATATGGGATGACCATGTTCTTCCTCCTGTCTTGCTTTTCCCCTTCCTGTTGGTATTTGTGTCTTTTCTTTCCTTCTACTTCTTTTGACAAAAGGCCCAGTCTGGATATCCACAAGTTTTAAGGGCTCCTCTGAGATGTTTCATTTCTTTAGCCTTCGCCTCTGTGCTAGTGGGGATGTTCTCGGCTCTGTGTTGCAGGGTTCTGATGACCCCCAGCTTCTGATCTAAAGGGTGGTGGGAGTCAAACATCAAATACTGATCTGTGTGTGTTGGTTTTCTGTAAACCTCTACTTCCAGTTTACCATTTTCCTTAACTTCTACCAAGCAGTCCAAGAAAGCTAGTTTGTTGTTTTGTACCTCTTCCCTTGTGAATTTAATGTTTTGGTCCACCGCATTAATGTGTTCTGTGAAAGCTTGTACTTCCTTCTGGTGGATTTTAACCCAGGTGTCATCAACATATCTGAACCAGTGGCTGGGTGCTATGCCCTTAAAGGTATTAAGCGCCTGTGTTTCTACCTCCTCCATGTAAAGGTTGGCCACAATGGGTGAAACTGGAGATCCCATAGCACATCCATGTTTTTGCTTATAGAACTTATCCCTGTATTTGAAATAGGTGGTATTCAGGCACAAGTCCAACAAGGAACACACCTGTTCTGGGTTGAGATCAGTTCTGCTGGTAAGAGTGCTGTCTTGGCCCAGCCGTTTTCTCACCATGTCAACAGCCTCCTTGGTGGGTATACAAGTGAAGAGAGATGTCACATCATAGGACACCATAGTTTCTTCTACACCGAGTACTATGTCTTCAATCTTGTTGGTGAAATCCTGAGAGTTCTGGATGTGATGCTTAGAACTTCCCACCAAAGGTCCTAAGATGTTAGCTAGATATTTTGCCACCTTGTATGTTACCGAGTTGATGCTGCTGACTATAGGTCTTAGTGGGGCCCCTTCCTTATGTATCTTAGGGAGTCCATATATGCATGGATGTGCCTCACCAGGGTAGAGGCGATGATACATTGCTCGGTCAATGGCTTTATCCTTTTGAAGCTGTTGTAGTAAGTCTATGACTCTTTTCTTGTAACGGCTGGTGGGATCCCTTGTTAAAGCCTCATATGTGTTGTTATCGGCCAGGAGCATGGTCACCTTATCATGGTAGTCTGAGGTGTTGAGTACCACTGTGCATCTTCCTTTATCTGCCGGTAGAATGGTGATACTGGAATCTTTCTTGAGGGATGTTAAGGCTCTTCTTTCCTGTGTAGTCAGGTTAGATGAAGGAGTTTTAGCACTGGCTAAGGCTGCAGATACCTTAAGGCCACTGATTCTTGTACAAGTCATTCTGAATTGAGAAAGCCAGTCGGATGACTAGCGAAACGTCTTCAAGAACTACATTTCAAGTCCAGTTGATCTAATTGAATACAACGGATATACCATGACCTGGATGAATGAGAACCTTCACAAGCATAGGTTACCAGTAACTTTAAATTTTAATTTGGGGATGGACATGTCCTTTAAACAGCCCGATCCTTTGCTGGCAAGATCAGATTCCTCTGCTGTTGTTGGGAGCTGGTTACATGTGTGCACAGCAACAGAATAGGCAGCTCCAGTAACAGCCATCAGCCAATGACCATGACAGCATTGTCATGGCTTTGACTGACAGCCAATACCCAGAAGCAGCAAGGACAGAAGTGGAAGCACCAGGGAGGGATCAGGATGTGGAAGTCCTTTCAGGAGTGTCTTTTGAATAGATAAATATAACAAAAATGGGGTTTGGAGGCTGGTTAGCATGTATATAAAATAATAATTTGAGTGTGGACGTCCCTTTAAGGTGTTTAATATTATAACCCATAGACATGTACATGCAAATAAGTTATTAAACGTAAATACCGCACACGATTAATAAATAATGTTAACAGCTTTAATACAAAGTTAATTATTGTAATATGTGTCCTTCTGTTTCACACAGAGATTGTAACCTTTGTACATGTAAATTATATGCATTGTAACCTTTGTGTGTGCCAATTATATGTATTGTAACATTGCAACCTTTTTGTGTTCCAATTATATGTATTGTAACATTGTAACCTTTGTGCGTGCCAGTTATATGTATTGTAACATTGTAACCTTTGTGTGTGCCAGATATATGTACTGTAACATTGTAACCTTTGAGTGTGCCAGTTATATTTACTGTAACATTGTAACCTTTGTGTGTGCCAGTTATATGTATTTTAACATTGTAACCTTTGTGTGTGCTAGTTATATGTACTGTAACATTGTAACCTTTGAGTGTGCCAGTTATATTTTCTGTAACATTGTAACCTTTGTGTGTGCCAGTTAAATGTATTGTAACATTGTAACCTTTGTGTATGGCAGTTATATGTATTGTAACATTGTAACCTTTGTGTGTGCCAGTTACAGTATATGTATTGTAACATTATAACCTTTGTGTGTGCCAGTTATATGTATTGTAACATTGTAACCTTTGTGTGTGCCATTTATATGTATTGTAACATTGTAACCTTTGTGTGTGCGCGCCAGTTATATGTATTGTAACATTGTAACCTTTGTGTATGACAGTTATATGTATTGTAACATTGTAACCTTTGTGTGTGCCAGTTATATGTATTGTAACATTGTAACCTTTGTGTGTGCCAGTTATATGTATTGTAACATTGTAACCTTTGTGTATGCCAATTATAGGGATTGTAGCATTGTAACCTTTTTGTGTGCCAGTTATATGTATTGGTTTACACTGGAGAATCTGTATAAAGCAGCTCTATTTTCAACAACATTTCACCAAATTCATGGACTTTTTCCCCCTTTTACATTTTCAGTGGAAATTACACATGTAGATCTAAATGCTAAAAATGTGTTAAAATGTCAGGTTAAAGCAGTGAATTAGCACCCTAGTGATTATGTAAAGTAGTATTAAAAAATTCAATCAGAGCACTTATCTACAGGATATGTCCACTCTCCCAAATAATATTATCCTTACCTACCCCCCGAAAACCCCAACCTCTTAATGAATACTTACATCCCCGGCACTATTTAAGTCAGATATTCAGCTTACACACGGCTCGGGAGCAGCATTTGGCCTTGATTGACAACAGCAGAGTGCAGGCCTAAATGTAAGGCTTCCCCTGGGTAGGGAAGGTAAGTATAAACATTATGGGAAGGGTGGACATGGCCTTTAAATAAAATTGACAAACAAAAGATGTGGTAAACTTACCAGGCATATATTCAGTATTGTTAATAGGATAACACATATTAATAGAACTTTTCATATAAAAAAAATACCTATAACCATGTCAAATCTTCATTACTTTTTATAGCATTAAAAAAATGGCAAAGATTTTATGACAAAATTAGTTTGCTGCCTTATATGTATTCCCTATAGAGAATGATCAGATGAATGTTTTATATTTTCCTAAAGACTATTATCATGTGCAATCCAGTAAAGATGAGAATTCAGGTTATCTTACATTATAGAAAACGGGGCAAACAAAATGTTATTTCTAATAATTGAACTTTTAGCCCAATGTGACCCATATGCAGCAGGTAACTGGACAATGATATTATCTTAGCGTAAGCACCAGACAGTATTACTGCCTGCAATGTGCATCTATGGCACCCTTGGAAATACTGGAACCATCTTCCCACCCAATGCCACAATAACTATATTTTTAGAAAGGGTGAGTTTGAGTCTAATGCTTGTTCTGTTTACCACCACTGCAACATTTCTCTGGGCTCAACATGGTCTGCCATGTTGGGAAGGTGGTTTAGCTAGAGTACTATAATGCAATACAGGAAACACAATACACAAGTGGGTACAGGTGGCCTGGAGTGGAAGGGTAATGCAGTAAGCTAAACACAAACGTGATCAGGATCAACTTCATTTTAGGGCTGTAGGAGCTGGATTACTTTGCAATGCATTGTTGTGCAGGAAGAACAAAGGGCTAAGTATTTCCATCTTTATATTGTAGAGCAGGAGAAACGGATGAACTAGATGATTCTACAGAGCTTGGGGAAGTTGGGGTAATGTGTGGCAAAAAAAACCTGGAAGAATTGGGCGAGTATATTGGAGAAATGGTCTGCCAAGCTATGGGGAAGAATTTTCTTGTGGTTTGAAAATGGGCAAGAATTTGGAAGGTATGTAGGATTGAACTTCAAGTCATGGAGGGGAATGCATGAGAAGTACAATAGACAACGCAATTACACAATTAACGCTGAGGGGATAGATGGGCAGTTTGGTGCATTGATGGTAGAATGTAACAGGTGACATCGGCAGAGAAATGAACTGGAGGTCTCTGGGTTTGCCTGGGTTCCTATTATATAGTGAATCACCTGAAATGAACTTTGCATTAGTTTTTATTTAAATGAGAACTATAATAGAACACAAATATATCCTATTAGTTCAATGACTGCTGATAAACATAATATATCACTGTAAAATCTTTCATTAGCTCAGTTATGTTGTCAATTTTACTTTAATCCCTTTCTTGCCTTAGCACTGAATGTTACAGTAGTTGGAGAGTTTCTTTATTTGGTCCCCTGAAAGCATGAATTTTCCACTGGGAATATTAATGAAGGGATAAGGAAGTAAATGTTTTGTTGATTTTACACAGGTATATCATTGGTTAACAGTTGATTAGAAACACAAGTAATGCATAGTTTCAATGTATGGTTTCTGGACCACAAGTGAAGATAAAATGCGTTTCAAACCGTAGTTCTCCTTTAAGCCTTATTTTGCTTTGGATATGTTCATCTCATTATTTGCAATTAAGATATCCCATTTGTTTATATTATCACTATTTTACATTATTCTGGTTTTTGATATAAAGGAGACCATAATGAGTTAAAACCTATTGGAAAAGTCCTGCTAAAAGGAACAAATAGAGCAGTCTTAGCTGACTGGTTCAAGTTCAGAACACATAAATCTTAAAATTCTGTCGAGTACAATGATGGAAAATGCTGCTTAGTAAATATGCACAGAACTTTTTCCCCAATTACCAAAATGCCCTACGCAAGCACAAGAAGAAAATATTCCTTTTTCAAAAAAAAAAAAGGTCATAGTTTTAATATCTACATTTTACAGCATCTGCAGACTTCTAGTCCTGCATTATAAATAGGGGTCACTCGTGTCAGGCAGAAATGAAAAAGCACAGCTTTATGTAAATGATGTTAAATTGCTGGTTTTATCCTTCAGCCTCTGCAAGGACCCACCTCTGTTATACTGCAGTGGGCTGAAAAATCAAACCGAGACACTGTGATACACTAGAAATATAGTAGATTGTTTGTCATTCAATTGATGCCATTTAACCGTTTTAAAAGCTTCTGTGAGCAGTAATGTATGCTTTTTCCAAGGCTTTGTCAGAATCAAATAAAATAAAGAGTATACTATTTACCCTTTTATCACCCCATTATCTGTGTATAATAGAAAGACAAATGAGACTCGAATAATCGCCTTGCTTGGTGCAGAGCTATAATGGAATAGAACAGAAAAAAAATATGAAAAGAAAATATGAAAGAGAAGAAAACTAAAGATTAGGCAAAAATATATCATTATATATGTGCAATGGGGCTCGCTGAGATATGTAGTACTGGGAATATAACTGTTAGGTACTGGAGTCCCTGTGAATAATCACGCTGTGTGCCCTGCATCAGTATCTTCCCTACGTTCTTTTCCCTATATGCACACAAGTGTACTGGGTGTCTGCAGTGTTACTGCATTTTGTTTAGCAAAACAAAATCTACAGTACTGTGTGTGTCTTGAGCCGCCAATAAACTTACATTGAAAGCTATTTATCGAGACAGTGAGTGAAAATGTACCAATTAAATAATTCATATTTAAATATATAGTAATAAACAGTAATAATGCAAAAGGTAAGATCGTTTTATTCTATTCTCTAGAAAGTTACTGGGATCATGTTAAATGGCTTGATGAACATTGGTATCAAAATCTATCCTTAGGGTAAATTGTACCATCTGCTAGTTCTGCAGGTGTGCTAGAGTTTAATAAACAGCTATCACGGAAACTAACTAAAACCGAAGCCCAAGAATCCCTGATGTTTATAAATATATACTAAACGTAAAGCTTTGCAGTATGGGCAGCCTTATGTAAGAAAACAAATACAATTCATACATTGTACTAATACTTTTTGGCCAAATCTTAAAACTTTTGCACAGTTTGTGCTGGATGTTTTCAATACTGATTGCACCAAGGGTCTGACTATACGTTGTCCTGGAAAGTATATTAGAACAGTGAAAATCATTCAGTGAGATGGGGGGATGATATTTTGCCTGTGAGACTCACTGGGACATTTACACTATGAATTCTGAGCGTCAGTTTGCTGCAGTTCTATTACATTTCTTATAGTTATAAACACAGGTCATGGAACTTCACAGTGATACCAAATTAGGGGGTGCATTCTTTTCTATACACATCTTGAGTCATGCTACAATGATTAAATAGCTATGGGTTAGGCCGCACTGTACCTCTCTAAAATCTGGTTACGATGACTGGAGTAGAAGGATGCAAAATTTTGCACGTTAGTGATGCGTACCAAAATGTTGATCACATGCATTGAGAAAAGAGAAAGCAGCAGAGATAGTGGGGCATGGACACGGCTTTGTGCAAAGCAGATGACCACATTGTGCACAATTTTCCCATAGTGGGGCCATTCCCTAAGCACCAGTTATCACTGATAAGTTGCATAGTTATTTTGTCAGAAATAAATTAAAATCCAGCATATTTTTTGAGTGCCATGTTTGTGTTTTGATAAATTGGTGACTGTAGAAGTGTCTATTACTTTAGGTTTAAAAACATTTTTCTTACATGGCACAGGGGATTTCCCTATTATCCTTTGCAGGTTTGAGGGACACTAGACCAAAACCACTGCACACCATTGGCATTTATTAAACTGGGTGTTAATGACTTTTTAAGATAATGTGAAGAAACAAGACCATTTAAAGCCAAAATATGTAATAAAATAACAAATTCCTGCCAGCATTAGATGAATCTACTGAAAGGCAAATGGTAATCTGGCAATGGTCTTACTGCCTGGGTCTACTGGTACCAAAACATTTTTGCAGAAGTGATTGCAATATGTGAAAGACAAAGATAATGTAAAGGGCCAAAATGTATGCTTTTTGTTGGCAAAAGGTATGTTGATGCTTATCATAGCCTTCTGGGTATCATGGTGTTGTCTCCCTATGGACTGGTGTGTTTGGTTAATGAGCATTACTGGAACAATGACTGCAGATGAGCTCTTACAATGGTAAATTAAAAACCATGTTTTAGGCCCAGTTACCTTTCCAGAGCCATATGTAGGCCATCTTCTCATAGACTCCTTAGGCCGACAGACTACCAATCAAAAACTGATTGGTAGTCTGCCATTAGGGGAAAAAAACTTTTTGTGCGAATAATCACAAGGCCCAATATTTCAAATTTATCGATATGTCCAATTAAACATTCATCCGATCTGGACGAAAGTATGAACGAGATCATGGCAATATTATGACAGAAATACTGTGGTGGCCGGTCGGTCAGTACGAAATATCATATACATTACAAATTTATGAAGTTAATTGTTTACCAAATTTGAACATAGTGTAGTTTATAAAGCGGTGATAACCGGCAATGAAAAGTCATTAAAGCCACTATCGCCGTTTTACTTCCCGCTGCTGCTAGTGCTCGATCGTATTTATAAAATGCTGGTAAGGGTATTGTTGCATTAAGTTCGCCCGTTCAACACTGTCAAGTCTGATGTGGGAAAAACAGCAGTGCACTATGTGTGGTGGGTTGCAGGGGCTATTGGGAAGGGGGCCTGTCCTGCTAATGATGCTTTCCACAGACAGAGATCCCACACCCTACCCTTGAATGAGCCTTTTGGGGCTTAGGAGGTCCTGCAGCTTGAAACCAGGTCCCTCTCCCCTTTGCAGCACTGAGAAGTGCCTTTGGGGCTTAAGGGGCCCCGGTTTTGATCTGCGGGATCACTTAAGCCCCAAAGGCTCTTCTCAGTCAGTCAGTACCATGGATGGGGGTTTTCGCTGTGTTACCGGACATAGCGGTAACATTCAACTTTTTTCTTTTAAATACACCAAAAATAGCGATCTTTGCCATTGCGATGTCCTGCGATATCAAAGTGGTGAAAATATTGACCCTTTATAAACATGTCCCTCAGTCTGACCACAGGAAATTTTTTACTTTCTTAAGTTTTAGTGTAACTGTCATGTGTGATTGTTTGTGAATAATGAATGTAATATTGCTAAACTGGGACCTTTATACTGGAGATTTTCTGCTGGTAGTTTGGTTTGTAAGGTATTTGTTAAAGAACTGCAGCATATTTCATACTGTAAAGTCTAGAAATAAAGTAAACTATGACTTGCCTAAAGTCAGAAGGGTTGAACTTTCTTGGCTACTCTCTGTATTATGTAGAAATTGAACAGAAACTCGGTAACATAGCAACATGCCTAAAAAAAGTAATTTATTAATAATTTTGACTTGCAGATGAGCTCCAAGTAGACACCCACACATTCCCTCAATAGATATTCTACCTGTGCTTAATAGCAAAATCAGTGTTTTGTCTTATGCAAACAAGCTATAAAATAGAAAATATTAACGAGAGAGGGGGGAACAATATCGGCCACAAACGATACTTTTCTATCTTGTCCCTGATATGTATTGCAATTAATGTCATGTCAGAAGTACTACTATTCCCATCCTAAAATTATTACATTACTTGTACCTTATTCATTTAAAGGGTATCTCCAATGGTAAAATAATTTTTTCCCATTCAGTTTTATTGAAGAACGGGAGGTAAAGGGGCTGTGTCTTAATTCCCATTCTTCAATAAAACCTGCAGGAGTCAGGAGAGAAGATTTGGAACTTATCGCTCCTCCGCCGCTTCCTCTGACAGGTCCTGACTAGAGATGGACTAAAAGTTCAAGTTGAACTTAACAAGTCCGAACGGACTTGGACTTCTCTAACTATCCCGGACCTGGATTTCTCAGTCTTTCCTATAACGATAACTATCAAAAATGTACTAATTATCAAATTTACGGGCCATTCGATAACCCTCGAATGTATCGTTAGTTTTCGGTAACCCTCGAATGTACAGATCGTTTTCGCTAACCCTAGAATGTATCGTTCACTAACCCTCGAATTTAGCCTTTGATTTTCGCTAACTCTCAAAAGTATTGTTCTGTTTCGGTAACCCTCGAATGTTTGGATGTAGCTTGCGCAAGACCTGACAATAGCCCGCTCGTGTTTAAGAAGTGTTTTAACAAGTTTTGGTGATAGTGACATGTTCCCCAGACCATTTCCCAGGTGCCACAGCCATTGTTACCATTTAGCTGTAAATCACTGCATACGTCTCACTCCAGCACTTATACCCATTCCATTGTATCTGTGTTACCCACCTAACTAGATTATAAGATCTACGGGGCAGGGACCTCATTACCTCTTTTGGCAAAGCCCTAGCACTTCTATTTATATAATTTATATATTTATGTACTGAACTATCTATGTGTTTGTTCCCCTTGTATGACTTCATTGTATTTCATTACTGTACAGCGCTGCGTCCCCAAGTGGCTATTTATAAATAAACTATACATACATGGTGTAAGGATCTTACCTGCCGCGCTCCCTCGCCGTTCCGGGACTGGTGACGTCGCCGGCGCCGGACATCGGCGTCGTGACGTCACCACGTCCGGACGCCGAGCGGCGCGAAGATTCAAATAGGCACTCGCAGAGGGTGCGAGTGCCTATTCGTAGTCCTTGCTACCGGACAGACTGTTTGTCTGCCGAAGTAGCATTTCCTACCTTCGGCTCCAGCCTTTGCCTTGTTCTGCCTCAGCCATTGTTCCAGTTACCTTCCCTTCAGTCAGTGTATCAGCCATTGTTCCAGTTTCCATCCCTTCAGCCAGTGTATCAGCCATTGTTCCAGTTACCATCTCTTCAGCCCTTGTTTCCAGCCATTGTTCCAGTTACCATCTCTTCAGCCATTGTTTTCCAGCCTTGTTCCAGTTACATCTCTTCAGCCCTTGTTTCCAGCCATTGTTTCCAGATACCATCTCTTCAGCCATGTTTCCAGCCATTGTCCAGTTACCATCTCTTCAGCCATTGTTTCCAGCCATTGTTCCAGTTACCATCTCTTCAGCCATTGTTCCCAGCCATTGTTCCAGTTACCATCTCTTCAGCCATTGTCTCCAGCCATTGTTCCAGTTACCATCTCTTCAGCCATTGTTTCCAGCCATTGTTCCAGTTACCATCTCTTCAGCCATTGTTTCCAGCCGTTGTTCCAGTTACCATCTCTTCAGCCATTGTCTCCAGCCATTGTTCCAGTTACCATCTCTTCAGCCATTGTTTCCAGCCATCGTTCCAGTTACCATCTCTGCAGCCATTGGTTCCAGCTATTGTTCCAGTTTACCATCTATCATCCATAGTTTCCAGCCATTGTTCCAGTTATCATCTTTCCAGCCATTGTTCCAGTTACCATCTATCCAGCCATTGTTTCCACCTACTGACAGCCCTCCCCCTAAAAGGTACAGTGAACTTCGTCCCTCCGGACTCAATTCCTTACAGTACGAATAGGCCATGGAAGTACCTGAGGAAGCTGCAGCCAGTTTAGGCAAGACACTTCAGACTATTTCCCTCCGCATGGACGCCCTTGAGCACCGCAGAATCAATTAGCCTCAATTTCTGGACTCCATTTCGGCTCGGTTATCCCCGGTCCGGCTCCTCCGGTTCCGCCTGCTCTGCCTAGAGAACCCGTTCCCCTCAGAGAGCCCGCGAATACCACCCCTGTGGCGTTATGAAGGGGACGCTCTAGCTTGTCGGGGATTCATTAACCAATGCCTATACATTTTGAATTGCAGCCCTCTAACTTTGCCTCGGACCGTGCCAAAGTCGGTATGTTATTGCTCTATTGGGAGGCAATGCCTTGGCCTGGGCATCCCCCCTGTGGGAGAAGAATGACCCCGTGGTGAACGATACTCCTTATTTCTGGAAACTTTCCGAAGATTTTCGACGCTCCAGGCAGAACTATTGCAGCTCCCTCCGGCTGATGCAATTTTCGACAGGCTCCCGTTCGGTAGGGCAATATGCCATCGAGTTCCGGACTTTGGCCTCCGAGACTGCCTGGAACAATGAGGCCCTGTTAGCAGCCTTTTGGCAGGGCCTGTCGGACCGTATCAAGGACGACCTGGTGTCCCGGGAACTTCCCACAATGTTAGAGGAAATGATTTCTGTGTGTATACGGGTGGATACTCGTATCAGGGAAAGGCAAGCCGAAAAGTCCAATAACCGTCTTGTTCCCCCCAAGTTTGTTCCTTGTCCCCAAGGGACCGGACCTTTGACAGCTGCTCCGCCCTTGGAGGAACCCATGCAGATTGGGGGTACACACATTTCGGCCGAAGAAAAACTTAGGAGGAGGACTCATGGGCTCTGCCTGTATTGTGCTGCCCAGGGGCACTTCGTTAAAGGTTGCCCTTCCAAGCCGGGAAACTGAAAACCCTAGACCTGAATAAGGAGTCTCCTCTAGCTAAATTCAAATCTCCTTTCCACAAGAATTCCCTCAAGTCATTTCTGCCTGCTACCCTCATTTTCAAATCCCGAACCTTCTCTACCCAAGCCTTCCTAGACTCTGGAGCAGCCGGTAATTTTATTGATGCCACCTTTGCTTCTCTGTTAGGTATTCCGTTATTTTCCTTGCCTCATCCCCTCCGAGTGCTGGCTATTGACGATCAACCATTATCCACAGAATTTATTTCCATGTCCTCTGCAGAAATGGCTGTCTTCATCGGGAATCAATTTCTTTCTTGGTCATACAAAGTCCCACGACCCCTCTCATTTTAGGAATCCCTTGGCTTTGACTTCATAACCCCATCATCAACTGGACAAAAAACAAACTTGTTTCTTGGAGTCCATCCTGTCTTTCCAGATGTCTTTCCCACCCCAAAATCTCTTGTTCTTCTGTTTCCTGTGAAGATAAAAAATTAAAATTTTTGCCTCTTCAGTATCTGGACTTTAAAGATGTCTTCGACAAAAAGTCTTCTGAGATTCTGCCTCCCCACCGACCTTATGATTGTCCCATCGATTTGTTGACCGGTACCTCTCCACCCCGAGGTCGCACCTATCCTCTATCTCCTGCTGAGACCACCGCTATGGAAGATTACATCAAAGAAAACCTGTCTCGGGGCTTCATCAGACCTTCCACTTCCCCTGTCGGTGCAGGGTTTTTTTTTGTGGAAAAGAAAGACGGAGGACTATGTCCATGCATCGACTATCGTGGTCTCAATTAAATCACTATCAAGAACGGCTATCCTCTACCCCTCATCTCGGAACTTTTTGACCAATTGAAAGGGGCTAAAGTATTCTCCAAGCTTGATCTCCGTGGAGCCTATAATCTGGTTTGCATTCGAGAAGGAGACGAATGGAAAACGGCCTTCAATACTAGAACTGGACATTATGAATATCTGGTGATGCCCTTCGGTCTCTGTAATGCTCCAGCAGTCTTTCAAGAATTTGTTAATGACATTTTTCGAGACCTCTTAGGTATTTTAGTAGTAGTTTACTTGGATGACATCTTAATCTTCTCTCAAGATCTTTCTTCTCATCGTCGCCATGTATGTCAAGTTTTATCCCGACTATGAGCCAACCAACTGTACGCTAAACTGGAAAAATGTCTCTTTGAATGCTCCCAAGTACCTTTTCTGGGTTATCTGGTTTCAGCTCAAGGCTTCAAGATGGATCCAACCAAAGTCTCAGCTATTGTCAATTGGACGCTTCCCATTGCCACTAAGGCTATCCAAAGATTCCTTGGTTTTGCCAATTATTACAGACAATTTATTAAAGGGTTTTCTTCCATCATTGCTCCTATCTTGGCCCTTATCAGGAAAGGAGGCAAACCCAGAATCTGGTCTCCAGCCGCCTTAGTAGCCTTCAAGAAATTAAAAGATGCTTTTTCTTCTGCCCCAGTACGTCTGCACCCCGACCCCAGTCTACCATTCATCATCGAAGTTGACGCCTCTAATCTGGGAGCAGGTGCCGTCCTTTCCCAAAGGCAAATAGAGAATGGGAAACTCCACCCATGTGCATTCTTCTCTAAGAAATTTCTTCCCAATGAGCTAAATTATGATATTGGGAATCGTGAACTTCTAGCTATCAAACTCGCACTAGAAGAATGGCGACACTTGCTGGAAGGGGCAGTACAGCCTATCACCATCCTCACCGATCACAAAAATCTGGAATATATCCAAAACCTTAAGAGATTGAATCCTCGTCAAGCCCGTTGGGCGCTGTTTTTCTCTCGTTTCAATTTCATCATTTCCTTTCATCCTGGTTCCAAGAATAAAAAAGCAGACGCTCTCTCCAGGTCTTTCCTTGCAGACTCTAGATTCTTGTAGATTCTACTGATAAAGATAAAGGCCCCATCATTCCCTCCGCCAAGATCCTAGCCACTATTACCCCTCAACTTTGCCATCGGATTCTATCTGCTCAGGAGTCTGCTTCTACTGCCTTACCCCCTAATAAGACCTTTGTTCCCCTCTCCCTTCGTAAAGAAATATTACAACTGACTCATGAGTCCAAACAGGCCGGTCACCCTGGGGTTCATAAGACTTTTAATCTTCTTAATCGGTCAGTATGGTGGCCCTCCATGAGGACAGATGTCAAAAACTTTGTCGCCGCCTGTTCTGTCTGTGCTACTTCCAAAACTTCCCATACTCTTCCTTGTGGACTACTCCAACCTCTGCCGATTCCTTCCCTACCGTGGACCCACCTTTCTATGGACTTTATTTTTGAACTTCCTGTTTCTAAGAAAAATACAGTCATCTGGGTTACTGTTGACCATTTTAGCAAAATGGCTCATTTTGTTCCTCTTCCTAAATTGCCCTCCTCTGCGGAACTTGCTCAATTGTTCATTTCTCATATTTTCCGCCTGCATGGATTACCTATGGAAATAGTGTCCGATCGAGGAACTCAATTCATCTCCAAATTCTGGCGGGCACTTTGCAAATTACTTGGAATTAAACTCCAATTTTCATCGGCTTATCATCCTCAGTCTAATGGAGCCGAAGAACGCACCAACCAATGTCTGGAACAATTCCTTCGATGCTACATTTCTTATTCTCAAGACAATTGGACTGAGCTTCTGCCATGGGCGGAATTTGCCCATAACAATGCCGTCCACTCTTCTACCGGAAAATCTCCTTTTTTTTGTGTTTTTGGCTTAAACCCCAAAGGGTTTCCACAGGATTTTTTTTGTTCGTCAGGACCAGTTCCGGCAACTAACAGTCTAGTTGCAGAAATGTCAGCCATCTGGCAGGCTACTAAAAACTGTCTTGAGAAGTCTGCCCTGGTACAAAAGACTGCAGCTGATAGGCGTAGACGTAAACCTCCATTATATTCGATGGGAGATAAAGTTTGGTTATCATCAACTCACATCAACTTACGTGTTCCTTCTCCTAAATTGGGTCCTAAATTTATTGGCCCATTCCCTATATTAGAATTGGTGGGTCCTACGGCAGTACGACTTCTATTACCCACCATCATGAGAATCCCTAATGTTTTCCATGTTTCTCTTATTAAGCCAGTGGTGCTGAATCGATTCTCTTCCCCTCTTCAGTCACCTGACCCTATTATGATCAACGGTCAACAAGAATTTGAGGTAGAGAAAGTCTTGGATTCCAGATTCGTCAGAAGTTCTTTCAATATTTGGTCCATTGGAAAGGATTTGGACCAGAAGAAAGGTCCTGGGTTAAACCGTCGGATTTACATGCTCCCCAGTAATCAAAACCTTTCATAGAGATTTCCTGACAAACCGCTTCAAGTGGTCCTGAGGCCCCCTGTGGGAGGGGGGGTACTGTAAGGATCTTACCTGCCACGCTCCCTCGCCGTTCCGGGACTGGTGACGTCGCCGGACGTCGGCGTCGTGACGTCACCACGTCCAGACGCCGAGCGGCACGAAGATTCAAATAGGCACTCGCAGAGGGTGCGAGTGCCTATTCGTAGTCCTTGCTACCGGACAGACTGTTTGTCTGCCGAAGTAGCATTTCCTACCTTCGGCTCCAGCCTTTGCCTTGTTCTGCCTCAGCCATTGTTCCAGTTACCATCCCTTCAGTCAGTGTATCAGCCATTGTTCCAGTTTCCATCCCTTCAGCCAGTGTATCAGCCATTGTTCCAGTTACCATCTCTTCAGCCATTGTTTCCAGCCATTGTTCCAGTTACCATCTCTTCAGCCATTGTTTCCAGCCATTGTTCCAGTTACCATCTCTTCAGCCATTGTTTCCAGCCATCGTTCCAGTTACCATCTCTTCAGCCATTTTTTTCCAGCCATTGTTCCAGTTACCATCTCTTCAGCCATTGTTTCCAGCCATTGTTCCAGTTACCATCTCTTCAGCCATTGTTTCCAGCCGTTGTTCCAGTTACCATCTCTTCAGCCATTGTCTCCAGCCATTGTTCCAGTTACCATCTCTTCAGCCATTGTTTCCAGCCATTGTTCCAGTTACCATCTCTTCAGCCATTGTTTCCAGCCGTTGTTCCAGTTACCATCTCTTCAGCCATTGTTCCAGTTACCATCTCTTCAGCCATTGTTTCCAGCCATCGTTCTAGTTACCATCTCTGCAGCCATTGGTTCCAGCTATTGTTCCAGTTACCATCTATCTAGCCATAGTTTCCAGCCATTGTTCCAGTTATCATCTTTCCAGCCATTGTTCCAGTTACCATCTATCCAGCAATTGTTTCCAGCCTACTGACAGCCCTCCTCCTAAAAGGTACAGTGAACTCCGGGACTCAATTCCTTACACATGGGAATGCCGTGCAAAATGTTTACTTGTATATCTAGTTGGGCAATAGCATTTTATATTTTATTTCTATGGTTAAGTGGGTTGCCTGCCATGTTGTTCACACTATATATTGATGTATGCACTAGGTAAGGCTTGTGATTATAGAGCCAATTGCTAGAGATGGACTAGAACTTGAACCCCAATTCGACGCAAACTTTAATAGTTTGAACAAATCCAAACTTTTTGAGAATTTTGAAAATTCGAAATTTTTAAAATATGTGTTCATTGTTATACAAGAGGAATAATGCCCAGCATGACGTGTCAAAGATTCCTTGTTGCATACCTTAACAAAAGGGGTTAAAAAAATGATTTATACCCCTTGCTGTTCCCTGTCGTTGAAATTAGTGAGCTGACATTTCAGGTTCTGTAACGGTCCTTCTTCAGTAGTAGAAATTACTGTTAGGAACAGTCCACGTCAGTGTGTATTTCTACTGATTGGCTGTTGGATGGGTTAAACATGCTAAGATCTCTACTGACCATAAAGGTCTCTAGTAGGGGTCCAGCAACAGGAAGTCAGTATTTTGGAAGCATTCATGTATACACAGACAAAATGCTAAATGGGCAGGTTAAGGTCATTAGAATTGAAAAATTATATTTTTTTTAAAAATAAATGTCATTAAAAATTACCAACAGTGTTTGGGTGGTAAAAATGAAGATGAAGTGATTCATCATTCTTATCTGCACAATGGATTAAAGTTCAGTTTGATGGGATGTTACAGTAATCCATGTCATATAATTCTGGAAACTAAATTTGGTCTACATTACTGTTTCAGACAAAACTACAATATACAATACCAGCTCATGATTGCCCATTTGTCAAAGTCAACTTTCTCCAAACTGCCCTTGACTGGATATAAGAAATGTAATCTAAATTCTATATATAAGACTTTAACCAAGGAAAAAGCAGCAATCCAATATCTTGGACCAATATCTTATTCTTCCAACATTTTAAGAAGTATAAAGCAAATCCAAATGGTAAATTATATCAATGACGTCCATCAACAGTGCTTCTCATTCCACCTCTGAGTGAGCTGAAACATATGCAGGCCAGCTAGTGGCTCAACCGTGGCAGTACATAGGGAAATGCTTGATGGCTCCCTGTCCCAAGGACATTTTTAGGGATCAATAACTGTAATGGTTTAAATGTTATTCTTCTGTAAATACTATGAATTTTTGAAGTTGTCTTTAAAAAAAGGGGGGGCATTTTTCGGGGAATGAAATGACATCCTCTTTATAGAGTACATCAAACCATAACATTATTCACTTTAACACTCGGGATTTATTGAATCCTTTTAGAAAACGCTTCTATATTATTTAAAAATGAAACCTCGACTGTGAAAAGCAATCATAGATTGGATTTTCTTCTCCATACAGATAAGAAGCAGACAAAAATAAATTGCTTACAATTTTTGCTTTCTCTGTATACTTACTAACCAATTCATCCTTTTCAGTTTTATGCATACAGATATTTTCATATAAAGTTTGTTGCTTTAGTTTTGAGTTTTATTGAACTTACTTTAGCACTTTTCTTATAGAAGAATCAGCATCATTCAGACATTCAGTTACAGTCCATCAATTCCTGTATATGCAGTGAAAAAACAGCCTTAGTCCAAACTTACCCATCGTAGTCAGTCTATTCAAAGTACTCCAGAATTGCATAATACATACAATAATATAACACAGCTGATAATATAACACAGCTGTCCTTTCTAGTATTTAGGTTTATCTACCTGCTACTCTCTAAGCAACAATGTGACCACCACCAACTGATGACATTATAGACACTACTTACACTTATATCTAGATCAACTGGACTTGGAGTTCATTTCCTGAAGATGTTTTGCTAGTAGAGATGTAATGTGGGTTCGATTAGAACCCAGTTTCGAATCGAATCTGAGGAATTTCTGAATTTCATGGAACCCGAATTTTTCAAATTTTTGATTTTTATCGAAAGTCGAAAGTAGATAATTATCGAAAATCGAAAGTAGATAATTATCAAAAATTTAAAGTAGATAATTATCGAAAATCGAAAGTAGACGATTTTCGAAAATCGAAACTCGAACTTTCGAAATTTCCAAAAATTTCAAAAACAAAACTCAACAGTTTGGAACATCTCTATTTGCTAGTCTTCAAGAATTAAACTTCAAGTCCAGTTGATGTAATTGAATACAACAGATATACCATGACCTGGATGAATGAGAACCTTCGCAAGCATATTTACACGTAAGATTGTTCACTTGTCAGTGAGCCGCTACAGTTTACTAATCAGATCAAATACAGAAGTGCACATCAGTGGCACATGGACCTGCCCTGATTCATATGATTTAGACCAGGGTTTTTCAAAGGGTGTGCTTGGCAACACTGGTGTGACTTCGGAGGGCCAGAGTTTGCCTCAACATTTTCCTGGCAGAAATATTTTCACCATTACAACTTACATTTTTTGTTTTATTTGAGAACATAACAAACACTAGGGGCATATTTATAATCAATCGCTATTTTTTCGCCATTTCGCTCTGGCAATGGCTATTTTTGCCGTATTTATAAAAAAAATTCGTCTTCATTTTCACGGACTTCACAACTTATTCATCGCGTTAACAGGGTTATTCAATAAAAGTTCTTATCGTCTAAAATGGTGCTAATTTTGCCCCAACCAATCATATGTTACCTTTCAAATGTTAAATAAGTTCTGATTGGTTGGGGCAAATTTAGCACCATTTTAAACAATAAGAACTTTTATTGAATAACCCTGTAAGTGTGGTATTGCAGCAAAAAGAGTAATTGCTCTCTACCAGACCAGAGAAGGTGAAATATCAGAGCTGTTTTTTTTATTTAAAGCCATTTATAAATAGGTGAAATTTCGCCTTTTTGCCCCTTTTCTGCCTTTTGTTGTATTTTTTTGCAATTACCAGAATTTTCACCAAACATCATTGCTTACTGGAATGTTCCATTAACATGACTATTTCTCACACAGCACTATGGTATGTTCCCATATTAATGGAACTGGTTTGGTAATTAGCTGCAGTTTGCTGAAAATAAGCAATGCTAAAAAATAAGTCCTAATAATAAAATAGATCAATAGATTATTATATCTTTTGCTGAAAAAAACACCACACGTGTTAGGCTTTTTTCAAATAACAAAGATAGGTGTTCAGTGTGTATAAACCAATTTAATACTACTTTGAAAATCCACCAGGGAGCATTACCTATTTACCATCATATGTGCTGAACTTAAAGGATAAGTACACTGTAAAAGCAGGTTAAGTTTAATTGGAAGCAGTAACTTTAAAAAATCTGTTCCCCCCCCCCCTTTTTTTTCCCCCTAGGTCCCTCTTGAGCCTGCCTTTCCTGATGTAAAGTTCCTGACATCTTGGATCTGCATTGTAGCTCCATCCCTCCGAAATTTCCTGGATCTCCTTCTGCGTCCATTTGGTCCATGTGAGCGCACCTGATGTTGGTCCATGCACGGATGCGTGCACGCCCACACACGGACCAAACGACTCATTGACCCATTGGCAGGCTAAATAAATGCCCACTTATGCATTTTCGCCACCTTAGACTTGGCGAATTTGAATGGCTGAACTTAACGCAATAAGACACTTTTTGGCATTTTATAAATATGCTCAAGTAGTTACCGCAGTGATGTATGGCGAAAAGCGAAAAGTAGCGGTAATGACTTTTTGCCACTGGTTCTCACCGCTTTTGTGAAAAGCCCAAATTTGTCATAAAGGCGGCAATAACGAAAGTGAACAATTTAACAAACTTTTATAATTATGCCCCTAATTCCAACATTAAGAATTGTTCTCGGGTTTAGGAAAAAAAGAGCTTAAATAGTGGTGGGGCCAATTTTACAGCCGTTACTTGCCCTAGGAGGCCCATGGGTATGAACAAAGAATATTTTTGTGTATAGAAAATAGAATGAATTGTAGTTTGAGAGACCAAAAAATCCACTTACAGAGGAGGAGGCACAAGAGCAGATAGAGAAAAATAAAAACTAGTGGGGAATGCTGCCGGCTCTTTACAGAAACTAATATTTTAACTGTTTCACTTGAGACTGTTGGCTTTGCTGCTGAATGCAGCCTATATATTAAATTCTGTTCTCTTTTTCCAAATGGATTTAGCAGTAAAAAGATTTTATCCAGTGTTAACCAATGAGACTTCACATCTCACTTACAGTGAGAAGAATTATTTGTCAAATCTTCCATTTTGATCATTAGCCAGAACAGGTCAATGATTCCAATATTCTCTCAATTTCAGGATTTCATTGTTACTTTGCTCCATAATAGACTATTGGGGAATATAAGTTAGCATAGTCTGTTTATACAAAGCCCCCAATCTGACATCTGTTTTTTACGTTTCACTGCACAGACTGATCGGGGTTGATTGCTTGCTGTGGTTTAGTTCTATTTTTCCCAATTTGCCATTTTACACTTACATATCGTACCATACAATAAAACATGTGTACAACCAATTGCAGCAAATCAACAAAAGTTGAATTCCAATAAGGGGGTGGAATTTACCTCTGTCTGTTATATTGGGTTTTTAAAATTGCTGTCTGTTAAACATATGATGTAATAAAAGGTGAAAAACTTTGCATGGGCTATTAATCTGCATCAACCAATTAGATATTATCTAACTGCAAATAAGTAGAACAGGCAAACTTTTTATATATAGATACTGTATATAAAATAGAAAATGAACAGTGTATGCTGGTATAATATTGATATGCCCCTTTCATCCATAGTTATTGAAGTATGGAAACAGTGTATGGCCACCATTTCCCACATCACTACACCTCCATCCACTGAATAAATCATTGTAGTTATAGTGGTTCAGTTCTGAGCATTAAAAGGGGACCTGCAGTTTCTCTGATTTATAAGCCAAAGACAAGTGTTTAAATAAAAGAAAGGAGCAGTATTTAATGGCCCGAAAGTGAATGGTGACATCTTGGAAAGTTATCGTTTATAAAGAATGAATGAACAATTAACCCCTTGACTGCATTTTGTTAAAGTGTACAGACATGCAGTATAATTTATTCCTTTCAGATAAGCACAGAAATAAAGTGGGAACTTTTGGAACGATTTACGTATTTAATATTAATAACATACAAGTGGAGACTGTTATAATATATATGTGTTTATAATGGAGATCAAACTGTGGATTATATCAATATAAAATGCAACAAACATTACTGAACAGCAAACAGCAAAAACAATATAACAAATGAAAGATTCCAACCTGAATACTAGAAGAGATTAAATACACCTTATTCTCTCATATAAGACAAGTTGCCTTGAAGGTCCATGGCCTGTATAAGAGCCTCAGGTGTCTGTCCCACAAGCATTTATATGGTACAATATTCCTCAGTGACTTCTCCTATCATGTAGTGCACAGTAAGAGAGACATTATCCCTTGTATATAAAAATTGTATTTAGATTTTTCAAGCCTAGAGAATAAAATAACAAAAGGACAGATAATGGGAGATAAGATGTAAAGCCAAGCACTCCTTTCCTCTTGTGGCAAGGCTCTAGTACTATTTTTTTATATAATTAATATATTTATGTACTGAACTAATTATGTATTTGTTCCCCTTGGGTGACTTTTTTGTATTTTGTTACTGTACAGTGCTGCATCCCCAAGTGGCGCTTTATAAATAAACTCCACTTCAACTTTAACACAACAGATATATCTTATATTCTTATCTTTAGAGGCAAAAGTATATCTAGCTAGAGGTGCCTTCCAGGTAATGTATCATTATCTGCTTTGCAAAGCAGGTTATTCATCCCTTATAAAACATGTAGGGGTGCTTACTCTATATAGCTACATTTTTTCAGATGTCTAAACTGCAAACCATAGACAATCCAAGGCGGTTCTTAAGGTCTTCTTTTCACAAATAATCCATTCTTCTGATTCGTTCTTTTGGTTACCACAATGTGTGTTCCAGCCCCATGTTATCTTGTTCTCTATAAATGCATTAAATTATGATTTTGTCAAAATAACCCGAAAATAGTTTGTCCTTTGAGAAAAATGAATCTGAATTTTAAGCATATGCGCCGACGTCATCACGCCCTTGCGTGTGACGTCGTGCAAAGAAGCTGGCGCTACGTCAGTGAAGCGTAAGGGGCATGACTTCCCTAGGAGGCCCCGGGGGCGCAAACATTCAAAAGGATGCCGTTCTTGAAACCTGGTGCCCGATTTTAGCACTTAGATGCTATGCTCTGTGTGCTGGGTTTTAGTTCCTGATTATCCTGCCTAGTATTGAGAATTTCTTTCCTGCCTTGAACTTTGTCCTTATCCTGCTTTGGATCTTACCCTACCTTGAACCTTATCCTGATCCTACCTTGCGTACCTTGCTATTTATCTTAGAGTGTTCCAGTTCTGCTGTGCCTACTGCCTTCCACTGTGGATGCTTACCCTCCTTGGTCCAGACTTCGCCTGACGTCATACAGGTACCTAACCGTAAAATCGGGTGATGGACCCACCTGAGGGAATGCCAGGTTTGGAGGAACCGAGGAACTTAGATTTGGGGAAGAATTTACAGCACATGGGGGCTTATGAAGACCAGCAAAATAGAATTGGTCAGACACTAGATGCTCTCCTTGCACACACCCCTGCTGCTGCTCCTGGTGCCAGCGCAGCTCCTAAAGAGCCACATATTCCTCCTCCCTCTCGTTATGCTGGCGATCCCCAAACTTGCAGAGGCTTTGTTAACCAGTGCCTTATCCAGCTCGAGTTACAGCCCTCCCACTTCGTATCTGAACATGCCAGGGTTGGTTTTATTATTTTCCTATTGGGAGGAAAACCACTGGAATGGGCTTCACCTTTGTGGGAAAAAGGCTCTCCCCTGATTAATAACTCCTCAGATTTTTTGTCGACTTTCAAGTCTGTGTTCGATGCTCCTGGTCGGTCTACTGCTGCCGCTACACGTCTTCTGCAAATAAGACAAAATAACCGCACTGCGGCGCAATTTCCATTGAGTTTCGTACCCTAGCGGCAGAATTGACAAGGAACAATGAAGCCTATGTTGCCGCATATTGGCAGGGTCTTTCTGACAAACTAAAGGACGACTTAATCTCCAGAGAATTACCAACCACCCTGGATGAACTTATTGCCTTGAGTATTAAGATTGACACCTGCCATAGAGAACATCTTGCAGAGAAGGAACGTAGTAAGAGACCCTTTCCACCTTTGGCTCCATGCTTTGTCAACCCTTCTCTTCAAGTGTCCACTCCTGCTTCTTTGACCACCCCGGAGGAACCCATGCAGATTGGAAGAGCCCATCTTTCTGAGGAGGAGAAATTGCGAAGACACAATTCTGGCCTGTGTCTTTATTGTGGTGGTAGAGGCCACTTTGCCAAGGTCTGCCCAGCTAAACAGGGAAACCCCAACGCTCAGATATGAAAGGGGTGACTCATCTGGGCAGTGTTTCCAATCACACCCTACCTGACTCCTCCCATTTTTTCCTGTCTGTTCAACTTTCTTTTGACTCTTCTACTATAGAACTTTTTGACATTTGGGGCAGCAGGCGCTTTTTTGGATTCCACCTTTGTCAAGCAATCTAGGATTTCGCTCCTGCCTCTGGCAACTCCCCTCCGAGTATACTCCATTGATGACAAGCCGCTATCTTCCAATGTCATTTCTCAGTCTTCCTCAAAAATACTCTTACAGGTTGGTTCCCGTCATCAGAAATACATTAAAAAACATTTTTTGTTATTGACTGTCCTTCTACCCCTATTGTCCTGGACCTTCCCTGGCTTAAACGCCACAACCCCTGCATTGGCATTCTAATCATATTTTCCAATGGAGTTCCTATTGTCAGAGTAACTGCCTTCTTCCACCTTCTTCTCTTCTTATTAACTCTATTAAGACAGTTCTGTTACCTACGCAATATAAAGAATTTTCAGATGTTTTCTGCAAGAAGGCTGCAGAAAGTCTTCCTCCTCATCGAACTTATGACTTCTTGTTATACCCTTCGGGCTCTGCAATGCCCGGCTTTTTCGCGACCTCCTGGGTCATTCAATAGTCATATACTTAGATGATATACTGATTTTCTCTAAGGATCTCCAGGTGAAGGAAGTACTCTCACGCCTCAGACAAAACTCCTTATATGCCAAATTAGACAAATGTCTTTTTGAAGTCCATAAAGTCCCCTTTGTGTGTTATATTATTTCCCAGGAGGGGTTTGAGATGGATCCTGCCAAGATTGCTGCCATCAAAAACTGGCCTTTACCCACTTGCACCAAGGCCATCCAGAGATTTATTGGTTTTGCCAACTATTACAGACAATTCATCAAGGGATTCTCTTCTCACATCTCCCCCATCTTGGCCTTAATCAAAAAAGGGAAACCCCATTCCATTAGATGCTTTTCAAACTCTGAAAGACTCATTTACCTCTGCTCCTATTCTTTGACATGCCAACCCTCTCCTCCCTTTTTTCATTGAGGTTGATGCCTCCAATGTTGGAGCCGGTGCAGTCCTGTCTCAATGCCTTGATTCTGACCACAAACTCCACCCATGTGCCTACTTCTCCAGGAAGTTCTCCACTTCTTAGCAGAATTACTATATAGGCAACAGAGAACTTCTGGCCGTCAAGTGGGCATTAGAGGAATGGCAACATCTTTTGGAGGGCTCCTCCCTTCCCACTACTTTTTTCACTGACCACAAAAATCTTGAATGCATCCAAACCCTTAAGAGATTAAACCCGCCACAGGCTCGTTGGGCACTCTTTTTCCCCCAGCTTCAACTTCCTTTTGACTTATCGCCCCCCACTCTAAAAACAGGAAGGCTGATGCCTTGTCCAGAAGTTTCTCCACTTCCGAGACCACAGTAGTTCTAGATGAGCCTATCATCCCACCCTCCAAAATCATAGCTACCATAAATTCACCTCTGGCCTCTCAAATATTAACTAAGCAATCTTCTGCTCCCGTTGAACCCACCCATTGGGATGATCTACATTCTGCCGGAATTCCGATCTACTACTCTTCAACAAACTCACAGTTCTAAGAAAGCTGACCACCCTAAAGTTCTTAAGACATTACAACTCCTCAACCGATTAGTTTGGTGGCCCACTATGCAGAAGGACATTAAGGATTATGTTTCTGCCTGTGTAGTTTGAGCTTCTGCCAAAACTGACCATTCTCGTCCCCAGGGCCTATTGAATCCATTGCCTATGCCTTCTCTCCCTTGGACCCATCTCGCAATGGACTTTGTTGGAGAACTTCCCTCTTCCAGGGGACATACTATTATTTGGGTTGTTTTAGACTGGTTCAGCAAGATGCCACATTTTATCCCTCTTTCCAAACTCCCTTCTGCATTGGAACTTTCTACACTCTTCCCATATTTTCTGCCTTCATGGACTTCCTTCCAAAATAGTTTCTGATAGAGGTCCCCAATTTGTAGCTAGGTTTTGGAGATCTTTATGCAAAGCCCTTGGAATCTCTCTCCAATTTTCTTCTGCTTACTATCCTCAATCTAACGGAGATGTAGAATGTCTCAATCAATCATTAATACAATTCCTACGATGCCACATTTCCCTGTGCCAGAATGATTGGGCTGACCTATTACATTGGGTGGAATTTGCTCTTAATAACACTCTTCATTCTTCAACTGGAAGATCACCCTTCCTTACCTCCTTACAGTTTATGGTCAATACCTTGTTGCCTTTCCTCAAGATTTACTCCTCACGGGTGTTCCTACAGCCAATGACCATGCTGCGCACATGTCTGCTATTTGGAGTTCTACTAAGAGTCTTTTTGAAAAATCTTCTTCTGCTCAGAAGACCTATGCTGACAAAAAACGGAGACCTTCTCCTCCTTACTCTGTTGGGGAAAAACTGTGGCTTTTCACCAAAAATATAAATCTTAAACTCCTGTCTTCCAAGCTGGAGCCTAAGTTCATTGGTCCTTTCACCATCCTGGAAATCATCAATTCTACAGCTGTCAGATTACTAACACCATTCAATGGTTATCCCACTATGGCAGGTAGCTGGTTATCCCACTATGGCAGGTATCCCACTATGGCAGAGAGGTTGTTAGAGCAACAACAACACTGAAAAATGCAAATATCTAAAAAGTGCAGAAGAGGCCTAGTAGGCTGATTGGCAGCAAGACCTTCTGACAAATGGGGGTCCAGCAGAAAATGGAAATGTAGTAGGTTCACCGCTTTGTTTAATAGAGTTAGTTAGTGTTTAACTGTTGGATTGTTCAGAGAAAGGAAGCCAATGATGGTGGTCCTTCCAATAATATATAACAGAGATGAAACTACCAAAGGAGCAATCCCTGCAATCTACCAATGTTTGCATGTATGAATGTATGTACAGTGTGTAAGTATGTATGTACAAAATGGGTGTTGGATCAGCACTTACAGGTAAGTATAACATGCACAGTAATGGTGGACGTGGGAAGTCTGTGTCCCTTTAAATGTATATAGACTGTATATAGAAAAAGAATGGTAGGCACAGCGCTCTTTTCACGCCTATTCTTTATTAGAGATGGCCGAAACTGCTAAAATCCGTTCCGCTTGTGGATTTGCGGATTTTCCAGAAAATTCGAAAATTCGAAAATCCGCATATTGGTCAATGGGAGAAAAAAATCCGCAAGGTAAAACAGCAATGGTAACTTACTGTACATGGCTGTGGGACCTGGAAAATGTTCTGGGGAACACGTACATATACCCAGAACTAAAAAAAAAAAAACTTTCCTCACGATTGCACCTTTTTTCGAGCTTCCGCATTCTATTTTCGAGCCGCGTTCGATATTTTTCGAAAATTCGAGAATTTTCTTGGAATTTCAAGTTTTCAGGAATTTTCGCGTTTCCAAGGAATTTTCGAAAATTTAGCAAAAAAAATGATACATAACTTACTGTAAATGGCTCTGGGACCTCAGAAATGGTCTGGGGAACAGACCAATCTTATTGTAACCAATTCTGATTGAAAAAGAACCTTATTGGTTAGTATACCAATCAGATTCTTTCTAAAATAATTTTAATGTATCCAATCAGAATTGTTTACAAATAAAGGAAAAGTTTTAAAACCCTAAAGCTTGAAGCCTGTTATTTGCAGTGTATATGTTTTCAAGGACATGATGAAAGGCCGCTGACGTGGAGCTCCGCTAACGGAGGGGGTAGGTGACCGCTCCTCTATTTTCTGTATAGGAGCGCTAAAGTCTGGGAACATGAATTATTATATTATTATAAGATAATTATTGAACGTTCAAATTTGTGTGTTCAAGTTTGGGTCTAGTCCATCTCTAGTCATGAACTTCCTACTTCCTACTTCAGAAATCCCCCCCCCTTAACAATCCAGCGCTTGCCCCTGGATTTAGAGCATTCCAATGGGCAAAAGGCACGTACAGCGCTAGAAGTGCACTATAATGGAGGGGCTACATAGCACTGGCTGGCGCATCATTTTGACATCCATACCACTGTCTTGGTCCTCCAGAATTGGTTTGTTAATTAACGAACATTAAGCGTTAATTTACTGCCACGCTTGTACAATATCGATAATGCACTGTATCACTAAACTGCAATACTGTGTCTTTTTAAATAGGGCCAGTAGACCTCTAAAAGGCCTAACACTAAATTTGTACAAAAAACTTATAGGGGGGGGGGGGGATTAGTCCTCAAAAGGACTTTTGGGTCCCAAATTGTGTGAATACAGGAGTGGTTAACAACAAGTGCTAATCCACCTCACTAAAATTCACACACAGTAAGCTTCAAAAGCATGGAAAAAACTCTATAACTGTCAGGTCTCCACTAAACTCACTTTAACACACTGACAAAGTGGCACCTGTTTAGCTGCCTTTTATACCCAGGGGGTTGGCACGGGTAAAAACAGCTGCCATTGGTGAATTTGATACATGAAAATCTTCGAAAATGTTCAAAGGTGGGTTCAGAAAATCCGTGGATTGGCAGATCTTGGAGATCTGCCATGGAACCAGGTTTGGTTCCACAATCCGGTCCATCGCTAGTTAGTATGCCAATCAGAATTGGTTACAATAAGATTAGAATCTAATTGTAACCAATTCTGACAGGAAAAGAATGTGATTGGTTGGTATACCAATCAGATTCTTTCTGAAAATTCTGATTGTAACTAATCAGAATAGGATTCTTTTAGAAAGTTCCCCAGACCATTTCCCAGGGCCTTTTACAGCAAGTTACTGTATCATTTTTGCCAAATTTTCAAAATTCTTAAAAATTCGAATTTTCTAACGCAGTTCGGAAAAAATTTGGAAAGCGGAATTCCGGAAAATCCGCGAGATCCGCAATTCATGACTGAGGCTGCAACGTTTTGGGGTTGTCCATTCCAACAAACAATGAACATGCCATAATGAGGTACATCCTTATAACTATAGTTTGCCTGATCACATATTCAGTGACCACCATAATCAGACAACCACGCAATGTTGCTAATACATAATTCATTTATCAATTACATAAGTATAACAAGTATCCAATATACTAGTTCATAAGTTATCTAGAGTGATCCTAATATTATATTATATTACAGGCATATAAATACACGTAAAGATCATGGTCTTTATTTAGGCTATTAGGCCAAAGGCTATCCAGCCTATGTATCCAAGATACTTCTTTCTGTTTAAGTCTAATTTGTCTGTCCCCCACCCCTTTTGGATTTATTTGGTAAGTAACATTCCTTTTCCATAGATTGGACTAGATGGACATATGTCTTTATACAACCTCCAATACTATGTTACTATGTAACTGTTATACAGACATTATGGGTAGGGTACAAAGGTTGGACTAGATGGACGTATGTCTTTAAACAACCTCCAATACTATGTTACTATGTAACTGTTATACAGACATTATGGGTAGGGTTTAAAGGTTGGACTAGATGGACGTATGTCTTTATACAACCTCCAATACTATGTTACTATGTAACTGTTATACAGACATTATGGGTAGGGTATAAAGGTTGGACTAGATGGACTTATGTCTTTATACAACCTCCAATAATATGTTACTATGTTACTATGTTATTATATTCACTTTCTCAAGTACAAAAAATATTGTCATCTGGTTTATGACCAATTTTTTTATAGTTTCGGACCAGGTAAAGAAACATAACCATTCTTGATTGAGGATCTTTTTGAGTGGTTTCCCCAACATAGATCAACCCACATGGATACTGCAAACCATAAACACAATATTCTGTGTCACAGTTGAAGTATCCACATAAGTTATACTCCTTATTGGTTCTCGGATGGACATTGGTCTTAATCTCATTTAACAAACAGACATTGTATACATTTTTTACATTTAAATATGCCTTTCTGTATGTTACCTAGAAAAGGAGGAGTCTGGAAGTCCATAACCTGTGCATATGCTTGTTCTAGAATATGCCAATGTCTATGTATTTACAGTATGAATTCTTGCTCGCTGTAGTGCATTGGCTAACAAAGGCTATTCTGTTTTCTTGTCTATTAGTATTTCTATGTG
This sequence comes from Hymenochirus boettgeri, assembly GCA_019447015.1. Lineage (NCBI taxonomy): Eukaryota > Metazoa > Chordata > Amphibia > Anura > Pipidae > Hymenochirus > Hymenochirus boettgeri. The sequence goes on along the minus strand of CM033475.1, from coordinate 174,637,835 downwards.
TAATTTGCTCACTAAGTTCTTTTCTCTTTTCTCCTTTAAGTTTGGGGTCTAACATATCCTCTACTTTCTAAACTTTGTTGCATTTCATTAAGTCTCATTACACACCGTTCTGTTTCACCTACTATACATTTAACTCTGGTGAATTGACTATGTGGAATAGATATTTTTATATGATCAGGATGGAAACCATTTTCTTTTTGTAAAGATCTGTAACTAAGTTGCTCTCGTTTTTATACACAAGAACATCTAGAAATGATACTTGTTTATAATCTGCAACATATGTAAACTGTATATCTGAATTACAAGTCTTTCAATAAATTAGGTGAGGGATCGAATGTCACCCCCCAAAATGAGGATCACGTTGTCTATGAAGCGCCACCATGCCAGTCCTGGAATTGATGGTCCCCAAAGACGAAACGGTCCTCAAATGAGGGGGCGACATTCAACCCCATAGCCATTCCCTTTATTTGAAGAAAATATTGTTTGTCAAACAGAAAATAGTTGTCATATAAAATAAATTTCAAAAGGGTCCCAAGAAATGTTATTGTATCATCTGTATATCGGTTAGTTCTGTGTCAAAGCTATCTCAACAGATGGATGTGTGGAGGCTAGACACGTCTAAACTGGCCAGTATACATCCTGTGGGTATTTCCGTTAGTTGAGTTAATTTATGTAAAAAGTCGCCTGTATCTTTGATGTAGGACATGGATTGAGATACAATAGGGTTAAGAATCCTGTCCAAAAAAGTCCCCCAGGGCAAAATATAGAATTCATGCCTGCCACAATGAGCCGCCCTGGTGGCTGGACAGGATCCTAGGAAGGTTATAGAATAAAGGAGTATTAGGATCAACAACCAACAGATATTTATAAAGGTCATTATTTATAATACCCTTCCAATAAGCCTCACCAAGGTGTCCCCTAATCCTTGATTGTATATTATCCGTAGGATCTATGTATACGTACAGTATGTATGTATGTATGTAAGTGCGGTATAATTCTTCAAGTTTTAATAGCTTTGTCTCTCTAACTTAATTCCATTGCAGGACCCCAAATTAATAGCTGTCCACACAAAGCTGGAGCTATATAAGACTGTTCATTTAGCCAGAGCCATAATCTTGGTACATTTTGTTCTGGTATTCAATATTGGATTTGCACATGGGGGTAAATCCCTAATAGTATTTAAACCCCAGAGTGACTTTAACATCCAATATTAGTTGGCATTAAATAGTCGCACCAAAGTAGACAAAATCCTGTTATTGAATACACTTACCGGTATTGAACTGGTTATCGTGAGCCTAGCCTCTGAAATTACTGATGCAGATGATGGTAAATGATGCTGATTTTAAATATAAATGTTCAATTATCTTTTATAATATATCACCATCCTCTAAACCTGCAGATTTAAATGTTCATATTCTTTTTTTTTTGTCATAGCTGTGAAATCCCTCCACACACTGAATGACCAGATATCACATTTCATTGTGGCAAAGCCATCAGCCCTGGAGGATAATGAAGATGTTTTTCATCCGTCCGAAAAGGAATCTTTAAAAAAGTCGATGATTATGATGAGACAGCTTTTAGTTGAAGCACAGGTAACCAAACTTACGGTTCTATTGGAGTCCTGGATTTAGAAATGTGCATTGAATAGAGGAGACGGTGAATTTACTTCATATAATTACTTTTTAGCAGATATTGATCGTTTTCTGTTTTGTTGCTTTTTTCTGTAGCAAAAACAGAATTGCAAATTAAGAAATTTAAAGGACACCCAAAACCCAAACATAACTTTACCTGGGCTTTATTTCTTTTTAAATGAATGTAAATTAACCATGCACACCACCAGGCATGGGTCTTAGCAGCATATTTTACTGCTGGGGTTTGGTGAATTTACATTAGCTATGAAGCGAGCTTTTATACAGCATGCCTATAGGTGAGCTTCTGATATGCCACCTCTGATCTTCCACATTTAATAGATTGTAATGATGTTGTGTTACTATTTACCACATGGCACAATGTGAACTGTACACAGTCTAACAATATCATAAGGTACTTAGCAATGTTTCCTTAGCAACAAGACTGCATTGCTGAAAAAACAGCTTTCTTCTAAAAAAGATTAAACCCTGATCTACTGGCTGCAGCCACACTACATTTATTAGTAAGCTAACAGCTACTATTTCAGAGTTTCGAGATACGTAAGAAACTTGATAAAATCCCTCAGCTGAAGAAATTTGCAAGTTTTATGAAAGCTGGAAAATGTAAAGTGACAGAAAACTGCAGCAACTGTAACTAAAATGAATATACAAAATGACACTGATATATTTAAAGGCAAAATAAATTATACTGAGTAGTAAAGATGGTGTATGCATTTTTGTATTGCCTGTGCTAAATTCAAAGGTGTTTAACTTGCCTTTATTTCATTTTTTATTGAGATACAGCTTGTCAAATGAGCAGCACCTGACATCTTCTCAATCTCATACATACACGATTAGTATATACAGTACAGCCAGTCTCACTTCTGTTAAAGTTATATGCAGGTTAGATAATTAATGTCTTCTTAAGCCTACAAATTAACATGCATAAAGGCTCCCCAATATTGCTAAGTGATCTGTCCTGCGGGGGCACTGCAGTGACCTTTCAGTCACTCCCATATACATTGACCAGGAGAGAGTGGATGGCTACTGCCAAACAGCCTGTCTGTAGACCAGCAGTACATGTATACATAGCTTTAATCTCAAAGGCATTTTAAAAATCTGTTAATTTGCTATGCTTAACTGTGTCTGGGAAACAATAAGTCTCTCAAACAAGATCTATGCTGATATCCAGAATTCTTCCTTCAGGTCAAGGCTTCAAAGATGACTAAGTCCCCTAATGGGACCCTATTTAATAGAGTTTAGTGGGAGGTTTAGGCAACAACAAATAGCAATGACAAAATGGTGCGTCTAAAGGAAAGCCCTTGACAACTCACTGCTGATGGTAGGAAAAATTCTCTCTAGCCTTTACAAGTAATTGCCATCCACCCCTTGTAAAGCATTTAGAAGATCAGCATGCTGCAATGCTAATTGCCATTTATTTTAGACATCCAACTGAAATGGCAATTAGCCTTGCAGGATGCAGATTAATGTGTGTTTGGCTCTGAAGATGTAATGTGACAAGTCTGTTTGGCAGTAAGAACAGCAGAACACTAGGTGGCATTTTATGTGAATACTAAGGCTCCAAGATATTGAACAATACAGACATGTTTCCCCCCGTACACTACCCTGCCTACTGCCTGAGGAATTTTGCAGTAAAATGCTGCTTATGATGCAGCTGATGATGCTCCCAGCAGTAGGATACAAGTGGCAATGATCAAACCAGTGGTGAGGAGACAGAGCAATGATCCTGGTGATGTTGCAGCTCACAGTGTAAGCAGGAAGCATCATCGCTTAAACTGCTGCAAGTTAGGATAGATTGCAGATAGATGCATCATCCTGGATTGATTTAAAAGTAGAAGTGGCCCTTGTATGGAGACCACATTTCCCCTTTAAAGGTTATCCACACGTCCTTTGATATGATCTAACAGATGTGAGGTTCTTTTTAATAAAAAAGTAAATGATGGTTTAAAAGGTTCGAATGGATGTTGCCATTGGCTGCAAGCCATGTTACTGTATTGTATTTCAGAAATAATGTGAAATGCTAATGATCATAATCTAATAATAGTAAGGACTTCAGCAATATATTGTTTTGGACATTTTGAGCAGTTTTAATAGCCTTGTTGCCATGAATCCACACATGGAAACAAGTAACAATAGACACGTTATATGGGATTTAAGTTTTGCAAACATAGTAAGACTTGCATCATCAACATAGAGTTTGTTTTTAGGCAGGGCTGGTCTTTGGTGCGATCGCAAAGGTTGCATTACCAGGGGGGGCGACAGCCGGGAGTCTTAGGTCACGGACCTGTAGCTCAAAGTTGTGCATCAGTGCCCCACCCCCCAGTTATTCTCCTGCAGATCAAATTTATGTATCAGCACCACCCCACAGACAAAGCCCCAACACACATAAGCAATACTTAAGACATCTGTATGCTGTTGTGTTCATGCATTTAGTACATTACGTGTTACGTAATGATGCACAACAATATATACATGCACTGCAGATACTGAAAGGAAGTAATCACAGGTAGCGGACTTGATTTAATGCAGGCAAAGGCAAGTAGCATTCAGCATTGTATTGTGTGTGCCTGAGTGAGTGTTTTGGAAGGGCGCCAGTGATAAATCTTGCACAGGGTGCTAGTTATCCCAAGGCCGGCATTCCAGGAGAAGCCTATCAGTGGAGAAATACATAGCAGCTCAGATCACTGCTGGACTACAAAGTCAACTAGACAGTAATGATGCCCTTTTAAAGAGGTGCTTAGTTAAGCATACGGTGCACATATTGCAGTCTCACAATAAGATACTAAAGTGAATTATCCAGCAGTGTGAATCCTTGTGAAATTTTCAGGCATTTAACAGTATACATTAGAATGCAGATAGTGAAGACTTTGTAATAAATAAAAGGGCATAGAGGGAACAGAAATACATGGTGGTTATTATAAACTAAGTACAAGTTATGCATAATAAACTCTATGACACCAACACCATAGAGGGAAACACAGCCTGTGAGGAATGCAGACATACAGGCCAGGCAGATGGTGCAACAGGCAGTTAGTCTGTCTGGTTTCCATATGAAGCTCTTTTCTGTATATTTAGACATCTCGCTGTCATGTGATTACGAAGCCTGTTTTGTTTTTTGCCTTTGTTGTTTTTTTCTTTTATCTTCTTTTATCTTTATTTGAACTTTTAATTTCTCTGTTGATAGTAGTTTGTATGGAATACATAGTACCCATAGATATTAAAAAGGAACAATTAATAAGAATATTTAACCTGGTGATGTTTTTTCTTAGTGTCTGAAAGATACCCACATATTGGACACATATTTCTCAGAGACTCGCCACATTTGTCCAGACAGAGCACTGCCTTCTCTCTCCTGGTGTGCAAGGAGCAGAGTTCTTCTCAGGGCTCAGCTCTGTCAGACAAGAGATTCCTCTAACATTATAATGTTAAGGAGAATTTTGTAACATTTGCAGAATAAATTGTGATTTCACAAAATTACTGTATGATGCCAAATATATATTTAAAAATACTTTACAATAAACATTTTAAATCTGTAGGTTGCACTGAACTGCTTGAGTTCACATAGGGTTGCCACTTGCTAGCTGGTAAAGCTAGCTCTGTAAAAATAGATCATTTCTGTCTAGTTTACTATACTGATAGGACATCCCTGGGTACATCAAATGGAAGGAGGTGGTTTGAAGGGATGGAATGGGATTCACCTTAATGGAAAGAACTGCTGGTCCTAACGACACAACAGTGACCACTCTGCAAGCCACATGATAATGCATCCTTTTGCAGTTGGTCCGTTGGAAGGAGTATTTTTTTCATATTCACCGCTATTCGCTAGTTTTCACCCTTGTTTTTTTGTAGCCAAAATCTCATCATCAACAGAGTTAAAGGGTAACTGCGGTCTCACATTCTTCCAAACTAGTAATAATTATATAAAAAGCCTTCCATCACACCTTCAAAATAAAACTTAAATCACATCTCTAGATAAAATTTGTGAGAAGTTATTGCTGCAAAAGTTCAGCAATGTAACTTCCTGGTTGAACTGTTTTTAGCCATGTGACCAGCTTGTAGTCACGTGACCAGCCTGTCTGCATTAATAGGCTCCCCATCTCAACTGTCAATTTTTTCCTCAGGTACTTCCTGATTTCCCCAGCAATAAGTCTTTACTGAGCATGCTTCTCCCCCAGGGGAAAAGGGCCAGTAGAGGTCAGGTGACATCACTCAACCTACTGGAAGTAGGAAGTTTGAACATTCATCTCTATATCATTTCTTACAGGGTGAAGCCAGATATGTGATTGTTGGCTTAGTGTAAAGGATATACTGCAGGCTTTTCATACTGCAGGCTTTCCTAACCTGTTTTGAGACCACAGTTGCCCTATAAAGGTTTTATTAGCATGACACATAAGTTCTTCCTCCAGAGTGATTTACTTGTAAAGGGGTTTTCTGTTTTTAAGGGGTGCATTAAGAAACAAAAGCGTTTATTAACTGTGGTTTGCAGTCTAGTAAATGTACTAACCTAGCACTATTTATTTCTAGGAGTGTGCCTGTGTAAGTAATTAATCACTTGTGTTTTTTTCTTGTTTGTTTTTTTTTTACTAAACTTAAAGCATTGGATTTCTAAAATAAATACTTGTGTTCAACTGTATTGTTACCAGTAGGGTGGGGGCTGGTAAGAGACAAAAGAAAGGCATTTTTTTTCCTTGTCTCTCTGATTTGATGGGGGTGTAACTAATTGGTTTAAATTGGCTGAGGACTGTTGAAACCTTGGTTTTGAACCACACATAAGTTCTTCCTCCAGAGCGATTTACTTGTAAAGGGATTTTCTGTTTTAAAGGGGTTTGTCTGTTTTTAAGGGGTGCGTTAAGAAACAAAAGTGTTTAGAACAAGAAAGGTATTAGAACAAGACTGCTGATTCTCTTGTGTGTATTGCTGTTTTCTCTTGTTCTGTGTTGCTGTGTATTGCTGTTTAGTATTGACAGTTTTGTTGGGGCCATTCAATGTGCATCCTGCCGCATGTATGGGATCTTGGAGCAGCCGCACCAAAGGACCTATGTATGTGTCAGATGTGAGTGGGTTACCCATTTGGAATCTGAGGTCCTGAATCTAAAGGGGAATCTTGCGGCATTGCATAGATTGACAAATCTGGGGAATTGCAGGTACTGGAAGGGGCCAGTAAACTGGAGTGTGGAAATGGGGCAGATAGGGTGGAAAAGGAAGATAGATTTGTAAGGGTCACCAGGGGAAGTAGGGGAAGGAAGGATAGGAACGCTTCTTTCCAGCTGGTTGACCCCAACAGATTTGCCATTTTAGGCAAAGATGTGGAGGACGATGGCTCGGAAGTAGCATGTATGGAGTGGGCCTTTCCCTTGAGCACCCAGGGGACCGCCATCTCCAATACAAGGGAAGGAGAACTGAGGGCTAGGAAGGATAGGCAGGTGGTAGTGGTAGGGGAATCTATTATTAGAAGGGTAGATAGGGTAACCTGTCGCCAAGACTCTACATGTCAAACAGTGTGTTGCCTGCCGGGTCCTAGGGTTCAACATGTGGTGGATCATATAGACAGATAATTGGGTGGGGTTGGGAGTGACCCGCCGGTCTTGGTTCACATCGGTGCCATTAGAGGTGGAGGTGAGGTCCTTAAAAATGATTTCCAGGGGCCAAGTTAAAAGTAAGGAGGAGAGAGGGGCGTGGCCAGCTAGCCTGGAGGGAAGTCGCATGACCCGATAGCTCCTGAGTAGCTACCAGGATTTCAGCAACCCAAACCGACCTAAACGGGGACTGGACACAGTAGACAGCCCACACAACATCCCTAGACATGGGCAAAAACAAAACAGCGACGAGTAAGCAAGCAGCAGCAAACAAAAAGCTTACTTACTTTTTCTCCAACACATATCCGGATGGCGAAATCCAAGATGGCGGCGCCCATGGAGAAAACGAGGTCCGGAACCTACAAAGAAATAAAGTAAGAAATCAATGTCAGACAGCAATACACGAAAACATAAATACAGATACAGACTCAGACAATGGAAAAAACAATAAATACTTACCGATTACAAACCCCAGTGAAAGCTACAGAGACGCAGATCTCCCCACATCCCAAGGCAGTAAGGCCACACCAGCAGGATCCCCACAAGCACAGAAAGAACCTGTTAAAAATAACAAATATGAAGAATCAGAAGAGGAGGTAGAAGTGGTCAAAGAAACATCACATACTCAAAGATCCCTACATAACTTTCCTACTAAAGACACACCAGTGTCAGAAAACATACTTAAAGAAATGTTGATTTCACAACACAAAGCTTTCAAGCTAGATGTTTCAGAAATGGTTAAAACTATCCAAAAAGATATAATACAAATAGCAGAACGAACCAACCATATAGAGAATAAAATGGCGGAATTCACAACATCATTTAACGAATTGACAGATGCTCATAACAACTTAGATGAGACAGTGACTTTAATGCAGAATAAAATTACAGACCTAGAGGACAGGTCAAGAAGAAACAACATCAAAATCAGAGGTATACCTGAAAATATTCTAAACTCTGAACTAAACCATTACATGGAGGATTTACTAGAAACACTACTACCAAATATACCAAAAATTGAAAAAACATTGGACAGAACCCACAGACTGTTCAAACCAAAAAATGCCCCTCAGACAGCACCAAGGGATGTGATAACACGATTCCTATTTTTCCAAACCAAAGAACAACTTATGTTGGTCTCAAGGAACAGATCTAACATACCAAGCAAATATGCTCACCTACAATTCTTCGCAGATCTATCACCCCAAACCATGCAAGCAAGAAAGACATTTCAAGAGGCTACAGAAATCCTTAGACATAACTCAATAAAATATAAATGGGGATTCCCGGCTCGTATAATAGCCACCAAAGAAGGGAGAACGTACACATTCATTACACCAAAACAAGCCATTCAACAAGCTCAAGAATGGAAGCTGTCCATCCCCAAATCTCTCAAACACCAGATGGAAGAACTACACCCAAAGGGAAAAATCCAACAAGACTGGTATCAAGCATAATAACAGATTTATAAAATCTTGGAACCATCCTACAGATAAGTTAAACACTCGGACATCCGATACTCTATGGGGGAGAGACTAAATATACAAGTGGAAAACCAATTAAACCACACAGGTATGGTTACCATGGTGTTAAGGTATGGTGGACCTCAGTGCAATAGATCACTGAGCTAACAGAATACAGAACTACCCCAATGTCAGATTTATTTTATGAATGAACAAAGAAATGGAAAAATACTGAACAAAACTTTAATTAACAGTTATGGTTACGAATCTAAATGTATATATGTTGATGTTGTCATAATAATGATTGCCATGATATGTCTTAATATAACTCAGTACAAAAGTCCATTGAGATAAGAGACCACAGAGATATCTTAATACTTAACTCACCCAAGACTAAATGTATATATATATAATTCCCCATCAATGCTTAGAAGTAACAACAACCGCCCTAATAAGCCCTGATACAACCCATTAGAGAAAGAAACCGAGCTAACAGATGTCAGGAAAATCTCAATGTTGTGGGGAGATGACAGTGGGTGAATGCAGTTTATAGTTGACCCGTTTATAAAACAATTAATCCAGGTGGCGAATAGCCCTCAAAATCTAGATATCTTCGGATGACTAGGAAATTCTTATTAGCCCGTAGAGGCTGCCTTTTAATGATGTTCACAATTTTTATTTGGTTATTATTTGTTATGCCAGTTAATGTTATGACTATTTTGCTTAATTTTACTTGGTTGAATATAAATGTTATGTTTACTAAATGTATTATCTGTGCTACATTCCAGTCGCCAAACCCATATACCACCCCCAGTAATGAGGAGGAAAACCTTCAGACACCCAAAACATCTGCTAACAAAAGAGAAAATAAACCATACACGAAAACAACACTATTTAACCCAACTCCAGTAAAACCTCCTAAACAACTACACAACCAAAAACCAAAACATCCTAATGGTGATTAAAATACAATCTTATAATGTTAGGGGCCTTAACTCACCTCAAAAGAGATTCACCCTATGGAAAGAACTGACAAGCAACAAAATAGATATAGCTTGTATTCAAGAAACCCATCTCAAGAAAACATCCAATCACCTATTCAAACATAAAGCATACAACAATATATTCCACTCCTCACTGGACAAAAAAAAAGAGGAGTCACCATAGCAATAAATAACTCAATAGCTTTTAAACTCTATGAAGCTAAAATCGATACCCAAGGCAGATACATAATTCTTCATTGCTCCATAAACAACCAGAATCTTGTATTAGCTAACCTATACGCTCCAAATCAAAAACAAATCAAGTTTATTAAAAAAATCATCCACAAAGTTAAAGAATACCATCAAAAAAATACTATAATATGTGGAGACTTCAATCAACTACTAGATACAGAACTAGACTCCACCAATCCCAACACAAAGAAAAACAATACATTCTCCAACCTCTTAAAAGCAGAAGATTTATTTGATGCATGGAGAACAACGCACCCAGCAGAGAAAGATTACACATATTTCTCTCAATCTTATAATACATATTCCAGATTAGACTACATCCTTGTAGACAAATGGACCCTCCAAAAACTCCCAGACTCAAGAATATTCCCTATTGCTTGTGAAGGTTCTCATTCATCCAGGTCATGGTATATCTGTTGTATTCAATAAGATCAACTGGACTTGAAATGTAGTTCTTGAAGACGTTTCGCTAGTCATCCGACTGGCTTTCTCAATTCAGAATGACTGGTACAAGAATCTGTGGCAATTATGTACCCTGGAAAATGCCAATTAGCATATCACAGCCAGGTGTTAAGGGTGTGATTAGATAGTGGTGTGTGCCAGTTATATGTATTGTAACATTGTAACCTTTGTGTGTGCCAGTTACAGTATATGTATTGTAACATTATAACCTTTGTGTGTGCCAGTTATATGTATTGTAACATTGTAACCTTTGTGTGTGCCAGTTATATGTATTGTAACATTGTAACCTTTGTGTGTGCTCACTGATTACAACTGATGGCATAGCTAAGCATCGAATACAACTGATTGCAAAGCTAAGCACCGAATACAACTGATGGCATCGTAGAGCCTACTAATCCTGATCACACTGAAGGCTAGTCTAAGCACCAATACAACTGATGGCATAGCTAAGCACTGAATACAACCGATGGCATAGCTAAGCACCGAATACTTCTGATGGCATAGCTAAGCACCGAATACAACTGATACATAGCTAATCACTGATTACAACTGATGGCATAGCTAAGCACCGAATACAACTGATGGCATAGCTAAGCACTTGCATACAACCGTATGCATAGCTAAGCACCGAATACTTCTGATGGCTAGCTAAGCACTGAATACAACTGATTCCATAGCTAAGCCACCGAATACAACTGATGGCATAGCTAATACTGATTACAACTGATGGCATAGCTAGCACCGAATACAAACTGAATGCCAAGCTAAGCACCAAAATACAACTGATGGCAAGCTAAGCACCGAATACACTGATGTGTATAGCTAATCACTGATCACAACTAGAAGAGCTACAGCACCGAATACAACTGATGGCATAGCTAAGCACTGAATCCACCGATGGCATAGCTAGCACCGAATACTTCTGATGGCATAGCTACACCGAATACAACTGATGGCATAGCTAATCACTGATTAAACGATGGCATAGCTAAGCACCGAATACAACTGATGGCTAAGCTAACACGAATACAACTGATGGCAAAGCTAAGCACCGATCAAACTGATCGCATAGCTAATCACTGATTACAACTGATGGCATAGCTAAGCACCGAATACAACTGATGGCTAGCTAGCACATGAATACAACTGATGCATAGCTAAGCACTGAATACACCGATGCATAGCTAACACCGTACTTCTGATGGCATAGCTAAGCATGAATACAATGAGGCATAGCTGCCCGATACACTGATGCATAGCTAACACTCATTACAACTGATGGCATATCTAAGCACCGAATACAACTGATGGCATAGCTAAGCACTGAATACAACCGATGGCATACTAACGCACCGAAACTTCTGATGGCATAGCTAGCACTGAATACAACTGATGGCATAGCTAAGCACCGAATACAACTGATGGCATAGCTATCACTGATTACAACTGATGGCATAGCTAAGCACCGATACAAGTGGATGCATAGCTAAGCCTGAATCAACTGATGGCAAAGCTAAGCCCGATCAATGATGGTATACTATCATGTCACAACTGAAGGCATAGCTAAGCACCGAATACATGATGGCATATCTAAGCACTGAATACAACCGATGGCAGCTAAGCACCGAATACTCTGATGGCATAGCTAAGCACCAATACAACCGATGCATAGCTAAGCACCGAATACAACTGATGGCATAGCTAATCACTGATTACAACTGATGGCATAGCTAAGCAACCGAATACAACTGATGGCATCAGCTAAGCACTGAATTCATCCGATGGCATAGCTAAGCACCGAATACTTCTGATGGCATAGCTAAGCACGATACACGATGGCATGCAATCACAATACCACTGATGGCATAGCTACACCGATTAACAACTGATGGCATAGCTAAGCACCGAAACAACTGATGCATTAGCTCAAGCACTGAAGACAACTGATGCAAGCTAATCACCGATACACCTGATGGATACTATCTGATCACACTGAGAGGCATATCTAAGCACGATACAACTGATGGCATAGCTAAGCACTGAATACAACCGATGGCATAGCTAGCACCGATACTTTCTATGGCTAGCTAAGCACCGAATACAACTGATGGCATAGCTAATCACTGATTACAACGGATGGCATAGCTAAGCACTAATACAACTGAGTGCCAAAGCTATCACCGATACAACTGATGGCATAGCTAAGCACCGAATACACTTATGGCAAGCTAAGCACCGAATACAACTGATGTATAGCTACATCACTGATCACACTGATGGCATAGCTAAGCACCGAAATACAACGATGCATAGTCTCACTGATTCAACTGATGCATAGCTAAGCATCGAATACAACAACTGATTGGCAAATCTAAGCACCGAATACACTGATGGCATGCTAAGCACCGAATACAACTGATGGCAAAGATAAGCAACCGAATACAACTGATGGTATGCTAACACCGATACCTGATGGCAAGCTAAGCACCAAATACATGAAACTGATGCATAGCTAAGCACCGAATACAACTGATGGCATAGCTAGCACCGAATACAACTGATGCATAACTTAAGCCACCGAATACAACTGATGGCAAGCTAGCGATACAACTGGCATAGCTACACCGAATACAACTGATGGCATAGCTAATCACCGATTACAACTGATGGCATAGCTAAGCACCGAATACAACTGATGGCATAGCTAAGCACTGATACAACTGATGGCAAGCTAAGCACCGAATACACACTGATGTATAGCTAATCACTGATCACAACTGAAGGCATATCTAAGCACCGATACAACTGATGGCATAGCTAAGCACTGAATACAACCGATGGCATGCTAAGCACACGAATACTTCTGATGGCATAGCTAAGCACCGAATACAACTATGCATAGCTAATCACTGATTACAACTGATGGCATAGCTAAGCACTGAATACAACTGATGGCATAGCTAATCACCGAATACAACTGATGGCATAGCTAAGCACCGAATACAACTTTGGCAAAGCTAACACCGAAACCTGATGGTATGCTATACTGATCACAACTGATGGCATAGCTAAGCACCGAATACACTGATGGCATAGCTATCACTGATTACAACTGAGCATGCACTAAGCATCGATACAACTGATTGCAAAGCTAAGCACCGAATACACTGATGGCATAGCTAAGCACCGATACAACTGATGGCAAGATAAGCAACCGATCAACTGATGGATAGCTAAGCACCGAATACATACAACTGATGCAAAGCTAAGCACCGAATCAACTGATGGCATAGCTAAGCACCGAATACAACTGATGGCATAGCTAAGCACCGAATACACTGATGCATAGCTAAGCACTCGATACAACTGATTGGCAAGCTAAGCACCGAATACACTGAGGCATAGCTAAGCACCGAATACAACTGAGGGCAAAGCTAAGCACCGAATACAACTGATGTATCCTAGCACCGAATACACTGATGGCATAGCTAAGCACAAATACACGTATGGCATAGCTAATCACTGAATACAACTGATGCAAGCTAATCACCGATACACTGATGGCAAGCTAAGCACCGAATACAACTGATGGCAAGCTAGCACGAACTATGGTATAGCAACACGAATACATGATGTCATGGCTAAGCCCAATACAACTGATGGCATGCTAATCACTGATTACAACTGAGGGCATAGCTGAGCACCAATTATAAACTGATGGCATAGCTAAGCACCGAATACAACTGATGGCAAGCTATCACTGATTACAACTAATGGCATAGCTAAGCACCGAATACAACTGATAGCATAGCTAAGCACTGAATACAACTGATGGCATAGCTAAGCACCGAATACAACTGATGGATAGCTAACACTGATCACAACTGATGGCATAGCTAGCACAAATACTACTGATGGCATAGCTGAGCACCATTATAACTGATGGCTAGCTAAGCACCGAATACAACTGATGGCATAGCTAATCACTGATTACAACTAATGCTAGCTAGCACCGAATACAACTGATGGCATAGCTAATCACTGATTACAACTGATGGCATAGCTAAGCACTGAATACAACTGTGCATAGCAATCACTGATACAATTGATGGCATGCTAATCACTGATCACAACTGATGGCATAGCTAAGCACCAAATACACTGATGGCATAGCTATCACGGATTACAACTGATGGCATAGCTAAGCACTGAATACACTGATGCATGCTAAGCCCCGAATCACGGATGGCATAGCTAGCCCAATACACTGATGGCATAGCTAATCACTGATTCACCTAATGCATAGCTAAGCACCGAATACAACTGATAGCATAGCTAAGCACTGAATACAACTGATGGCATAGCTAAGCACCGATACAACTGATGCATAGCCACTGTTACAACTAATGGGCAGCTAAGCACCGATAAAACTGATAGCATAGCTAGGCACTGAAACAACTGATGGCAAAAATAGCTAAGCACCGAATCAAACTGATGGCATAGCTAAGCACCGAATACAACTGATGGCATAGCTAATCACTGATCACAAACTGTTGCATAGCTAAGCAAATACACGTGGCATAGATAAGCACTGAATACAACTGTGGCATAGCTAATCACTGCTCACAACTGATGGCGCTAAGCACCAATTCATACAACTGATGGCATAGCTAAGCACCGAATACAACTATGGCTAGCTATCACTATTACAACTGATGGCATAGCTAAGCACTGAATACAACTGATGGCTAGCTAATCACTGAATACAACTGATGGCATAGCTAACACTGATCACAAATGTGACATAGCTAAGCACCAATACAACTGATGGCTAGCTAATCACTGATTACACTGATCTACTAAGCACTGAAAACTGATGGCATAGCTAAGCACCGAATACAACTGATGGCATAGCTAAGCCTGAATACAACCGATGGCATAGCTAAGCACCGAATACTTCTGATGGCATAGCTAAGCACTGAATCAACTGATGGCATAGCTAAGCACCGAATACAACTGATGGCATAGCTAATCACTGACTTACAACTATGGCATAGCTAAGCACCGAATTCAACTGATGGCATGCTAGCAACTGAATACAACCTATGCATACTAGCACCGAATACCTTCTGATGCATAGCTAAGCACTGAATACAACTGATGGCATAGCTAAGCACCGAATACAACTGATGGCATAGCTAATCACTGATTACAACTGATGGCATACTAAGCACCGAATACACTGATGGCATAGCTAAGCACCGATACAACTGATGCAAAGCTAGCACCGAATACAACTGATGGTATAGCTATCACTGATCACAACTGATGGCATAGCTAAGCAACGAATACAACTGATGCATAGCTAAGCACTGATCCAACCGATGGCATAGCTAAGCACCGAATACTTCTGATGGATAGCTAAGCACCGAATACAACTGATGGCATAGCTAATCACTGATAAACTGATGGCATAGCTAAGCACCGAATACAACTGATGGCATGCTAGCACTGAATACAATCGATGCATAGCTAGCACCAAATTCTACACTGATGGCATAGCTAGCACTGATACAACTGATGGCATAGCTAAGCACCAGAATACAACTGTGTACAACTGATGGCATAGCTAAGCACCGAATTCAACTGATGGCATAGCTAAGCACTGAATACAACCGATGGCATAGCTACTAAGCACCGCATACAACTGATGGCATAGCTAAGCACCAATACACTGATGGCAAAGCAGCACCGAATACAACTGATGGTATAGCTAAGCACTGACACAACTGAAGGAATAGCTACTCAACCGAATACAACTGATGGCATAGCTAACACTGAATACAACCGATGGCATAGCTAGCAACACCGAATACTTCTTGATGGCATAGCTAAGCAACGACAATACAACTGATGGCATAGCTAATCACTGATTACAAAACTGATGGCATAGCTAAGCACCGAATACAACTGATGGCATAGCTAAGCACTGAATACAACTGTATGCAAAGCTAAGCCACCGATACAACTGATGCATAGCTAATCACTGATTACAACTGATGGCATAGCTAAGCACCGAATACAACTGATGGCATAGCTAAGCACGGAATACAACTGATGGCATAGCTAAGCACTGATACACCTATGGCAAGCTACAACCGAATACTTCTGATGGCATAGCTAAGCACTGAATACAACTGTGGCATAGCTTAGCACCGAATCACTGATGGCATAGCTAATCACTGATTACAACTGATGGCATAGCTAAGCACCGAATAAACTGATGGCATAGCTACCACTGAATACAACCGATGGCAAAAAAAATAGCTAAGCACCGAATACTTCTGATGGCATAGCTAAGCACTGAAATACAACTGATGGCATAGCTAAGCACCGATACAACTGATGGCATAGCTAATCACTGATCAACTGATGGCATAGCTAAGCACCGAATACAATGATGGCATAGCTAAGCACCGAATAAACTGATGGCAAGCAAGCACCGAATACAACTGATGGATAGCTAATCACTGATCACAACTGAAGGCATAGCTAAGCACCGAATACAACTGATGGCATAGCTAAGCACTGAATACAACCGATGGCATAGCTACACCGAATACTTCTGATGGCATAGCTAGCACCATACAACCGATGGCTAGCTAAGCACCGAATACAACTGATGGCATAGCTAATCACTGATTACAACTGATGGCATAGCTAAGCACCGAATACAACTGATGGCATCAAGCACTGAATCATCCGATGGCATAGCTAAGCACCGAATACTTCTGATGGCATAGCTAAGCACTGAATACAACTGATGGCATAGCTAAGCACCGAATACACTGATGGCATAGCTAATCACCGATTACACAACTGATGGCATAGCTAAGCACCGAATCAACTGATGGCATAGCTAAGCACTGAATACAACTGATGGCAAAGCTAGCACCGAATACAACTGATGGTATAGCTAATCACTGATCACAACTGAAGGCATAGCTAAGCACATAATACACTGATGGCATAGCTAAGCACTGATACAACCGATGGCATAGCTAAGCACCGAATACTCTGATGGCATAGCTAAGCACCAATACAAACTGATGGCATACTAATCACTGATTACAACTGATGCATAGCTAGCACTGAATACAACTGAGTGCAAAGCTAATCACCGATACAACTGATGGCATAGCTAAGCACCGAATACAACTATGGCAAGCTAAGCACCAATACAACTGATGGTATAGCTAATCACTGAATCCAACTGATGGCATAGCTAAGCACCGAATACAACTGATGGCATACTAATCACTGATTACACTGATGGCATAGCTAGCATCGAATACAACTGATTGCAAAGCTAAGCACCGAATACACTATGGCATAGCTAAGCACCGAATACAACTGATGGCAAGATAAGCACCGAATACAACTGATGGTATACTAGCACCACCGAATACAACTGTGGCAAAGCTAAACACCAAATACAACTGATGGCATAGCTAAGCACCGCAACACTGATGGCATAGCTAAGCACCGAATACAACTGATTGCATAGCTAGCACCGAATACACACTGGGCAAAGCTAAGCAAAAAGCACCCGAATACAACTGATGGCATAGCTAGCACCGAATACACGTGGCATAGCTAATCCCGATTACAACTGATGGCATAGCTAAGCACCGAATACAACTGATGGCATAGCTAAGCACTGTACAACTGATGGCAAGCTAAGCACCGAATACACTGATGGTATAGCTAATCACTGATCACAACTGAAGGCATATCTAAGCACCGAATACAACTGATGGCATAGCTAAGCACTGAAATACAACCGATGGCATAGCTAAGCACCGAATACTTCTGATGGCATAGCTAAGCACCGAATACACCTGATGGCATAGCTAATCACTGATTACAACTGATGGCATAGCTAACACTGATACACTGATGGCATAAGCTAATCACCGAATACAACTGATGGCATAGCTAAGCACCGAATCAACTTATGGCAAGCTAAGCACCGAATACACTGATGTAGCTAATCACTGATCACAACTGATGGCATAGCTAAGCACCGAATACAACTGATGGCATAGCTAATCACTGATTACAACTGATGGCATACTAAGCATCGAATACACACTGATTGCAAGCTAAGCACCGAATACAACTGATGGCATAGCTAAGCACCGAATACAACTGATGGCAAAGATAAGCACCGAAACAACTGATGGTATAGCTAAGCACCGAATACAACTGATGGCATAGCTAAGCACCGAATACAACTGATGGCATAGCTAGCACCGAATACACCTGATGGCATAGCTAGCACCGAATACAACTGATGCATAGCTAAGCACTGAATACAACTGATTGCAATGCTAAGCACCGAATACAACTGATGGCATAGCTAAGCACCGAATACAACTGTTGCAAGCTAAGCACGAATACAACTGATGGTATAGCTAAGCACCGAATACAACTGATGGCATAGCTAGCACCAAATACTGATGCATACTAATCACTGAATACAACGATGGCAAAGCTAAGCACCGAATACAACTGATGGCATAGCTAAGCCGAATACAACTGATGGCAAAGCTAAGCACCGAATACACTGATGGTATAGCTAAGCACCGAATACAACTGATGGCATAGCTACACCAGACAAATACAACTGATGGCATAGCTAATCACTGATTACAACTGATGGCATAGCTGAGCACCAATTAATAACTGATGGCATAGCTAAGCACCGAATACAACTGATGGCATAGCTAATCACTGATTACAACTATGGCAAGCTAAGCACCAATACAACTGATAGCATAGCTAGCACTGAATACACTGATGGCATAGCTAAGCACCGAATACAACTGATGGCAACTAATCACGGATCACAACTGATGGCATAGCTAAGCCACTAAAATACTACTGATGGCATAGCGGAGCACAACATTATAACTGATGGCTAGCTAACCACCGAATACAACTGATGGCATAGCTAATCACTGATTACACACTAATGGCATAGCTAACACCGAATACAACTGATGCTATCTAATCACTGATTACAACTGATGGCATAGCTAAGCACTGAATACAACTGATGGCATAGCCTAATCACTGAATACAATTGATGGCATAGCTAATCACTGATCACAACTGATGGCATAGCTAAGCACCAAATACAACTGATGGCATAGCTAATCACTGATTACAACTGATGGCATAGCTAAGCACTGAATAAACTGATGGCATAGCTAAGCACCGAATACAACTGATGGCATAGCTAAGCACCAATACACTGATGGCATAGCTAATCACTGATTACAACTAATGGCATAGCTAAGCACCGAATACAACTGATAGCATAGCTAAGCACTGAATACAACTGATGGCTAGCTAAGCACCGAATACACTGATGGCATAGCTAATCACTGATTACAACTAATGGCATAGCTAAGCACCGAATACAACTGATAGCATAGCTAGGCACTGAATACAACTGATGGCATAGCTAAGCACCGAATCAACTGATGGCATAGCTAGCACCGAATACAACTGATGGCATAGCTAATCACTGATCACACTGATGGCATAGCTAAGCACCAAATACAACTGATGGCATAGATAAGCACTGAATACAACTATGGCATGCTAATCACTGCTCACAACTGATGGCATAGCTAAGCACCAATTACAACTGATGGCATAGCTAACACCGAATACACTGATGGATAGCTAATCACTGATTACAACTGATGGCATACTAAGCACTGAATACAACTGATGGCATAGCTAATCACTGAATACAACTGATGCATAGCTAACACTGATCCACACTGAGGCATAGCTAAGCACCAAATACAACTGATGGCATAGCTAATCACTGATTACAACTGATTGCATAGCTAGCACTGAATCAACTGATGGCATGCTAGCAACCGACAACTGATGGCATAGCTAAGCACTGAATACAACTGATGGCTAGCTAAGCACCGATACTTCTGTGGCATAGCTAAGCACTGAATACAACTGATGGCATGCTAAGCAACGAATCACTGATGGCATAGCTAATCACTGATACAACTGATGGCATAGCTAAGCACCGAATTCAACTGATGGCATAGCTAGCATGAATACAACGATGGCATAGCTAAGCACCGAATACTTCGATGCATAGCTAAGCACTGAATACAACGATGGCATAGCTAAGCACCGAATACAACTGATGGCATAGCTAATCACTGATTACAACTGATGGCAAGCTAAGCACCGAATACACTGATGGCATACTAAGCACCGAATACAACTGATGGCAAAGCTAAGCACCGAATACAACGATGGTAAGCTATCACTGATCACAACTGAAGGCATAGCTAAGCACCGAATACAATGTATGGCATAGCTAAGCACTGATCAAAACCGTGGCATAGCTAAGCACCGAATACTTCTGATGGCATAGCTAAGCACCGAATACAACTGATGCATAGCTAATCACTGATTAAACTGATGGCATAGCTAAGCACACCGAATACAACTGATGGCATAGCTAAGCACTGAATACAATCGATGGCATAGCTAAGCAACCAATACTTCTGATGGCATAGCTAGCACTGAATACAACTGATGGCATAGCTAAGCACCGAATACAACTGTGGCATAGCTAATCACTGATTACAACTGATGCATAGCTAAGCACCGATACAACCGATGGCATAGCTAAGCACCGAAAACAACTATGGCAAGCTAAGCACCGAATACACTGATGGTAATAGCTAATCACTGATCACACTGATGGCATAGCTAAGCACCAATACAACTGATGGCATAGCTAGCGAATACACGATGCAAGCTAGCACCGAATACAACTGGATGGCAATAGCTAATCACTGATCACAACTGATGGCATAGCTAAGCACCAATACAAACTGATGGCATAGATAGCATGAATACAACTAATGGCATAGCTAATCACGCTCACAACTGATGGCATAGCTAAGCACCAATTACAAACTGATGGCATAGCTAAGCACCGAATACAACTGATGGCATAGCTAATCACTGATTACAACTGATGGCATGCTAAGCACTGAATACAACTGATGGCATAGCTAATCACTGAATACAACTGATGGCATAGTCTATCATCACTGATCACAACTGATGGCATAGCTAACACCAAATACAACTGATGGCATAGCTAATCACTGATTACAACTGATTGCATAGCTAAGCACTGATACAACTGATGGCATAGCTAAGCACCGAATACAACTGATGGCATAGCTAAGCACTGAATACAACCATGCATAGCTAAGCACCGAATACTTCTGATGGCATACTAAGCACGAATACAACTGATGGCATAGCAAGCACCGAATACAACGATGGCATAGCTAATCACTGATTAAAACTGATGGCATAGCTAAGCACCGAATTCACTGATGGCATAGCTAACACTGAATACAACCGATGGCATAGCTAAGCACCGAATACTTCTATGGCATAGCTAAGCACTAAACAACTGATGGCATAGCTAAGCACCGAATACAACTGATGGCATAGCTAATCACTGATTCAAACTGATGCATAGCTAAGCAACCGAATACAACTGATGGCATAGCTAAGCACCGAATCAACTGATGGCAAAGCTAAGCACCGAATACAACTGATGGTAGCTAATCACTGATCACAACTGAAGGCATAGCTAAGCACGAATACAACTGTGGCATACTAAGCACTGAATAAAACCGATGCATAGCTAAGCACCGAATACTCTGATGGCATAGCTAAGCACCGAATACAACTGATGGCATAGCTAATCACTGATTCAACTGGGGCATAGCTAAGCACCGAATACACTGATGGCATAGCTAAGCACTGAATACAACGATGGCATAGCTAAGCACCGAATACTTCTGATGGCATAGCTAACACTGAATACAACGATGGCATAGCTAAGCACCGAATACAACTGATGGCATAGCTAATCACTGATCAACTGATGGCATAGCTAAGCACCGAATACAACCGATGGCATAGCTAAGCACCGAATACAACTGATGGCAAAGCTAAGCACCGAATACAACTGATGGTATAGCTAATCACTGATCACAACTGAGCATAGCTAAGCACCGAATACAACTGATGGATAGCTAATCACTGATTACAACGATGGCATAGCTAAGCACCGATACAACTGATGCAAACTAAGCACCGAATCAACTATGGCATAGCTAAGCACCGAATACAACTGATGGCAAAGATAAGCACCGAATACAACTGAAGGTAATAGCTCAAGCAACCGAATACAACTGATGGCATAGCTAAGCACCGAATACAACTGATGGCATAGCTAAGCACCCGAATACAACTGATGGCATAGCTAGCACCGAATTCAACTGATGGCATAGCTAAGCACCGAATACACTGATTGGCATAGCTAAGCACGAATACAACTGATGGCAAAGCTAAGCACCGAATACAACTGATGGCATAGCTAAGCACCGAATACAACTGATGGCAAAGCTAAGCACCGAATACAACTGATGGTATGCTAAGCACCGAATACAACTGATGGCATAGCTAAGCACCAAATACAACTGATGGCATAGCTAATCACTGATATACAACTGATGGCATAGCTGAGCCACCAATTAAACTGATGGCATAGCTAAGCACCGAATACAACTGATGGCATAGCTAATCACTGATTACAACTAATGGCATAGCTATAAGCACCGAATACAACTGATAGCATAGCTAAGCACTGAATACACTGATGGCATAGCTAAGCACCGAATACAACTGATGGCATAGCTAATCACTGATCACAACTGATGCATAAAGCACTAACACTGATGGCTAGCTAACACCAATAAACTGATGGCATAGCTAACACCGAATACAACTGATGGCATACTAAGCACTGATTACAACTAAGGCATAGCTAAGCACCGAATACAACTGATGGCATACTCACACTGATACAACTGATGGCATAGACTAAGCACTGAATACAACTGATGGCATGCTAATCACTGAATACAATTGATGGCATAGCTAATCACTGATTCACACGATGGCATAGCTAAGCACCAATACAACTGATGGAATAGCTAATCACTGATTACAACTGATGGCATAGCTAAGCACTGAATACAACTGATGGCATAGCTAAGCAACGGCGAATAACAACTGATGGCATAGCTAAGCACCAAATACAACTGATGGCATGCTAATCATATCACTGCAAACTGATGCTAGCTAGCACATAAACTGATGGCTAGCTAAGCACCGAATACAACTGATGGCATAGCTAATCACTGATTACAACTAATGGCATAGCTAAGCACGAATACAACGATAGCATAGCTAAGCACTGAATACAACTGATGGCTAGCTAAGCACCGAATACAACTGATGGCATAGCTAATCACGATACAACTATGGCATAGCTAAGCACCGAATACAACTGATAGCATAGCTAGCACTGAAATCCAACTGATGGCATAGCTAAGCACCGAATACAACTGATGGCATAGCTAAGCACCGAATACAACTGATGGCATAGCTAATCACTGATCACAACTGATGGCTAGCTAAGCAACCAATACAACTGATGGCATAGATAAGCACTGAATACAACTATGGCATAGCTAACACTGCTCACAATGAGGCATGCAAGCACCAATACAACTGATGGCATAGCTAAGCCCCGAATACAACTGATGGCAGAGCTAATCACTGATTACAACTGATGGCATAGCTAAGCACTGATACACTGATGGCATAGCTAATCACTGAATACAACTGATGGCATAGCTAATCACTGATCGATGGCTAGCTAAGCACTGAATACACAACGATGGCAATAGCTAAGCACGAATAAACTGATGGCATAGCTAAGCACCGAATACAACTGATGGCAAAGCTAAAGCACCGAATACAACTGATGGTAGAGCTAAAGCACCGAATACAACTGATGGCATAGCTAAGCACCAATACAACTGATGGCATAGCTAATCACGCTGTTACAACTGATGGCATAAGCTGAGAACCAATATAACTGATGAATAGCAGCACCGAATACAACTGATGGCATAGCTAATCACTGATTACAACTAATGGCATAGCTAAGCCACCGAATACAACTGATAGCATAGCTAAGCACTGAATACAACTGATGGCATAGCTAAGCACCGAATACAACTGATGGCATAGCTAATCACTGTCACAACTGATGGCATAGCTAAGCACAAATACACTGATGGCATAGCTGGCACCAATTCAACTGATGGCATAGCTAAGCACCGAATACAACTGATGGCATAGCTAATCATGATTACAACTATGGCATAGCTAAGCACCGAATACAACTGATGGCATAGCTAATCACTGATTACAACTGATGGCATAGCTAAGCACTGAATACAAAATGAGGGCATAGCTAAACATGAATACAATGATGGCATAGCTAATCATGATACAACTGATGGCATAGCTAAGCACAAAACAACTGATGGCATAGCTAATCACTGATACAAGATGGCATAGCTAAGCACTGAATAAAACTGATGGCATAGCTAAGCACGAATACAACTGATGGCTAGCTAAGCACCAATACAACTGATGGCATAGAATCACTGATACAACTGATGGCATAGCTAGCACATATACAATGATGGCATAGCTAAGCACGAATACAACTGATGGCATAGCTAATCACTGAATTAAAAACTATGGCATAGCTAAGCACCGAATACAACTGTGATAGCATAGCTAAGCACTGAATACAACTGATGGCATAGAGAAGCACCGAATACAACTGATGGCATAGCTAATCACTGATTACAACTATGGCATAGCTAAGCACGAATACAACTGATGCATAGCTAGCATGAATACAATGATGGCATAGCTAAGCACCGAATACAACTGATGCATAGCTAAGCACCGAATACAACTGATGGCATAGCTAATCAATGATAACACTGATGGCATAGCTAAGCACCAAATACAACTGATGGCATAGATAAGCCTGAATACAACTACATGGCTAGCTATCACTGATCACAACTGATGGCATAGCTAAGCACCAATACAACTGATGGCATAGCTAAGCCACCGAATACAACTGATGGCATAGCTAATCATGATTACAATGAGTGGCATAGCTAAGACACTGAATACAACTGATGGCATAGCATAAGCACTGAATACAACTGATGGCATAGCTAATCCCTGATACAACATGATGGCATAGCTAAGCACCAATACAACTGATGGCATAGCTAATCACTGATTACACTGAGTGCATAGCTAACACTGAATACAACTGATGGCATAGCTAAGACCTGAATACAACTGATGGCATAGCTAAGCACATGATACAACGATGGCATAGCTAAGCACCGAATACTTCTGATGGCATAGTAAGCACTGAATACAACTGATGCATAGCTAAGCACCGAATACAACTGATGGCATAGCTAATCACTGATTACAAACTGATGGCATAGCTAAGCACCGAATTCACACTGATGGCATAGCTAGCACTGAATACAACCGATGGCATAGTAAGCACCGAATACTCTGATGGCATAGCTAAGCACTGAATACAACTGATGGCATAGCTAAGCACCGGTCAAACTGATGGCTGCATAGTCAACATGATTACAAATGATGGCATAGCTAAGCACCGAATACAATGATGGCATAGCTAAGCCACAGATACAACTGATGGCAAAGCAAGCACCGAATACAACTGATGGTATAGCTAATCACTGATCACAACTGAAGGCATAGCTAAGCACCGAATACAACTGATGGCATAGCTATAACACTGATACAAACCGATGGCATAGCTAAGACCGAATACTTCTGATGGCATAGCTAAGCACCGAATACACTGATGGCATAGCTAATCACTGATTAGAACTGATGGCATAGCTAAGCACCGAATACAACTGATGGCATAGCTAAGCACTGAATACAATCGATGGCATAGCTAAGCACCAAATACTTCTGATGGCATAGCTAAGCACTGAATACAACTGATGGCATAGCTAAGCACCGAATACAACTGATGGCATAGCTAATCACTGATTACAACTGATGGCATAGCTAAGCACCGAATACAACGATGGCATAGCTAAGCACGAATACAACTGATGGCAAAGCTAAGCACCGAATACAACTATGGTAGCTAATCACTGTCACAACTGATGGATAGAAGCACCGAATACAACTGATGGCATAGCTAAGCACCGAATACAAACTGATTGGCATAGCTAAGCACCGAATACAACTGATGGCATAGCTAATCATGATCACAACTGATGGCATAGCTAAGCACCAATACAACTGATGGCATAGATAAGCACTGAATAAAACAATGGCATAGCTAATCACTGCTCACAACTGATGGCATAGCTAAGCACCAATTACAAACATGAGGCATAGCTAAGCACCGAATACAACTGTGGCATAGCTAATCACTGATTACAACTGATGGCATAAGCTAAGCACGAATACAACTGATGGCATAGCTAATCACGAATAAACTGATGGCATAGCTAATCAATGATCACAAACTGATGGCATAGCTAAGCACCAAATACAACTGATGGCATAGCTAATCACTGATTACAACTGATTGCATAGCTAAGCACTGAATACAATGATGGCATAGTAAGCACCGAATACAACTGATGGCATAGCTAAGCACTGAATACAACGATGGCATAGTAAGCACCGAATACTTCTGATGGCATAGCTAAGCAATGAATACAACTGATGGCATAGCTAAGCACCGAATACAACTGATGGCATAGCTAATCACTGATTACAAATGATGGCATAGCTAAGCACCGAATCAAATGATGGCATAGCTAAGCACTGAATACAACGATGGCATAGCTAAGCACCGAATACTTCTGATGGCATAGCTAAGCACTAAATACAACTGATGGCATAGCTAAGCACCGAATACAACTGATGGCAAGCTAATCACGATTACAACTGATGGCAAGCTAAGCACTGAATACAACTGATGGCATAGTAAGCACCGAATACAACTGATGGCAAAGCTAAGCACGAATACAACTGATGGTATAGCTAATCACTGATCACAACTGAAGGCATAGCTAAGCACCGAATACAACTGATGGCTGCATAGCTAGCACTGAATACAACCTGATGGCATAGCTAAGCACCGAATACTACTGATGGCCTAGCTAGCCACCGAATACAACTGATGGCATAGCTAATCACTGATTACAACTGATGGCATAGCTAAGCACCGAATACAACTGATGGCATAGCTAAGCAATGAATACAATCGATGGCATAGCTAAGCACGAATACATGATGGCATAGCTAAGCACACTGAATAAACTGATGGCATAGCTAAGCACCGAATACAACTGATGGCATAGCTAATCACTGATTACAACTGATGGCATAGCTAAGCACCGAATACAACCGATGGCATAGCTAAGCACCGAATACAACTGATGGCAAGCTAAGCACCGAATACACAATGATGGTATAGCTAATCACTGATCACACAACTGAAGGCATAGCTAAGCAACGAATACAACTGATGGCATAGCTAAGCATGAATACAAGACTGGCATAGCTAAGCACCGAATACTTCTGATGGCATAGCTATGCACCGAATACAACTGATGGCATAGCTAATCACCGATTACAACTGATGGCATAGCTAAGCACCGAATACAACTGATGGCAAAGCTAAGCACCGAATACAACTGATGGCATAGCTAAGCACCGAATACAACTGATGGCAAAGCTAAGCACCGAATACAACTGATGGTATAGCTAATCACTGATCACAACTGATGGCATAGCTAAGCACCGAATACAACTGATGGTATAGCTAATCACTGATTACAACTGATGGCATAGCTAAGCATCGAATACAACTGATGGCAAAGCTAAGCACCGAATACAACTGATGGCATAGCTAAGCACCGAATACAACTGATGGCAAAGATAAGCACCGAATACAACTGAAGGTATAGCTAAGCACCGAATACAACTGATGGCAAGCTAAGCACCGAATAAACTGATGGCATAGATAAGCACCGAATACAACTGAGGGCATAGCTAAGCACCGAATTCAAACTGATGGCATAGCTAAGCAACGAATACAACTGATGGCATAGGTAAGCACTGAATACAACTGATGGCATAGCTAAGCACCGAATACAAAGGATGCATAGCTAAGCACCGAATACAACTGATGGCATAGCTAAGCACCGAATACAACTGATGGTATAGCTAGCCCGAACAAAATGATGGCATAGCAAGCACCAAATACAATGATGGCATAGCTAATCATGATTACAAACTGATGGCATAGCTGACCACAAATTATAACTGATGGCATAGCTAAGCACCGAATACAACTGATGGCATAGCTAACACTGATTACAAACTAATGGCATAGCTAAGCACCGAATACAACTGAAGCATAGCTAAGCACTGAATACAACTGATGGCATAGCTAAGCACCGAATACAAACTGATGGCATAGCTAATCACTGATCACAACTGATGGTATAGCTAAGCACCAAATACAACTGATGGCATAGATAAGCACTGATACAACTAATGGCAAAGCTATCACTGCTCACAACTGATGGCATAGCTAAGCACCAATACATACAACTGATGGCATAGCTAAGCACCGAATACAACTGATGGCAAAGATAAGCACCGAATACAACTGAAGGTATAGCTAAGCACCGAATACAACTCTAACAGGTGCCAATAGCTTAATCACTGATCACAACTGATGGTATAGCTAAGCACCAAATACAACTGATGGCATAGATAAGCACTGAATAAGCTTAAGCACCGAATACAACTGATGGCATAGCTGAATCACTGATCACAACTGATGGCATAGCTAAGCACCAATACAACTGATGGCATAGATAGCACTGAATACAACTATGGCATAGCTAATCACGCTCACAACTGATGGCATAGCTAAGCACCAATTACAACTGATGCATAGCTAAGCAACCGAATACAACTGATGGCATAGCTAATCACTGATTATACAAACTGATGGCATAGCTAATCACTGAATCACAACTGACATACTAACACTGACAACTGATGGCATAGCTAATCACTGATCAACTGTGCATGCTAAGCACAAATACAACTGATGGCATAGCTATCACTGATTACAACTGATTGCATAGCTAAGCACTGAATAACTGATGGCATAGCTAAGCACCGAATACAACTGATGGCATAGCTAAGCACTGAATACACCATGGCATAGCTAAGCACCGAATACTTCTGATGGCATAGCTAAGCACTGAATACAACTGATGGCATAGCTAACACCGAATACACTGATGGCATAGCTAATCACTGATTACAACTGATGGCATAGCTAAGCACCGATTCAACTGATGGCATAGCTAAGCACTGAATACAACCATGGCATAGTATAAGCACCGAATACTTCTGATGGCATAGCTAAGCACAAATACAACTTTGGCATAGCTAAGCACCGAATACAACTGATGGCATAGCTAATCACTGATCACTGATGCATAGCTAAGCACTGAACAACTGATGGCATAGCTAAGCACCGAATACAACTGATGGCAAAGCTAAGCACCGAATACAACTGATGGTATAGCTAATCACTGATCACAACTGAAGGCATAGCTAAGCACCGAATACAACTGATGGCATAGCTAAGCACTGAATACAACCGATGGCATAGCTAAGCACCGAATACTTCTGAGGCATAGCTAGCACCGAATACAACTATGGCATAGCTAACACTGATTACAACTGATGCATACTAAGCACCGAATACAACTGATCAGACTAGCCTGAATACAATCGATGGCATAGCTAAGCACCGATACTTCTGATGGCATAGCTAGCACCTGATAACAACTGATGGCATAGCTAAGCACCGAATACAACTGATGGCAAGCTACACTGATTACAACTGATGGCATGCTAAACCGAATACACGATGCATAGCTAAGCACCGAATACAACTGATGGCAAAGCAAGCACCGAATACAACTGATGGATAGCTAATCACTGATCACAACTGAAGGCATAGCTAACACCGATACACTGATGCATAGCTAAGCACTGATACAAACCGATGGCATAGCTAAGCACGAATACTTCGATGCATAGCTTGCACCGAATACAACTGATGGCATCTAATCACCGATTACAACTGATGGCATAGCTAAGCACCGATACAACTGATGGCAAGCTAACACCGAATACAACTGATGGCATAGCTAAGCACCGAATCACTGATGGCAAAGCTAAGCACCGATACAACGGATGGTATAGCTAATCACTGATCACAACTGATGGCATAGCTAAGCACCGAATACAACTGATGGTATAGCTAATCACTATTCACCTGATGGCATAGCTAAGCACGATACAACTGATGGCAAAGCTAAGCACCGAATACAACTGATGGCATAGCTAAGCACCGAATACAACTGATGGCAAAGATAGCACCGAATACAACTGAGGTATAGCTCACCATACAACTGATGGCATAGCTAGCACCGAATACAACTGATGGCATAGCTAAGCCACCGAATACAACTGATGGCATAGCTAAGCACCGAATACAACTGATGGCATAGCTAAGCACCGAATACACTGATGGCATAGCTAAGCACTGAATACAACTGATGGCAAAGCTAAGCACCGAATACAACTGATGGCATAGCTAAGACACCGAATACAACTGATGCAAAGCTAAGCACCGAATACAACTGATGGTATAGCTAAGCACCGAATACAACTGATGGCATAGCTAAGCACCAATACAACTGATGGCATAGCTAATCACTGATTACAACTGAGCATAGCTGAGCACCAATTATAACTTGGCATGCTAAGCACATACAACTGATGGCATGCTAATCACTGATTACAACTATGGCATAGCTAAGCACCGAATACAACTGATAGCATAGCTAAGCACTGATACAACTGATGCATACTAAGCACCGAATACAAACTGATGGCATAGCTAATCACTGATCACAACTGTGGCAAGCTAAGCACCAATACAACTGATGGCATAGATAAGCACTGAATACAACTAATGGCATAGCTATCACTGCTCACAACTGATGGCTATCTAAGCACCATCAACTAGGCATAGCTAACACCGAATACAACTGATGGCATAGCTAATCACTGATTACAACACTATGCATAGTAGCATCACTGAATACACTGAGGCATGCTAATCACTGATCAACAACTGATGGCATAGCTAAGCACCAAATCAACTGATGGCATAGCTAATCACTGATTACAACTATGGCATAGCTAAGCACGATACAACTGATGCATACTAAGCACCGAATACAACTGATGGCATAGCTAAGCACCAATACAACTGATGGCATAGCTAATCACTGATCCAACGGATGGCATAGCTAATCACTGATACAACTGATGGCATAGCTAAGCACCAAATACAACTGATGGCATAGATAAGCACTGAATACACTGATGAAATGGCTAAGCACCAAAATACAACTGTAGCATGAGCTAAGCACCGAATACAACGGATGGCATAGCTAAGCACCGAATACAACTGATGGCATAGCACTCACCAAATACACTGATGGCATAGCTAATCACTGAATACAACTGATGGCATAGCTAATCACTGATCACAACTGATGGCATAGCTAAGCACCAATACAACTGATGGCAGAGCTAGCACCAAATACAACTGTATGGCATACTCACCAATACAACTGATGGCATAGATAGCACTGAATACAACTGATGACATGGCTAAGCACCGAATACAACTGATTGGCAATTAGCTAAGCAACCAAATACAACTGATCCATAAGCTAAGGCATTTATAAACAATCAAATCTCCTGTGTGTAGCTTTAGTTACTTTTAATTTAGAATAAGGGAAGTATGGATAATTAAGTTACCAGTCACGTCATGCTTTATTTTAGTAATTTTATAGAATGTACATAGGAAATGTAAAAGAAACCATTAAGGGCTAAGCCAATTGCAAGACTCTGTGCTGTCATCTTGACAGAGGGAGTACACCATCATCGCTTGTTCTCCTAATATAAAGTTTAGGGAGATGTTTGTGACTGCCATACCTCCCTACATCGCGGAACGACTCTCTAGACTTCATACAGGGACGACCGCGACATCGGAAAGGACCATTTCCGCCGCGGTGCCGAACGTTCATCGGGAAACCTTCTTTCGCCATACACACATTAGCGATCTCAACCCTTATGTCAGTACCAAAGCCTTTGACCTTTAATGCTCTAATGTGTGGTAACCCAGCTTAAAAATCTGAAAAAGTACAAAAAGTGTTTCTTCTCCATTGTGAAATCCTAAAACAGGCAACATTTCTGTGGTTAACTCTACCTTTATCACAACGTTTGCCTGTTTTTGTATTCCACCATGGAGAACGCAATAAACACAGTTTTTTGCACTTTTTCCAAGTTTTAAATTTTCCCTCAGCTCCTTTTCTTATATATTTGTTTATTGTTATTGATGAGGCAGTACAAGCTATTGAAGGTTAGCTTTGGAGTACCAGATAATACATATTACACATTAGCATATCGCAATGGGATCATAAAACGCGGCAGGTGGGCCCTGCCTTTAAGCTATGTAACACACCATGCATATTTTCTACCAAATAGTGCAAAAACCACATCCAAATCGTGCAGTCCTCTATGGACCACACGCTCAGTAAGCGGTAAACTGACGGCCACGGCCACTTGCCCTCCTGTCCATGCTTAAGGCTGAGTAACACAGTGGTTGGCTATTTTGACCATAATCGCTAATATATTTCCAGTTTCATCCGGTTAGATGTCCATAATTGAACTGTGTGTACCTGACCTTACTCCAATGTTTCCATGCATTTATATGTGCTATTCATGTATGTTTGTTTTACTAACTAAAAACAAGCAATTGTCCCATCTTCCATAAACATTTGTATGAGCAATAACAAAAGGAATTACCTTGCATAATATCGGCATTGGCATGTAAGACATATACCAGTGTGGTATAAAACACTTCTCACTAATTTACATTAAACAATGAGAGTTGCTGTGGTTAATTGGAAACTTGGAAACTCAAGAAATTCAAAACAGAGTAAGAACCACTTAAAGCAATTGATTTCATTGTAAGCTCCTTGGGATAATATTAAATAAAGGTTCAATCATATGAACTCAGACTCTGGTTCCTTAAGTGTGTTAAATCCACACAAGTAGATCATAAGGATTATGCGTGGTTGGGCTGTTGTCTTTTGGAGAAACAAATGTAAATTTTGCAGAGATTCACTCACTCCGATTTTGACAGGTTTGTGCCGTCCTTTTTTTAAGGGATGCACACTGAGTGTATACAAAATCTAAAATCGCTGTTCATATACAGAGCAGCAAGACCGTCTATGCTAATTCCCGTGGCAATGGAGACCTGCAAACCCCACTGTGGTTTTCTTACATTCAATAGGCAGTCTGCAGCAATAAACTGCCGAGTGGCAACTGTGGGCTCTGCCAACACCTGCTGAGGGTTGGAAGGGATCAGCAGTTTTTGGAAACAGGGAAGCCAGGCGTAGGTTGAAAACTGAGCAAATTTTCTTTCTGGATCTGGCTTTAGCATTAAGTAGTCCTGTTTTCTTTTTAACTACTCTAATGAATATTTGTTTCCAGGGGTTTAGTCTGAGATATGAGCAGTTTACATCTCTGTGGCCACACACTTGTCTGCAAGTCTCTCAGCTGTACATAACCAGATCCTATGAGAAGGTAATCAAGCTGTAGATGTAATGTTGTCAGGCAACAAGATGCCCTGTGAACTCTGATTAATTAATGCCTATCCAAACCTTCTCCCAGTGCATTCACTTCTGTCAGAGCTATAAAATCCACTACACTGATCTTTAGATGATCAACCGGAATTTTTTCTCGTTGACACTATCCTTTTCTGAAAATAATGCCTATTGGTGGAACAGCATTAATTTGTATTAACACCTCATTCATAAGAGCTTAGATGATAATGCAATTTTTTTAACTAGAGAAGAAACAGTAGCATCATTCTAGAGATATGCAGATAGTTACCGAAAATCCAGACGAATAATATTACAATAAGAATATAAAAGACAAGAACATCGAGTAATGATTCTGTTTGTATAAAAGGAATTCTGTATAGACAAATTAGCAGAGACTGATAACAGCTGTTAACCCTTTCTGATGAATAACAAATAAAAATCTTGCTAGTACAATCCAAGCTCTGGCAGGTCTAAAACTATTGCCTGCCCCAGCTAATAATCTTGTGAAAAGCAGTAGACTTATAGTATCATGTTGATCACCACTAATATCCATGGTGGCACCAGCGTATCATCCATCATCAAAGTTGTCCAGGGATTTAAGAGTTACTATTTCATGATAAAGCAGACAAAGGGTAATAAGGTATCTCAGAGAGGGAGAGACCCTACTAGTCCTTAGATTACAACAACATAAAATCCCTACTATTTTGCCATAATAACCAATTTAGTACTGAGGAAGAGTTACAATCTAATAATCAAATATAGGTTCTTTATCCATAAATGGGATCTGAACAACTTTACAAATGCTATGATGCCAATAAAGGCCGCTCTCCTCTATTTCCCATTCTCCTCCCTTGCCACTGGTAAAACCTTTTGATCTTTTAAAAGTCTTCATTTTCCAGCCCCATAGACTTAAATAAGGATGTCAGATTTTTTGCCAAATTTTTTTTTTCCTTCCAGTGTCACTGTAACGGTTGATTAAAGCCAATATGGATGAATCAGCATCAGTGGATGGATGGACCCATAATTTATACTGCATAGAGCTGTCCTAAATAAGCCTCACCAATTATTACTTACAAATGATTGCTACTAACCTACCCAATACATTTTTTACTATTGGCCAACTCTTTAAGTGTACTTCAGAGTAAAAATAAGGGAAGAGTTTCACTCTAATACTAAAATATAAGGTCTTTATTACCATTAAATGGGGATCCTAACACTTTACAAAGGCTATGATGAATGCCATAAATGGCCCTCCTCCTCTATTTCCCATTCTCCCTTGCAACTGGAAAACCGTTTGATCGTTAAAGTCTTCATTTCCAAGCCCCTAACTTTACGGAGGTCAATTTTTTTGCCAATTTGTTTTTTCCTTCCAGTTCAACTGTAAAAGTTGATTAAGCCATAGGGATGTACGCAGCATCAGGGTCTGATGGACCATAATTTATATGCATAGAGCTGCCTAGACTAAGCCTTCACCAATTATTAATTACAAATGATTGCTACTACCCAATCATGTTTACTAATTGGCCCAAATCTTTAAAAGTGTACTTCAGAGTACAAATAAGCCAACACTTGTCAGAAAATCATTAGTTTCAGGTTCAACAGTACAATGTTGGTTCAGTTCTAAAGAGATTTGTATAGATGAAAAGGTCAACCCCCTGACACTAACTAGGTAGTCAACTACTAGGATTTCCCCGATACGCTTGTTTAATGAATCAAATCTCCTCTTTTCCATTTGGATTAATGGCAGATAGAACCCGTGGTTATCAGTGTATTGTACCTACTGCAGCTACTTTGTGTAACTTCAAACACAGAGATATCAGGGGTAAAGCCGCATTTTGCTTTCTACTGTTTCACCACTCCAGGATTGCCGGCATCCTCCTCCAGGGGGCTTGACCCGGATGGTCTACATCCTCCCACACCCAAGGTTCTCTCTCTAAACTACAGACAGGTATTAACATTTGGTAGGAACACCTGGTAATTTTAACAACTTCATCTTTAGGGCTTTATTATCTGTAATTTTTTGGTCTGTGTCCCAATAAGCATCACTTTGTACTGTAGAGAGATACAAAAAATTATCAGCACAATACCATGGCACAGCTGCAAAAATCAGCAAAAAAATGCCATGATTTTAGCCTTAGTGTACTGAAATACAAACCTGAGCTGGCACGCACATCTTCTCATTAGAGTCAAGCTCATCTTTACTATTATTTATATTTCAATGCTTGTTAGTCACTGATTTTTCTCCATCATTTTTGAAAAATCAATTAATGTATTCCCTTTGCTATGCCTGCTCAGTTTATGAGTAAGCTGCCATTTCCAATTGTGCAACATCCTTCTTCTCATATGTATTTTCATGGACTGTTACCAACGTGATCCGCTCCATTCCTGTTGGGTAACGAACTAACAACATGCTCATATTTCTAACTGCACTGATCCCGCCCAGGCCAGTTTCTAAAAGGCAAGACCAAAATGGACACTATTAGAGTCCTGCAATGGATGGGCAGATTAAGCTTAATATAACAATAAAATACCCTTTTTTGTAGCAATGTAATTTGCAGTGAACGTCTCCTTTAGGTAGGTCCCACTCACTCACAAGCAGGCGCTGCAGATTTTTTTTGCAATGCGTCTGCTGTGCATGAATACTCCGTGTGCAATGCGTTCCGGGCCAAAAATGTTATTGGCACGCATGCGATACGCACAAAAAGTTGTGCACTCTGCAACCATAATGACTAGACGCAAGCGCCACAGTGGGACCTACCCGGTACAATTGCCATGGAGCAACCGGAAGCGTGAGCAGATCGCAAATCGCACTCTACACGCAGAGTAGGACCAGCCCCTAAGACTGTTTTTTTTAAGGTCAAGCGATACTGTAAAAAAAAATTGAGTTAGCACCTCATCTTAATTACTAAATTTATACCGTAGATGTTATTAGCCCTCCATCTCGTCCCTTTGTGGTCCCTCTGCTGAAGCGGCGGGAATGCCGGGAAATGCGTCGGACCACTGGTTTGTCTGCACCTTTGTGATGCTTTTTACAGCTTTGATTGAATGTTTACATATGGTTGCAATAAAAGTTTTGCGATACACCTATCAAGCCTTATCCCTAATTCCGGAGCGGTCCACTCCTGATGCTCGATCTTTGTACTCAATGCTGAGTGTGTTGCTGCATGCCTTCATCCCCAGTTCTTGATTCTCACAGCCTGCCACCACCCACTTTTATTAACCGGGGACTCTTCATTTCATCTGATATACTCTTTCTTTAAATCTAAGCACCTTATGGGGCTTTGTGCGATTTTTATAAGTCTTCCTAGGATCATCTGATAATGCGAACACGTATCCGATATCAAGAACATATTGGGATATCACACAACCGAGATTGTATCATGTAGGTCCCCCTATCTTATCACTTTCTATGATCACTATGAGTCAAACCGGGAGCATACAATGGCAGACCCCCCCCCCCTTCAGACTCTTATTCCTTTTTTTTTTTCCTTTTGATCAACTGTTAGGCAGAAATGTGGTAATTTGCTAGTAGTTTGGACTAGCTGAAATTTATCTTTATTCCAACCACAAAATATCAACCGATACTGGGAAAAAAGTTTTTTTTCTTTCAAACTGAACTGCCATTACTGGAAACTATATTTTGGCTGTACGATTTTGTGTTGGTTGGCCCTTATTTCTCAGATAGCCAATATGAAGTATGATACTATCAACTGTCAATCAAGTGGCCTTAGGCTATGTACACACCCGCATAATATTTTTCGCCGACTGACTATTCACAACACTTTCGGTCATGCCGAAAAATCTGCCGGTGGGGGGGCAGCCGGCGGTGACTGACCTCGATCGTTCGTAAATCGTCCGGATCGGACCAACAACATTTGGATGTGTCGGAATTCCGATCGATCGTACAGGTCCCTATGGGACTTGCACGATTGATCCCTAGCCAAATTCGCCCGCGGACTATTTGCCTGCGACCGACGGACATTTGTCCCGCCGTGCGCTCGCTCAGGACCAAGAGTCACTGTTGAGTACCCAGTCTTAGATATAAATTCTTCTGCTTTGTGCAGGTTTGCTGGTAACTGAAACAGATAGTTTTTAAAAAAACTATCCCATTACCTGCCAATGAACCTCATCATCACATCCAATGGAAGACATTCCTATAGTTTTTTTATTTACCATTCCAACTCTGAAGACCAGTTCTATTGAACACTGCCCCAGATAGTTTTATTGTATGGTCCATTAATGTATTATCATATCATATAGATGACATATAACACAGGTAAAGAGCACGCTCAACACAGTTCCCTATGCTCATCATTTGTCATATGGATCTCTTTGTTCAGACCCTAGGCAAAAGGCCAGTGAACACAGACTCTTCCCTCCGAGTGCTCTCCAGATTTGGACTTGTGAATAGCAGAAGCCAATGCAACACCCACTCCAGAAAAGACATGAATGATTGCATTTTGTTTTTTATTCTATTTTAAATAAAAA
Organism: Hymenochirus boettgeri; assembly: GCA_019447015.1. Taxonomy (NCBI): domain Eukaryota; kingdom Metazoa; phylum Chordata; class Amphibia; order Anura; family Pipidae; genus Hymenochirus; species Hymenochirus boettgeri. Next base: position 174,599,083 of record CM033475.1, on the reverse strand, counting down.
AACCCGTTTTTTTCCTCTTGTCAAGCAGTTAATTTTAAAGGCCCTCTGTTCCTTTTGTTCTTTTTTATTCATTCTCAGCATCGTTGCATTGCAACTTATTCCTTCAGAAATGACCAAGAATTTTTGTTTGGTTACCGCTAGAAGTGGCTATAACAAACCTTTACACATATGGCTGAATTAATAAATATTTCTATATTTACACACATATGCCTATTCCATCAGGACAAGAAAAAAAAATAACCAGTTGAAATAATGTAAAAACTCATTAAACATGTTTTACATAGATTTGTGAAAACCGAAAAAACAGTGGCACATTTCATTTGTAATCTTAACTGACTTTCGGTGGCTTTAAACACTACCTGGCTTTTTATATTGTCTTGTTATAATGTAATTTTTTTTTTACAAATCAAGCGGGCAACTAACTACAGTACGTAAACTTATGCTAATAAAGCCTAATTATGACCAAAACAATAGCCAGCCCAAAAACTTAAAATGATCTATACACCTTTTCTAATTAATTCCTAAACCGAAGATCAAAAAATTGTTCATAGTTTTGTGGTCCATTTATTCAATTATCCCAGATTTGTGAAGGTTTTTAACAACTGAAAATAAGAATTACAGGTTATTACAATGTATGTTTTATATAAAAAAAAAAATTTGCTTAAAATAGGTCATTTGACACATGTCAAGGGCGTCTTAGTCTATGTTCACACACTACAAACTGTTTTTTTTGGTCCATGTATTAGTGTTCGTTTTTTCCTATCTCTAGCTAAAATGGAGGACGGTAAAGGGTGTTATCTGTTTTAATACCAGAACTGCTATACCCTTTACTATCCCAGAAATGGACCTGTGTGATCAGGCCAATTAAAGGTACGTAGCCAGGGGTGCGGATTGACAGTTATTATCCTCAACCTAGGTACTTTTAATAGAATGAGTGGGATGACGTTTTTTCAGACGTATAGTTGTCATTTAGGCTGAGGCCACACTACTCAGTACAGCAACACGCATTTTCCGTCCGCCATGGCTTGCAATCTGCACATGAGAGCCCATACTTCTTTTTGCAAAAAAAATCACGATCGCTTGTGCTCAGAAAACAACTCATATCATAGCGCAATGCAATGTGGCCCCTCCCCACATTGAATGCATTATAATCTGCATTTTGCACATGAAGAACAGCTCGCAAAACTTGATCTTAATAAGTGTGTGAGAGAACACGCTACTGTTACCTAGCCCTTAAGGTTGTCTTCATATATTATTGTGACCTCTTTACTTTGTTTCAGAATGAAACATTCTGAAAACCAATAGTTATTAGCAAGAATGGCTTCATCTGGAAATGCCCATACCCAGGGGTTTCTCTCTAATTATGCATATGAGCAAAATGCTCAGAGGAGGCGGCGTCCCGGCTTCAATATAGAGAGGCACAAGCAGAGCTCACTTTTTTTTTTTAGGAAGTGGCAGGCAGAAGGAAATCAACCTAGCGCCTAGCAGTACATAGGGGCGGCATTCAAAGTTTGCTCAGTGGCAAACCCCCCAAACACACCCCTGCACATACCTGCAAATGACAGAGGTTTTTTCCATATTGGCTGCTTATCTTAGAGTCAGAATTCAGCTTATTTAACTAGAAACCACCAAGCTCATTTACATTTTGATTAATTTTCATTTAATTAATACTCGCCATCGGGAACATATTCCTTTAGCCACTAACCTTGGAAACGTGTTTTTTTTTTTTACTTTCAGTTTTGCCAGTAATTTTGACCCTGGGAATCCATAATATACAACATACACCTTCCATCATTCTTGGCTGCATTCTTCAACCCATGGAATGCTGGGAGTTGAAGTTTCCAACATCCAGAGGGCCAAGTGTTCAAATATTCAACATCACTGGTTTGCACGTTATTAATTAATTTGCTGATTTTTCTGTACCATCGTCTTGAGAAAAGACAATTTGTTTACTGAGATGGAAAAGAATGCACAAGAAAAGTCTAAAAGGTAGTATGTAAAGAAGCAGTTGCACTGTAGGACACTATCAGGGGGAGCATTCTGTCCACATGGGGTCCCACCCACGTTAGACTTTTGTTGACCAACAATCTAACGGGTTGGGTGCTCCCATCAGTTTCCATAAGCGATCCATTCGAGATGGAGGGGGGGGACTTCCCCCAGGGCAAGTGTTTTGTTTTTTAGTATGACAACATATTCAATAGAATAAAGTTTTAAAAAAAAAGGGCAAGGTTAAGGGTAAGAGTCATTCCCGGGCCCCCCAACCAAGAAGTTTGCATTGGTCTTACTCCTGTAATGCTGGCGTTGTATCCACAACTATCTAATTCATTCCCAAGCACAATGTCTGTATCAAAAAACAACCCCAAAGTTGCAGTGTACTCCCCAGACTACAATCCCCATGGTAATGGAGAGGATCAGTGCGCTAATGATAACTGTATGTATGTAATAGTCTACCTTCCCCACCTATCTCTCCCCGTCTGTATTTTCTAGGTTTCCTTACCACCCTCCATTATCTGCATTCACCCCCCCCCCCCACCCCCCCCCCAACGCCCCACCAACCAAACCTGCCAAAATGGTTTTGTCTCCGGGCTTTGCCCTGGAACTATAATGAATCCCGGAAGGACTGCACTGTTCAGTCGCGAGTTTGTAGCTTGTTATTTTACAAGGAAGAGGAAGGTGCGAAGCACACGAGGGGTTTTCCTTCCATTGCTCTCCAATCACAGGCTCTACAGTTGTGTCCAATGCAAAACTAGCATTCCCCCCCGGAACATGTTTTGTAGTGACTGTGATCTCTCGCCGATAGGGTGCGAAGAGATTTATAAACCAGCACAAGGCCCCCCTATTGATTGGAAGGAATGGTAGTTCCATTTACAGAATCCCGGTCTTTGTTAGCCGTGCTGTGTCCTTCGTGAGCGTTCTTCCTCAGTGGTCCCGCAGTGCTGTTATTTCCTTTACTGTACTAGAAACCATTTGCTGTAAAACCTCCGCTCTCCCGGGCTCCGAGTTGCACTTTTACCCCACCATGCTGCTCTCTTCTCCCGTCTCTCCTCGGCCACGATCCTAAAATAGGAAGATAACAAGCAGCTGGCCCTGCGGATCGATGGGCGATTCGTCTGCCGCCAGGAGGTTGATCCCCCTGAGAGCAGAACTGACCGCCACCAACGGAGACTGGCCGAGCTCAAACAGCATGGACCGTGTTTGGTGGCATAACCACCAGCTCAACACACAATGTAAGGCGGCACTGGAGCGCAAAGCCGGGCAGACTCGGTCCCGACTGGGGGTGGCTCGTGGAGCTGTGGGTTAGATAGAGGAGTTTGGGTAGATAAGGGGCAGAGAGAGGCAGTGGTGTAGAGTGAGGGTGTCAAGAGAGTCTTGGTGGTAGAGTGGGGGGCAGAGAGAGGGCTGGGGTAGACGGGATAGAGAGCGGACTAGGGAGAGGGAGTTGGGTAGATAGCGTGGTCCCTGGGCTATCTGAGTAGGTGCATAGACATCAGGCAGTGGGATAGAGAAGATGTTTCAGTGGAGTTAGAGAGAGGGCATTGAATATGGAGGGGCAGAGATGGAGTGGGATAGAGAGCGGGGCAGAGAGAGAACCGTGTGGTAGAGGACTTGTGTGGAAGGGGTAGAAGGGTCCACAGAGAAGCAATGGGGGTCCAGCGAGGCAGTGGGGTAGAGAGGGGTCCTGAGATGCAGTGGGTAGAGAGGGGTGCAGAGAGATGCGTGGGGGTGGGAGGGGCAGAGAGGCAGTGGGTTTGGGAGGGGCAGATAGGCAGTGGGGTAGAGAGGGGCAGAGAGGCAGTGGGGTAAGAGAGGGTGGTCAGGGGCGATTGGAATAGAGAGGGTGGAAGGGGTAGAGAGGCAGTGTGGTAGAGAGATGGGCAGAGAGGCAGGGGGGCAGAGAGAGGCAGTGGGGTAGAGTGGGGCAGAGAGAGGCAGTGGGGTAGAGAGGGTAAAGGGTATAAGAGGGCAGGAGAGAGCAGTGGGGTCGAGAGGAGATGCATTGGGTAAGAGGTGGCAGATAAGAGCAGTCAGTAGCATAGCAGGGCGATGGGTAGTAAGGGAGAGAGGGGTTTTTTGCCACATAGGGAGAGAGAGAACCGTGTATATAGAACTATACCTGAGGTGTGTCACCATATATAGTCAAATATAGAGAGAGTTGTATACACTTATATATAGTGAGTTATATTGGTTTCTTTCTGTATTTCCAGTAATTGATTTGTAATGGGTTTACTGCACTTCCACAGGAATCTTATTTAGGAGTTAACTGGTTGGGGTTAGTCACAGGCAGGCGCGGGGGGGGGGGGGGTGATATAGCTAAGCACCAAATACAACTGATGGCATAGATAAGCACTGAATACAACTGATGACATGGCTAAGCACCGAATACAACTGATGGCATAGCTAAGCACCAAATACAATGTATCTGCATCTTAAGGATAAAGGACATACCTTTGAAGATTGTAATGTTAACATACTGGGGAAGGAACATGACTGGTTCAAGAGAGGTGTTAAGGAGGCCATTTATGTTAAAATAAAGAAACCAAGCCTAAATAGAGGTGGGGGGGTTCGACACCAACTGTCTGCCATGTACAATGCTGTTTTAACACCTTACTCTGGGCGTTCCTATAACACCTCTTAGCCACTATCTAATCACACCCTTAACACCTGGCTGTGATATGCTAATTGGGATTTTCCAGGGTACATAATTGCCACAGATTCTTGTACAAGTCATTCTGAATTGAGAAAGCCAGTCGGATGACTAGCGAAACGTCTTCAAGAACTACATTTCAAGTCCAGTTGATCTAATTGAATACAACAGATACACATCAAGGTAGCCCCAGTCTGGAAGGTCCTAACCTATTTTATTTCAATATCCATTAGAAAACATTTGCATTTCTCATAGTTGTTCACTGGATCCATATAACAGTCTTTCTCACTTCCCCCCAGCCCTTAAGGCTTTTTAAAATGAGGGAAGAGGCCATCCATCCAGTGCTTTATATTAAAGGCATAGGACCTCCCATAAAAGGGGCATGTTGGGGGTGCAATAACCACATGGAAGCTTGACCTGGCTTCCCAATAAATACATACAATACAAGGATTGTGGAAGCCCGCCAATTAAGCTAATTGACAACTACATTTAGCGGAAGTGCTACTGATCTGGTCAAACATTTATACAAACATAGAAAAGATAATCAATGCATATTCCTAGGCCCCATACAATGTCATATTATCTGCACACTGGCATACTTTATAAACAATGGGGTTTTCATTCATGTGATCACAGTAATGTATACTAAAACCTCTTTGTTTCTAAAGTATGCCAGTGTACAGATAATATGATATTGTATGGGGCCTAGGAATGTGCATTGATTATCTTTTCTATGTTTGTATAAATGTTTGACCAGATCAGTAGCACTTCCGCTAAATGTAGTTGTCAATTAGCTTAATTGGCGGGCTTCCACAATCCTTGTATTGTATGTATTTATTGGGAAGCCAGGTCAAGCTTCCATGTGGTTATTGCACCCCCAACATGCCCCTTTTATGGGAGGTCCTATGCCTTTAATATAAAGCACTGGATGGATGGCCTCTTCCCTCATTTTAAAAAGCCTTAAGGGCTGGGGGGAAGTGAGAAAGACTGTTATATGGATCCAGTGAACAACTATGAGAAATGCAAATGTTTTCTAATGGATATTGAAATAAAATAGGTTAGGACCTTCCAGACTGGGGCTACCTTGATGTGTATCTGTTGTATTCAATTAGATCAACTGGACTTGAAATGTAGTTCTTGAAGACGTTTCGCTAGTCATCCGACTGGCTTTCTCAATTCAGAATGACTTGTACAAGAATCTGTGGCAATTATGTACCCTGGAAAATCCCAATTAGCATATCACAGCCAGGTGTTAAGGGTGTGATTAGATAGTGGCTAAGAGGTGTTATAGGAACGCCCAGAGTAAGGTGTTAAAACAGCATTGTACATGGCAGACAGTTGGTGTCGAACCCCCCCACCTCTATTTAGGCTTGGTTTCTTTATTTTCACATAAATGGCCTCCTTAACACCTCTCTTGAACCAGTCACGTTCCTTCGCCAGTATGTTAACATTACAATCTTCAAAGGTATGTCCTTTATCCTTAAGATGCAGATACACGGCTGAGTCCTGACCCGAGGAATTGGCTCTTCTGTGCTGGGCCATACGTTGATGCAGTTGCTGTTTGGTCTCCCCCACATACAAATCAGAGCATTCTTCACTGCACTGCACTGCATATATGATGTCGCTTTTCTTGTGTTTAGGTATTGGGTCTTTCGGATGTACCAATTGCTGCCTCAGTGTGTTGTTCAGTTTAAAGCAGACTGGATATCCACTCCTCTCAGAGGAGCCCTTAAAACTTGTGGATATCCAGACTGGGCCTTTGTCAAAAGAAGTAGAAGGAAAGAAAAGAACACGAATACCAACAGTGAAGGGGAAAAGCAAGACAGGAGGAAGAACATGGTCATCCCATATGTAGCAGGGGTCTCCGAGAAATTAAGAAGAATTTTCAAAAAACATCGTATCCCTGTCTGCTTTAAACTGAACAACACACTGAGGCAGCAATTGGTACATCCGAAAGACCCAATACCAAAACACAAGAAAAGCGACATCATATATGCAGTGCAGTGCAGTGAAGAATGCTCTGATTTGTATGTGGGGGAGACCAAACAGCAACTGCATCAACGTATGGCCCAGCACAGAAGAGCCAATTCCTCGGGTCAGGACTCAGCCATGTATCTGCATCTTAAGGATAAAGGACATACCTTTGAAGATTGTAATGTTAACATACTGGGGAAGGAACATGACTGGTTCAAGAGAGGTGTTAAGGAGGCCATTTATGTTAAAATAAAGAAACCAAGCCTAAATAGAGGTGGGGGGGTTCGACACCAACTGTCTGCCATGTACAATGCTGTTTTAACACCTTACTCTGGGCGTTCCTATAACACCTCTTAGCCACTATCTAATCACACCCTTAACACCTGGCTGTGATATGCTAATTGGCATTTTCCAGGGTACATAATTGCCACAGATTCTTGTACCAGTCATTCTGAATTGAGAAAGCCAGTCGGATGACTAGCGAAACGTCTTCAAGAACTACATTTCAAGTCCAGTTGATCTTATTGAATACAACAGAAATACTCCCTATTACATGGTCAGACCATGCTCCAATAACAATACACCTAAAAGAAAGATTCAATTTAAACCAACAAAAACCTTGGAGACTAAACCCAACTCTACTATCATCGGAAAATGCCAAAAATAAAATACAAAAAGCAATAAGCGAATACTTTGAAATTAATGAATCTCCAGATGTTGACCCTTTCACATTATGGAATGCCCACAAGGCAGTAATACGAGGTGTATGCATCCAACAAGCATCTCAAATAAATAAAATCAGAAAACAAAAGAAAATATCACTACTACAAAAAATATCCACACTTGAGAAAGAAAACAAACAAAAACCTACGCAACAAACAAAACTACAGTTAAAAGAAACAAGAGACAAACTTCACTCATTGAACCTCTACGACTATGAAAGAATGCTTAGAAGAATGAAAGCCACATATTACGCCCAAGGAGGCAGAGCTAACAGAAACTTAGCCAATAGAATCCAAAACAAGATAACCAAAACTAAAATCTCATTTATCACAGAAAATAACAAAAAAATAATTAATCCTCAAGAAATAGCCAACCAATTCAGCCTATTTTACTCTAAATTATACAACCTTGCAGAAAATGGAGAAGTAACAAAACCCAACAAAGAAGCAATAGAAAAATTCATTAATTCAATAAATCTACCCTTAACTACAAACGAACAAAAAGAATACCTAGACAAACCAATTTCCCAGGAAGAAATAACTAAAGCTATCAGAACATCCAAACTTAACAAATCCCCAGGAGAAGACGGATTCACCAACGAATATTATAAAACATACCTCCCAAACCTAACTCCATACATGCAAAATATGTTTAACAAAGCCATAGAAAAGCAGACATTCCCCAAAGAGATGTTGAAAGCAGTAATAATCCCAATTCCAAAACAAGGGAAAGATCCGACAATTCTTGGGAACTATAGACCAATCTCCCTCTTAAATAATGATCTTAAAATATATTCAAAAATACTCGCTGAAAGACTTAAAAACATACTTCCACACCTTATTCATCTGGATCAAGTCGGATTCATTAAAAACAGACAATCAACAGACAACATGAGGAGAATAATAGATCTAATTGACTGGGCCAACCACAACAACATCTCTTCCCTATTTATAACCTTAGATGCAGAGAAGGCCTTCGACCGCCTCAACTGGGACTACCTAAACTTAGTACTAGAAAAATTTGGAATACAGAACAATTTCAAAAAGGCAATAATGGCTCTTTATACAAATCCTTCAGCTAATGTATTTGTTTCCAATATGCTATCTAATCCCCTCAACATTTCCAACGGAACCAGACAAGGGTGCCCCCTTTTCCCATTAATTTTCGCTCTAGCAATGGAACCCCTGGCGCAAACAATACGTGCAGAACCAAATATAACAGGAATTCAAATCCAATCCACCTCACATAAACTAGCTCTCTTCGCAGATGATATCATATTGATAGTAACAAAACCCATCACCTCATTAATTCACATCCAAAAACTTCTACACCAATTTGGCCTAATGTCATTCTACAAAATCAACGAGAAAAAATCACAAGTCATGGAAACCAATATATCCGGAACACTTAAAACCTTTCTATCAAGCAAATACAAATTCAAATGGGACTCAAATGAAATAACCTACCTAGGTATCAAATTATCAACTAATCTTGAAAACCTACTTCAATCAAATCTTATTCCGCTCATAGAAAAACTAGAAATCCAAACAAAAAAATGGAAAACTATGATGCTTTCACTTATAGACAGAGTAACGATAACCAAAATGATAATCCTCCCTCAATATCTATATATCTTTAGATCATTACCAATACATGTCCCAGAATCCTATTTCTTAAAAGCTCAAAAAAATATAACCCAATTCATATGGAACCAAAACAAAGCAAGAATCAACAACCAGACTATGGCTAAAAACCGTAAAGCAGGAGGCTTAGCAATACCAATACTGAAAGAATACTACCAAGCAACAATCCTTGACCAAATAAGATTCTGGTGGAAAAGTAACACAAACAATAACCTATGGTGTGAAATGGAAGAAAAAATGTGTCAACCTAAGAAACTACAACAAATCATGGGAGCAACCCTCCTTGGAGACACACGAACAAGATACCCATATATATTACCCCAAGCATCTATCAACATATGGAAAAATACCAACAAAAACCAAAATTTCCTGGCCCCACTATATGACTTTATACCTATTAAAAGCTTAGAACTATTAATCCCAGATCTACATATCCAATGGGAACAAAATCAGCTGATAACAATAGACCAATTATTCCATCAAGACAAGATAGTCTCATTCCAACAACTACAAAACAAATACCACATAAACCCAAAAGACTTTTTCAAATATATCCAAATAACATCCTTTCTCAAAACCTCTAAAACAAAATGGAAAACATCCAATGAAACAACAGAGATACAATTTATAGCTCCTACAATCCCATCCAAAGGAACCACAACCTTCTATACCTTAATCAACAACAAAAACATATTTACAAAACTCAAACCCCATATAAAATGGAAAGAGGAGCTTGAGATAACCTTCACCGAACAACAATGGTCAGAAGCAGCAACCATACCCTTTAAACTTTCGAAATGCTCACAACACTGGGAAATAGCAAAGAAACTCTCCTTGAGATATTATAGAACACCTACAGTATTAGCAAAATGGAACCCCAACTACTCACCAAAATGCTGGAGATGCGGAGAATCCAGAGGAACGTTAACCCATATATTCTGGACCTGCAGGAAAATAAGGAGAACTTGGTACAGAACTCAACAGACACTCTCATCGATATTACAAAAGCAAATTATACTTACCCCAGAACTGGTCCTGCTGCTCATAGATTTACAACATTTTCCCCCTAACCAAAAAACTATCATCTTTCATACCATAATAATTACCCTCCAATATATTACAAGAAACTGGCTGACTACCAAAACACCCAACATCTCATGGATACTGAAGAATCTAAATATAAACATGCAATATGAGAAGCAATATGCTATAACCCAACTCAATTTCCATAAATTCTATAGGAAATGGGAATTCTGGTATACTGACAACAGATCGCTACACCAGTGAATATATAAGATATGAATAGAAAGAGGTCGATTAACGATACAAAATAATACACAATATGGTGACTGGAATCGGGCACACTCTAAGCTATGAAAATATCCTGCACTAAAACAATTTTATCTAAACTTTTTTTTTTTTTTTTTTATGTTATATTATTGATATTCGATTTATAAAATACCCTTTCATTTTATTATTTTATTTTATTATTTCATTATTATTATTATTATTTCAATATCTTACCTGTTACCTGAATATCCTGAATATAATCTACATATAGTTATGCATAAAATATTGTATATGAAAAATTTTCAATAAAAATTGAATGATTAAAAAAAAAGTAAGGAGGAGATTTTAACTAGGTATGGGGGGGCAGGGGACGTTGAACCACACAAGGGTAGATAGAGAAGTTAGGGATCAGGGGGCTAATAACACAATGGAGGGAAGAAAAGGGGGAGGGGGGAGCATAGAGGATAAGGAGGCGTGTACGTCCAAGTATGGAAGTAAATCAATTGATAATCTAAAATGTATGTTTACAAATGCAAGAAGTCGGTGGAAAAACTGGGGAACTAGAACTAATAGCTTTAAAGGAAAGGTATGATGTGATCGGTATAGCAGAAACGTGGCTAAATGACTCACATGACTGGACAGTAAATATTGAAGGATGCTCCTTAATAAGAAAGGAGGGGAAGTATGTATGTATGTTAAACAGGAATGGAAGCCAAATCTAAAAGACAGAACAGATGGGGGTATAAACGATATGGCAGAAACAATACGGGTAGAGCTGTGTACAGGAAGCAAGAAGGTGGGTAAATTTATTGTTGAGGTATGTTATAAGCTGCCAAATGTCGGGGAGGAGGTGGAAATAAATCTCCATATGCAGCTGGTGAAGGCTGCTGGTATGGGGCATGTTTTGGTTATGGGGGCTTTTAACTACCCTGACATAGATTGGAGTAAGGGAACTGCCAGCACCTCAAAAGGTATAAAGTTCTTAAATTTCCTATATGAGCATTTTCGTTCACAGATGGTAGAAGTTCCTACTAGACAGAATGTGTTGCTGGATCTGGTGATATCTAATAACCCTGAACTCATTTTGGAAATTAAGGTAATGGGAAGCTTGGGAATAGTAATCATGATATAGTGTGATTTAAAATAGGTTGCAAATAACTAAAGTGCACTGAGTTAACAAAAACTTTTAACTTTAGGAAAGCTAATTTTATGCTGTTAAAGGAATCACTCCTGCTCATAGACTGGGGGAAATTGTTTCTAGGTAAAGATACTATGCAGATGTGGACCACTTTTAAAGGGATGTTAAGCTTTCTAAATTTGTATCTTTAGGGAACAAGTGTAAAAAAATTAGGTCCACTCCTGCATGGCTTAATGTTCAGGTAAAAAGGGAAATGGAAAAAAAGAAAAAGGATTTTAAAATTTTAAAATCAGAGGGAACAGAACAGGCTTACAGAGTATAAAAGCTTTAATAAAGAGTGCAAGAAAGCAATTAAACTAGCTAAAATAGAAAATGAAATACGGATAGTTGAACAAAGCAAGTCCAACCCCAAAATGTTTTTTAAGTACCGTATATAAATGGTAAAAAGAAGAGGACTGAGAATGTGGGACCATTAAACAATGGGGGTGAGATGGTTGTAGAGGATGCCAAAAAGGCTAATCTCCTAAACCATTTTTTCACTATAGAGAATCCTAGTCCTTACAGCAGGGATTGTAATAATAGGCAGGGGAGAAATGAGGAGTATTCACATTGGCTGATGGAGGATATGGTACGGAAACAATTAGACAAAGTAAATATCAATAAAGCCCCAGGATCAGATGGATTGCATCCCCGGATTTTAAAAGAGCTTAGTTCAAGTTCTATCTAGACCACTGTTTCTCATCTTTTCCGATTCACTTTGTGCCGCTGGATTGGAAAAAGCCAATGTAATACCAATATTCAAAAAAGGTAGTCGTCCACAGCCTGGTAACTATAGACCTGTAAGCCTAACATCAGGGGTAGGGAAGATGCTGGAAACTTTGTCTCCAGAACTGTTCTTATTAGTAGTAGTCAGCATGGATTTATGAGAAATAGATCATGCCAGACAAATTTAATTGTTTTTTATTAAGAAGTGAGAAAGAATTTAGATTCAGGCACAGCAGTGGATGTGGTATACTTGGATTTTGCGAAAGCTTTTGATACTGTGCCACATAGGCGACTAATATATAAACTGAGGACTGTTGGCCTAGAAGAAAACATGTGTACATGGATAGAGAATTGGTTATTGGATCTCAAACAGAGAGTGGTGGTAAATGGAGCTACATCTATGTGGGCTAAAGTTCTAAGTGGACTGCCTCAGGGTTCCGTACTGGGGCCGCTTCTGTTTAATCTGTTTTTAAATGACTTAGAAGTGGGCATTGAGAGCAAGGTCTCTGTGTTTGCTGATGACACTAAACTATGCAGAGCTTTGGAAACCTCAAAGGATGTGCAAATGTTGCAAGCAGACCTAGATAATTATCAAAATGGGCAGCAGAATGGCAGATGTGATTCAATGTTGATAAATGTAAAGTGATGCATTTGGGATTTAATAATCCCTGTGCCACCTACACCATAAATAACTCTGTGTTTAGTACATCTCTAATGAAAAAGGTTTGGGGGTTCTGGTAGATAACAATGCCAGGTAGCAACGGCTAGAGCTAGCAAGATATTGTCTTGTATAAAGAAGGGAATAGATTCAAGAGAGAAAATATTATTCTCCCTCTTTACAAGGCACTGGTAAGGCCTCATTTGGAATATGCAGTGCAGTTTTGGAATCCCATATACAAAAGGGACATCTTGGACATGGAAGCAGTTCAGAGAAGGGTAACTAAATTAATAAGGGGAATGGAGGGGCTTAAAGGGTATCTCTACTTGAAAAAAAAATAGTGCAAAAGCACAAAACTTTTATAGGATTTGGAATTGGAGCTTTATATCCCGAGAAACCTTAGTTTGAAATAACAGCATGTACAAAGACAGACTTGTCTCTCAAGTCGCAAAAAAAATTACAATATGTATGACCATCCCCTGACCTCTAAGGATTTCCCTCCAAGAATCCAAATGGACTTTGGCTGCCTGCCAACTTACCTTTTATCAAGTGAATCAGAAGAGAGAAGAAAACTTAACATTGCGATGGTTGTGCTGCTTCTTATAAAATGACAGAAATAAATCTTTAGGCTCCGTTCACACTAAAGCACATGCAGTGCGTTTAATGTGAATGGCACCATTCATTTCTATGTGCACTGAGTTTTGGTGCAATGTAAAATGCACCAGAACTCGCTCTAGTGTGAACGAAGCCTTATGGGTGAGGCCTCACTACAACTTGCCGGAAAGGCACATGCTTTCCGGTGCAGTAGTGTGCATTAGCAAGTGCAATCAGAACATGCGCTCAGATTAGCCGATTGCAGAGCAATGCAGGGAAGCATACCTAGTTTAGCCAGAGCAATTTGCCAATACTAATGTGCAATCGGATGGCAGTGTGGCCTAGCCCTCAGGATCATGTTGTCAGTTATTTTTATGGTCACAAACACTGATACCACCAACCCCCACACAGATACACACACCTATTGATCGACCTACCCTTTTATTCCCATGGAGCCATACTTAAAAGATAACTATAGTCAAAGAAAAAATTCTTATCAATCATTAAAAAAAGTATGTTTTATTGTCATAATCACAAAAACATATTAGCCCAACCTGACACAGGCACACACACCTACTGACCTACCCTTCTATTCCCATGGTAGCCATACTTAAAGGATAATTATAGTCAAAGAACAAATTCTTATCAATCATTAAAAAAAGTATGTTTTATTGTCATAATCACAAAAACATATTCGCCCAACCTGACACAGGCACACACACCTACGGACCTATCCTTCTCTTCCCATGACACCCATACTAAAAAGTAACTATACTCAAAAATAATTTTATCAATCATACAAAAAAAAGCATGTTTTATTGTCATAATTGCAAAAACACATTCCCCCAACCTGACACAGGTACACCTCCGGACCTACCATTCCATTCCTTGGTCATCAGAATTTTTTTGACTATAGTTACCCTTTAAGTACCTCACAACCTGACAAAGGTTCCCTTTTTGCCCATACTTAAAGGGTAACTATAGTCAAAAAAATTCTGATCAATCATCCCAAAAAGTTAATTTTATAGTCATAAATATAAATATACATACCCCCCCCACAGATGTGATGTTTTTTCACAGAGTGGGGCTGACACATTAACACTCATCATCAGTACCTGTCTCCCCATTAAAAAACGGATGGCACGTGTGGTGCGTTAGTGGGGCTGCCACACTGCTACTAAGCACCCCTTACCCCCAAAAAAACGGATGGCACATGTGGTGCATTTTCACAGAGTGGGTCTGCCACAAACATTGTCACTTCCACAGAGGTGGAAGACATCAGTGGATGCCAGTAAGAAAAGTTCCACATACCTGTTACAGAGCTTCAACTACATGTACAACAGAAGCAGAACATCTGGGTTTGCAGCACTGGATCTGCACTTGCGTGATTGGCCAGTTTCTTTGAAGGGGCGGGGTTACCTGGGTGAAGAAAAAAAATGCAAATCAGCTCCATGGTGTTGGCTAGGAGACTGTGCTGTGCTTATAAGTATCGCCAAATTAACTTGTGGGCAGTGAGTATGAAAGGGGGGGGGTGCTACTAAATGTTACATTTAGATGACAAAGCATACAAAGAAAACAATTTAATTCCTAGCATTAGAATACACTAATATTTTACCTTCAATTCATGCAAAGTTGTTTGTGTGGGTATAGTGACCCTTTAAATATGAAGGCAGATTAGACAAGTTAGGGCTGTTTACATTGGAGAAGCGTAGTTTGCGTGGGGATATGATCACTTTATACAAATATATTAATGGGATATACAATAAACTCTTTATTCAACCTTAATTGTTATATTACTATGTTACTATGACACCAAGAACATGCTGATAAACCTTTGAGCACCTTAGGTCTTCAGAGGGTTCTATTTTATTTCAGGTTTTGATTACTGTTTTGGAAAGTGGCCAGGAGGTACCTCCAAGGTGATAGATTTATCTTGTTTGTATGGTAGACTAGGTCGTCGGCTGAAGTTAAAAGAAATAAGACCATATCCTTAAAAAAATCTTATTATATTGTTTTATCTATTTTCACTTAAATACTTGGTACTGGTACACATTAATTAAACATGTGTGGATCTATTGGCCAGTGTTAGAACTGGTAAACATTAATTAAACATGTGTGTGGCTCTATTGGTCAGTGGTAGAACTGGTACACATTAATTAAACATGTGTGGATCTATTGGCCAGTGTTAGAACTGGTAAACATTAATTAAACATGTG
Source organism: Hymenochirus boettgeri (assembly GCA_019447015.1). NCBI lineage: Eukaryota > Metazoa > Chordata > Amphibia > Anura > Pipidae > Hymenochirus > Hymenochirus boettgeri. The sequence continues at coordinate 174,583,437 of CM033475.1, read as the reverse complement.
TGTGGCTCTATTGGTCAGTGGTAGAACTGGTACACATTAATTAAATGTGTGTGTGGATCTATTGGCCAGGTTAGAACTGGTAAACATTAATTAAACATGTGTGTGGCTCTATTGGTCAGTGGTAGAACTGGTACACATTAATTAAACATGTGTGTGGCTCTATTGGTCAGTGGTAGAACTGGTACACATTAATTAAACATGTGTGTGGCCAATTGTGCAGTGGTAGAACTGGTACAACATTAATTAAACATGTGTGGATCTATTGGCCAGTGTTAGAACTGGTAAACATTAATTAAACATGTGTGTGGCTCTATTGGTCAGTGGTAGAACTGGTACACATTAATTAAACATGTGTGTGGCTCTATTGGTCAGTGGTAGAACTGGTACACATTAATTAAACATGTTGTGGATCTATTGGCCAGTGTTAGAACTGGTAAACATTATTAAACATTGTGTGGCTCTATTGGTCAGTGGTAGAACTGGTACACATTAATTAAATGTGTGTGTGGACTATTGGCCAGTGTAGAACTGGTAACACATTAATTAAACATTGTGTGGCTCTATTAGGTCAGGGTAGAACTGGTACACATTAATTAAACGTGTGTGTGGATCTATTGGCCAGTGTTAGAACTGGTAAACATTAATTAAACGTGTGTGTGGGACTTATTGGCCAGTGTTAGAACTGGTAAACATTAATTAAACATGTGTGTGGCTCTATTGGTCAGTGGTAGAACTGGTACACATTAATTAAACGTGTGTGTGGATCTATTGGCCAATGGTAGAACTAGTAAACATTAATTAAACATGTGTAGGGATCTATTGGTCAGTGGTAGAACTGGTACACATTATTTAAACGTGTGTGGATCTATTGGTCAGTGGTAAAACTGGTACACACTAATTAAACGTGTGTGGATCTATTGGTTAGTGGTAGAACTGGTACAAATTAATTAAACGTGTGTGGATCTATTGGTCAGTGGTAGAACTGGTACACACTAATTAAACGTGTGTGGATCTATTGGTCAGTGGTAGAACTGGTACACACTAATTAAACGTGTGTGGATCTATTGGTCAGTGGTAGAACTGGTACACATTATTTAAACGTGTGTGGATCTATTGATCAGTGGTAGAACTGGTACACACTAATTAAACGTGTGTGGATCTATTGGTCAGTGGTAGAACTGGTACACACTAATTAAACGTTTGTGGATCTATTGGTCAGTGGTAGAACTGGTACACATTATTTAAACGTGTGTGGATCTATTGGTCAGTGGTAGAACTGGTACACATTAATTAAACATGTGTGTGGATCTATTGGTCAGTGGTAGAACTGGTACACATTAATTAAACATGTGTGTGGATCTATTGGCCAATGGTAGAACAGGTAAACATTAATTTAACATGTGTGGATCTTATTAGTCAGTGGTAGAACTGGTACAAATAAATTAAACATGTGTGGGGATCTATTGGTCAGTGGTAGAACTGGTACACACTAATTAAACGTGTGTGGATCTTATTAGTCAGTGGTAGAACTGGTACACATAAATTAAATATGTGTGTGGATCTATTGGTAAGTGGTAGAACTGGTAAACATTTTGTAGCACAACTGGATAATGGAACATTTTGTTTTTGTTGTAAATGTTTGGGATTTGTGTAAGACCAATAGGGATGTCTTTGACAGCTGATGGGCACACATGGGACTCGGCCCAAGCCTTCTTAGTTGGCTTTAATAATGATCTGCAGAATTAACTAACCTTCCAATCCTCAGCCAACCTGGAAGATTCAGTGTTTGCTCTGTTACCAGGCAATATCTTCAAATGGAATATTGCCGTGTTCATTTTATTATTAGTATTTCCGTTTCAGGAATGCAAAGAGGAAATATTAATGCAAAAGTATAACTGACACATTGAAGTGAATGTGGCCAATTAATGCTGTTCAGGGCGGTAAATAAGTGACTATTAAGGCTTTTTGTTGGAAACTTACTGCTCATTTCCCTTTTAAGCAGGAATTGTGGCAGCCACAAAACCTTTCATTTGTCCTTAATGAATTATGCTACTTAAAGTATTTACTTACCAGAGACCAATTTAAAGCATTTTGCATTTTTTATGTTAACAACAGCTGAAAATTATCACGTTTGTTGGTAAAAGAGGCAAGAAAAGTAAAGTGATTCATTCTTCTCAGGGACTGTGGGAAAAGGCTGATAAGCAATTCATAAATCTGCATGTTCCATTCCTTTTAGTAGACACTGCGAGCGAATCACTAGATCTTGTTTTCAGGCAGACAATTAAGCACCAGGCAATGTACCACAGTGACTTCAGAGACTAAATATACATAATCAGGGCTCTGCAGCTCTTTGATAAACAACATTTAGATGAGCGCAAGAAAAGAGCAGCCAATAAAGCTTATGTAGAATATGCACGGCCGTATATTATAATTTATAAATTAGAGAGAGAATAAAGGTCACAAAAGTAATAAATGACCACATTAACAATGTATGAAGCGAATATGGCAGCTGTTACCATGGCAGACACTTTAGGCAGGCATTTTAGTTTCAGCGCCCTCCAGCTGTTAACTGCATCAGCGCCTAGCTCCAGTGATGGAGGATGCCGCTAAAAACAGTGGACCAGCATCTTGTATTGGCTTATTCTTTAATGTTAATGCCAAGACAACAGTTTCAACCTAGAATGAGAATCAAACTTAGAAATAAACACATAGTTGCATCAAAAGCTTAATAAATGTTTAAAGTCAGTCTGTTATTGTATTGGGAGTAAATATAAGTATACAGTATATTGTCCCATATGGCCAAACTCACTTGTAATTAGTCTTAAACTTTGCCCGGGCAGAAATACCCATATCAACGATGTTTCACTAGCACATTGCACCCTGGGTCTTCTTTAAACTCATTACTTATGTACAAACCACAGTGATGTTTAATTTCCCTGAAAAAGAATGTCTGAGCCAGAGCCTGAAACATTACGGTTTTTCATGCATAATAAATTAATTTAAAAAGACTCAGGGGCATGGTATTATTTGAATTAAATTAGTATACTTAGATTTTCAAGGAAAAATAATGTAGCACAAAAATAAATAATAGTCAGCTGCACTGCTGTGATTAAAATGTAGTTTTGGGGCATAGATACAGTTATACAAAGGGAAGGTTAATAATGGAATGTTCTCCGGTGATGCTTCCAGAGCCTCACTAGCATTGCATATGTAACAAGTAGAGATGAACGAATCTGGCGATTTTCATTCCAACAGGGATTATACAGAACCTATTGGAGTTCTGAGAACCCGATTCGAACCCAATTGAATCAAAATATTTTGAATTTTTAATCACAATTTTCGAATATTCTAATTTTTCAGTCACAGCAATAGTGGGGACTTTGCTGTTTGTTTTAACAGCACTGGCACCCTATGCATCCGTTTTGCATTAATATGAGCATAGTAGCGCAAAACTAAATATCTATTGGATGGAGGCGTAAGGCAGTATATCTTTTCCGTTCAGTAAGCAGTAAATCTGCATCACAGGATGTCGGGCAAGTAAGTGTATTGGCATTATTGTTTCTCCCCCATGGAAGCAAACTAAAAAATGTACATATGAATGAAACAGTAATCCAAACAAAATGTAGGATGCAAATTTATGTCCATTTATTTGGTAACATTAAAGGGAATGTCCACCGCTCTTTTCAAAAATGAATATATTGCAGATTACCCCCCAAAACCTATAGTTTTGGGGTTAAAAAAAAGTTAAAAGCTAAAATCATTTTAGTCAAAAGCTTTTATTCGGTTCCCACACAGAGCTATTATACTTACATGCTCCTCCTCGCTCCACCGCCGTGGCTCTGCCCTTCCGGGTAAGGCGGTCAGTGTCGGCCGTGACAGTGACATCACGGCCAATCACTGCCTGCCATTCCCGGCCCAGTCTCCACTACGGCTGCTCAAGAACACAGAAAGAACACAGCAGCCACAGTGGAGACTGAGTGAGGAACCTGGAAGCGGCAGTGGAGCGAGGAGCTTGTGAGTATAATAGCTCAGTGTGGGAGCCGATTTAAAGCTTTGGACTAAAACGATCTTTATGTTTTGGGGGGTTATTTACAATATATTCATTTCTGAAAAGAGGGGTGGACAGTCCCTTTAAAGACAATTCTTTTCAAAAGAAAGAAGCTAGTTGTAATTTTCTCCATTTGTGTGATCCTAACAAACCGAGTCAGATGTCCCAAGAGTTAGATCTGATAATCAATTCTCCATTAAATCCTCCAGATTTTGTATTGTTTACACTGCTGCTGCTCAGTAAGAGTGCGCAAGATACAAGAAAAGTTACATTGAGACTCTTATTGATTCCCCCATTTGATGAATCCCAGCAACATCGAATTCCGTACGTCTCCCGGACTCATTTGTGGAAAGGCAGCATTAGTTGCAGTCTCATTTTCAAGACGAAAATCCCTAAAACATAATCAATATGAAGCAAAAATCCTTTCTTGTCATTACTGTTTATTCAAGAGGAGACATTGGATATAATGTTTAAGCAAAAATTAAGTTCCATCTGACCTCTGTTGCCAAAAAAAAAGTCAAAAGAGGAGATGTAATATTGCCTGCAAAGAGACGAAAATGAGTTAAAGGACAACTAAAGTCTCAGAACAAAATTGAATTAAAAGGCAGATCTTCTTATTATAAAAGCAGTAATCAGTGTCTCACATCTCATTTTAATATGGTTGTTGAGATATTTAACTTTGAGGTTTGTGTCTTATTTCCCAGTATTCCAGTATCGCACAGTGTGGTCATTGACCATTATGTTCTTTACACATGCCCAGTCCTAAGAAACTGCAGGAACTTGTTACAGTTGGTCACACCCACTAGTAGCCTCTAGCCAATCCTTTTACAAGACAGAAGAGGCAAGGAAGAATGTGACTGAAATCAGGGGTGTGGCCAGTCACTGTATTTTTATTTCATCCAGTGGTAACATTTACTTTAATGCTATTCACTGTATTGACCAAGCTTCCCATAATATCGGGTTAGCGTAGGTTTAACTCATACTTTGCAGGGCCTGCACTGTTTTGTATTAACAGCACAAATGTTACTTTTTGCACGTCCTTATATCTTTTAAATGCTGGTGCTACCTCCACACTCCTTACCTACTGTGTTTCTGCAAAGCAGTTTATCACTCTATGTAAATACTATATTGTGGGAAACCAGAAGGAAGAGGAGCACCAAGTATAAGTATTACATCTCTCTGGGTTTAGGGACCATGGGGTAAATGGAAACAGCTGCTATCAGCCAAATAAGAATACAGTAAAACCCATGCTGCCCACAGTACATAATATTAGGTTAACATGAGCTTTACTCTTAATTTGCAGGGTCTCCCTGTTTACATTAATGGTGCCAGGCACCTGAAAGCAATATTTAAAACTCAACTATGGAGCCATTAAAGGATAGGTTCACTCAAAAACTGGTATGTATCTCAAAACTCCCAGTCCTTTATTACCAAACGTATGCATACAAAATTCACACACCCACCAACTAGACTGAAACATTAAAAACAGACTATGCACAGACTGAAAAGCACGCATATCTTGGACCACTCAATATACCAGCCATATGACTTACTAGTCAGAGGGTCAGTCTCTTACTGTTATTTTGGAACCTCCAAAGTACAAAGGACAACATTTTACCAACCATGTCAGCATACACAAACATGTACATACTACAGCGCTGTTGTGCTTTTACAAGATGTATTTGTCTTTTTGAAAATGTTAACCCAAACGATACTCGTTTATGGATCCTTGCCAGCGTACGGGCCACGTAAGAGACTGACCCTCTTACTAATAAGTTATATGGCTGGTATATTGAGCGGTCTTTTCAGTCTGTGCATATTCTGTTTTTAATGTTTAAGTCTAGTTGGTAGGTGTGTGAATTTTGTATGCATACTGTTCGTAATAAAGGAATGGGAGTTTTGAGATTTCTACCAGGTTATTTTCTGGTTACACAGTTACTGTATAATAAAATGGTCGGAATGATGATTCGGTGCCAAAAAGGAAAGTGGACACACTCCTGGGCACTATTATATATATCAGTGGTTAAGTTATCTGAACTGAAATTTAATCTAATTGTAGGTGGTGCCATAATATAAATATAACCCACCCCTTCCATTGATCCCTATGGGCATAAACTGTAAAAAATATCCCTATAATCGGCGCGCTACTACGCAGTAGCGCGCCGTTAATAACACGGAAGTACCTGGGAAAAGTACCTTTGATCTAATGAAGAGCCGTATACCCGGAAGCAAGTATGAGAAGCCGGTGTTATGTGAGATAATCCAGGAGGAAGCAGAAGGGGTGCGGTCTAAGCTGTTAGACTCTGGCCGGATCACTGAAAGCAGCAGGTGGGTGGGACTGCCAGGAGGAGCAGGGGTCAGCTGACTATATGCAGAAAACTACGGGGCAGGAGAGGAAAGAAAGAGTGGTGTGTGTGTCAGGTGTGTGTGTGTCAGGTGTGTGTGTGTGTGTGTCAGGTGTGTGTGTGTGTGTGTGTGTCAGGTGTGTGTGTGTGTGTGTGTGTGTGTGTGTGTGTGTGTCAGGTGTGTGTGTGTGTCAGGTGTGTGTGTGTGTGTGTCAGAGGTGTGTGTGTGTGTGTGTGTGTGTCAGGTGTGTGTGTGTGTGTCAGGAGGAGAAGGGGTCAGAAAAGAAGAATCAGTAGTGTGTGGTGTGGGGACAGCAGCCTGTGGACTGCACAATAACCATGGGTTTGTTTATAAATGAGGGTGGGGTGGGTTATAATGGATAATGTACCCCCTACTGTAAATTCATAGGGATATTAGAAGGCACCTCGGAGTTCCGTGGCCTGTATAAAAGGCACTCGGCCTCCGGCCTCGTGCTTTTATATGGTCACGGAACTCCTCGGTGAATTCTAATATCCTTATAATTTACAGTAGGGGGTACATTATCCACTATATAATGTTTATATAGAGCTTAACATCTTTAACTTCTTTCTTTTCCTATATCTAATGTCACTTAAAAACTGAACCTATCTGTTTTTTAATTAATTGAAGAACGGGAGGTAAAGGAGCTATGTATTCCCTCATGTTCTTATAGCGCACGTGCGGTAATGAGCGTTGTAGTTTAGTTAGAGCCAGAAACAGTCAGGACCTGTCAGAGGAGCCAGCAATGGATTACACTTGCAGGTAAGTTTTCTCCCATTTGGTTCCCGGCTCCTGCTAGCTTGATTAAAGAATGGGAGGTAAGACATAACTCCTTTACCTCCTGTTATTTAATTGATGCACAAAAGGAATAGTTTATTTTGTAAATGAGCTATTCCTTTAAGCCACTGCTCCTTAGCTTCCAGTTATGCAGTAAATCTCACTGAGGGCTGGGCCACACTAGCGCGTTTGCACACGCGATTCTCGCTAAAATGGAAATCTTGGGAACGTGAAAATTTCCACGATTTTCGTTGCGCATGCGATTGTGCGTCCGTTTAGTGTTCACATTTTTTTTCGCACAATCGCATGCGTTTTCTTTTATAAATAGCGCAAACGCATGCTCAAACCAAAACAACGCACGCAAATGCACAGAAATCGCGCACGTTCGCGATTTCGTGCATTGTAGTGTGGCCTCAGTGTGATTACAGCATCATGGAAACTCAGAAGAGGAGCACCAAGATACATAATCACATCTCTGGTCATTTCTACCTCTTAAAGGAGAATTATACTCAACTCCCATCTCTCCACACATGTATAGTACCTAGGGTAAAGATCTACATTGGTAGGTCCTCACCCCTGGGTTTTTCTTTGTTAGTAGCATTACTTATCTAATCTTTACTTCATTGCCCAATCCTCTCTGCCACCCTCCATCCATCAGCGTTGGGGCCAATGAAAAGAGAGTGTGTCTTTCTATTTGCCCCAAGGCAAACTGGGATGAGGGAACAGAGCAGCAAAGGAAAGCTTAGGTAAGTATTGCTGCACATACAAGATGAACCAAGGGGTGCAAACCTGGCGGTTTAGGTCCTTACCCTGAGTGCAATCCATGGAAAGATGAAAAGGAGCAGGAGAGAGTGGGAGGTTTAATTATTTGCAATTTTGTTCAGTGCCATATCGGGAATGCAAAGCCCTTAAAGTGATGCCATTGTATTCTAATCATAGAATTTGTATATAAATCAGTGTCATATGTAGTAAATTGCATATTTTAAGCCAAAATCAGTGCTCCATTAACTGCATGCCTGTTTGTGGAGAATGGGCTAATTACTTCAGAGTGTTTAAAAACGCATCTGGCATACCAATGTCTAACTTCGCCATCCAATTAAATCCCATCACTATTGCTCTGATGAAGTGCATGTATTTTCCAAGAAAATAAGGTTAATCAAAACTCACACTGCATTCTTACTTTAACTAACAAATGCATCTTAGCTATTGTTTAGAAATACAGCTTGACGTGAAATTTTAATTTGCATTGTTCACACAATTAGGCAATATCCATTCGTTTCAAATCACAGCGTGAACTAGTCAGCCAAATTCTGCAGTTTATGGGTTGTTATTACTCGTGTCTTTTTAAAGCGTCACTCTGTAAACTGTACACTATTGGCCATCACGTTTCCCATGGTTGCAAACATGGGCTGGACTTACAGCGGCGTCTATAGTTGGCTGAGAGGCAGCCAATTACAGACGCGGCTGTCAGCTATGAAGGCAGCCATGGGAGCGAAGTCGCATAAGCATGTTTCTGATGCTTTTTTTACTAATCTAACTTGGCGTTTAGGGGTGGGCAGGGGTGCCCTTCACTATTATTATTATTATTGTGGATTTATATAGCGCCAACATCTTCCGTGGCGCTTAACAGTTGCATTAATATACATGAGGAAAACATATATGTTAAATACAAGGGTAGTGCAAGTAATACAAAGTGCAAATTATTTAAGTGGTGGTCCAGCAGCATTCAGTGTGGTAAGTTACAGCATTACTGTGGTACAATAGGAAGGAGGGCCCTGCCCAAGAGAGCTTACAGTCTAGAGGAGATAGGGATGAAACATAAGGTGAAGCAGATCAGTAGCTGTAACTAAGTTGTCAGTAATATGCTAGATGAGTGCCTTCCCATTGGTCGTGGACAGCCTGAAAACATGGAAATATACTGAAAATGGAAAAGAACATTTAAAGGTAGGGGGTAAGGCAGGCAGGGGAGGGAAAGAGCTCTCCTGCGCATTCCTGGGTACCTCCCAGGGGACAAGAGGAGGCAGATACCTTTTTGCTCACTGAAAGCTCATACTCTTCAGTTTCCTGGACAAGCTGCAGGACAACCATAAGGAGCATATATGTAAGGTAAGGATTTTTTAAACTACACAGTGGGTCCAGTAGTGGGTTAAATTTTAGTTTTTGGGTTGGACATGACATTTAAGGACTTTTAGCTCACCTTGCATTTCAAAGATCAAAAGAATAAACAATTCGAATTTATATATGTGATATATTTGAAAGTATTCTTACTTATTTTTACTTTTTCTTATTTAGTTTTTTTTTTTTTTTTTTTTTACCTTACCTTGGTCAAAGCAGTAAAGATAATAGAGACATTCCCTAGACTTCTCATGATACTACCGTGGGTTATATTGCGATATTTTTAAGCCTTTGCAATTCCTACAGACAAACTTCCCAAGGGACTGGTTGAATGTAGGAATGCTCTACTTAACAGAACATAGCATTTCTTATAAAACTTTTGCAGTAAGTGATCCTAAGAGACTTTGCATTTATATAAGACGTTTCTCGTTCCAGTTTCTTCATTTTTTTCAAATATCATGTAGCTTCTAAATGTATTGTGCTTCTTGGTTAATGTTTTTTATGATTGTGCTTTTGCTGTCTTACTGTTAATTAGCAGTGTCAATATGTAAAAACTTATACCAATCCCTGCAGGGAACTTATTCCATCTCACATTAGGTAAGGTCATGGGTTAGGAAGACAGTTACGGTGAAAAAATCTTCTTTATATATAGACAATCATATACTGCACACTGTTTTGTTTTGCTTTGAATTGTATTCACTGAGTATCCTCGTATTTCTGAGAACTCCTATTTGTGATGTTTGTAGTTCATTATTGATTCTGATCTCTAGAAATGCCTTTTATAGAAGTTGCCAGAGAATTCAAATACATTAGTCTAAATGAACACTAATGTGTAAAGACGAGTCTGTAAAAACCATAATCACATTCTTATCACATACCAACCTCTCCTAACGCACGAAATTGAATATATCATTAAATGAACATTTTCTAACCTTTACAGTGGGAAGAATCATAGGTCAGCAATGCCCTGATGGACATGCACTGCAGTAAGAAAAACATTTGTATGAAAGAAAGACTTAGAGTAAAGGTCAGGGACTATTGACACATCTTTTTTTTATGAGTGAAAATCTTAAAAAAGCATTGATATTACATTGCTAGCAGATCTCTCGTGGTTGTTCCTTTGCTGGACTCACTAATGTTGTACCATGCAAAGCTTGCAGATTGATAATGTATAGAGAAAATTGTATGGCAGAGATTCTACCCTTAAATTGCATCATTTACATCTAGCTAGCAAGCTATCATATGAGGAATATGTATGGCAAATGTAATTAAACAGCAGAAAAATCAATGTTTCAGCAGCCATGTTAGTTGAGACCTGCAGGTATTAATTTTGATTTAATAAAAAATAATATTTAATCATCAATAATAATCATTTAACATGTTCCAAAGTCCTCTTGGCAATACCAAGGCAGTGGCTATTGGCAGATTTCTCCCAGTCTAACTCGGGAGGGGGTGGGAAAGGGCAGGAAGAGGAGGAGAGTGGGTGGATAATGGGCAGGGATTGGGCAAAGCTTGATTCCAGCGTTGCCAGCATTTAAGCCCTGAATATATGACTTTGGATTGGGATTTCTTTCCCTCCTCCCCTGGGGCAATCCGAGCTAAATAAGGACAGTAGGACAGTTAGTAGGACAGTTAGTAACTGACTTATATTAGGTACAAATGGAATGGTCAAATGGCAGCCTAAACCACACCCCTGTGTCTGCTCCATATGAAATGAAGTGTTATCCAAACAAAGTTTCTGTCTGCTACACAGGATATGATGTGTATTGTAATGGACATATACACCAAGGCTTATCCTTATTCACCAAGGCACATCCTTATATACCACCTCCAGTCTGCAGGTGGTGTCAGTGAGTAATAAAATACAAGACATCCCTGCTCTCTCTATTGTAGGAGGCGAGAAAGTGAAAGTGGATTGTGGTGTGTGCTTTGGAGTGATATTTACTGCAACACAAGATCCTGTGTATAAGACCCTGTTACCACCTGTTGGAAGGACAGATTATTGGACTGACAATTTACCTTATTGGATACAAACTCTGAGGCAACAGATATGTGTACACCAACTTACAAGGACACACAATATACAGGCCTGGTCAATATTCAAAGTGGTGCACCATGGAGAGGGACACCCCTGATTACTGCACATGTTATGCGGGGAACCTGTTTATGTGCACTGTCTGCTTTGTGCCAGACCACCAGAGTAACACTCTGTGTGCCATGCTACCCATAATCCTTCCATAAAACAGTGATCTGGTACAAATTGGTGGCAGCGGTGCTGGTAATACCATTTATTCTCCCTGTTTTCTTTATATATTTGTTCTCTGTATTAATCTATGGAGGCAGCTACAGATAGTATTGATTTAAATCCTCCTGTCCTTGTACCTGCAGATGAAATTCCCCAATTAGACTCCGTAGCTCTACCAGGCCCTATTGCCAAACCTAATCTATTTGATGGGGTAAATAGGGAGTGGACTGATTGGCTAGAACAATTTGAATTGACAGCCACAATTAATGGTTGGGATAAAGGTGCTCGCTTGCAAGTCGTTAGCCTTTTGCTTAGTGGTAAAGCCAGGCAGGTATACCAAGGATTTACCGTAATACTGAAATAAAAAGCTGTTATCAGTTATTAAAAATTGCTCTGAAGGAACTATTTTTCAATTAGATCTGTATAAGAGTATATAAAGGATAAATCCATTTCTTTAGGTAAACTGGGAATGAGAAATTTTTGTTTATACATTAGATTATTAGGGCAATGCTATTACAATAACATGATGCTGTGAGGTACCTTCTGTTATAATATATGAGGTACCATCACCACTTGCCGTGGTGAATACTAATAAGTAGTAACCTAGCATGTTTAGCTTCAACCACACAGTGTGGCAGGATTGCCTGGGTCTACTCTCAGACCTGCAGGATTATCCTATTTGGTTCCTCTGGAAGCTGGTGACTGTCTGAGTAACAGTTTAAAATATACCTGTGTAAAGATTCTATATCCACACATGGCAAAACACACACACACACAATTTCCATTGTGCACCAACATACTGCCTTGGAGCGGCACATCAGCCTAAGCATATTTGCACAAACAATGTAACTTAAGGTATATACTGTATACCAGAAACTATGCACTCTCGCTCAACACTTAATCTGTACCGGTGGGGGTGGGTGGTGTTTCCAAATAAGTGTAAACAAAGAAGAAAGGCATGGTGCACTTTCGTTTGTATAACTGATCTTGGGTGCACTTGGCCGGACGCACCAGGGCTGATGCAAGTGCCGTTCCTACCGCCTTGGGCGGCGTCTTTTTTCTTCCATCCAGTGGCACCAGCTCTGCTGAGGCCACTAACCCCAAGAAGAACCCCTGAGGCCGCCAGGGTTACCTCCGGTGCCGGTGGCCTCAACGAGGCCGATGTCACCAGAGTCTTGATCCGACGTCTTCTTTCTTCACAGCTAGCGACACCAGCACCGCTGAAGTCGCCGATGCCAGGCGGGTTCATTGCAGCTGCCGGTCAGCCTGCTGGCACTGCCGGCTTCAATGGAGGCGATGTTGCTAGCTTCTTCTTTCTTCTTCCATCTACTGCGATGACTTCTGAGCTCCACAGAGGGTTGCAGCTCTTTATATAGGTTTGCAGAAAGTCCTAATCCGATTATGATTGGTCAGTTTTTCAATGCTTAGTATCACATGGTTATACAGTACCCAATCATATTTCAGAAATAAGCTGCGATGTGGCTCGCCTTTATAAATATGGCGAAAACATTGTTTCCGGATGTGCGGTGGTAATTTTTGGACGGTATTAACAGCCATTTATAAATATGCCCCTTAGTGTATAAAACATCTGGTTGCATGGGTTTTATACTATGCATCACCCCCTAAGTTTTCAGGAGCTACCAATGAGGTGCGGGGTAAGTAATATAACATACAGGAAAGGTTTATATGTATGTGCATAATTTCTTACTATTACCATCTAAATGACCACAAGTATAGGAGATACCACAGCGTGTTTAATGAGGAAGTTAAAGTACCAGTTAGAGAGAGAAGTTAGGGCTGTTATTAAGTAGGATGAGAGATGGGGAAAGAAAGTATAGGGTTAAGGGGCAGGTGGTGAGACGTGTCCTGGACAGAAGACATAAGAGTCCCCGTTTTGTAATAGTGGTTAAGTTTGCTAAGGGACAAATATAGGGGTAGACAATGAAGGGAGGCTCGGCAGTGCAGTGGAAGCGATTGGAAGCTGTAGGGATTATCTAGGGTTGGCAGGAAATTTGTGGCTATTTCATCAGCCAATAGACAAGGTGTAGGCTGAGGAGGTGGCGGACAGAACAGGGAGTTAAATACTTTGAATAGCTGTTTGGGATTATGGGATTGTGTGGATATGAGGGAGGAGAGAGAGAGAGATACTATTACTCTGTATGCACAAACATTGTTCATATGTATTGGCATTTACATCCATTCACATGCCTAAAGTCTAATCTGACGAAGATCTTGTTTGAATAACATTTCATTAGCAGCTCCACATGCGCTATACAATCCTGTTGTGCTAAGCAGAACTCTGCTGTAAACAAACATAAAACAAGGTAATCAGCATTCCAGGGAATCTTTTAATTGCTCTTTGGTCTTCGGTTGTGAATGACTGTGCCATATTTTCAACAAATGCTTTACACTGATGCTTGCTTGCAAAACAAGCAATGATCCTTTTACAATGTCCAACATTTTAAGCATATTAACTGTACATGTTATGTAGTGATAAGGTGCGGCTAAAGTGTTTAAAACGCATACATTGTGTGAAATAAAGGGTGGTCTTTACCCCTTAGTACACTTGATGTATCCGTTTTTATACATTGCACTTTAAACATATCTAATAAAGTTAGGGTTTTTGGATACGGAACCGAACTTCAAGGGCATCTATACTGAAAAACAGGTTATTTTAAATTTACCATAACTAGAAACTATAATTTTTCCCAACCACCACTGTATAATTTTTTGGTGATCTGCCCCCTATTTCTTTAGATATCCAATCTAAAATTATAAAGTATGTTTTACTGTAGCTGGAATGGTGACAGAGTTTTGACAGTTGGAATGCTGTATGCTGTGTGCAGCCTTGACAGTTGGTTTGTGGGAAAAAGTCAGGTCAGGTGGAGGTGGGAGTAGTTAAAAAAGGGAGGGGGAGATACTGCTCCTAAACAAAATGTGTGTTGGATTAAAGTCGTGCAGATTATCAAAATGTGCAGCAGTATGGCAGGTAAGATTAAGTGTTGATAAATGCTAGGTGATGCATCTAGGGTTTAATAATCCTTGTGCCACCTACACCATAAATAACTGAGATTTGTGGTTTATGGTAGATAACAGACTTAGCTGTAGCAAACAATGCCAGGCAGCAACATCTAGAGCTAGCAAGATATTATATAAAGAGGGGAATAGATCCAAGAGAAAAAAATATTATACTCCCTCTTTATAAGGCACTAGTAAGACCTCATTTGGAATATGCGGTGACGTATACAAAAGGGACATCTTGGATATGGAAGCAGTTCAGAGAAGGGCAACTAAAATAATAAAGGGAATGTAGAGGCTTGACTATACAAGCAGATTAGACAAGTTGGGGCTGTTTACATTAGAGAAGCGACATTTGTGTGGGGATATGATCACTTTATACAAATATATTAATGGGCCATAAAATAAACTCTCTGGTGCATTGTTCACTAATCAGTCATATCAGAGGACACGTGGACATCCTTTAAGAATTGGAAGAAAATATGTTTCATCTTAGCGGTTAGGAGAGGTTTCTTTTCGGTGAGATTGGTGAAACTGTTGAACTGTCTTCCAGCAGGTGTGGTAATGGCAAGTTCATTGAATAGCTTAAATAGTGGGCTAGATACATTTCTAAAACTAAAAAATATTGAGAACTACTGGTCTTAATACATATACTGCATTTCTGGTTGATCCAGGAATACTTTCCGATTGCCATTTGGAGTCAGGAAGGAATTTTTTCCCATTTTTTAGCTGTTTTGTTTTTGCCTTCCTTAACTGTTAGGTAGGGTTAAAAAGGAGCGTGAAAAGGTTGGACCTGATGGACGCATGTCTTTATTCAACATCAATTAATATGTTACTATGTTACTCACCAACAAATTTCTAAAACTAGTGGCCCTCCTGTACGCACATCTTAAGTGCTACTTACATGTATTCAATTATACCTTAAGATGAGGCAAAGTAATTTTTTCAGTATAGTGTCCCCTTACCTTTAAGAGCCTTCAGACATTAGAAGTTTGTGTATGGAGAACATCGAATCTATCTAATGTCTGCATAGTGTATGGCCAATATTACACCTACTCAATGTTACATCAATTCAACATTTGATCTGACTGTCGAATTTATAGTAATGTTGGGCCAGATACAACCCAATTAGCCCCAGATTCCCAGTTTTATTTTACAATGCTAAAATCTTGAAATGAATTTAATTTACCAGTGCAGAAGAGAACTCAACACACAAACTGCTCTTAAACTAAACAATGCTTTTCATGACAGAAACTAAATCCTGTTATTACAAGAAATAACCATGTGTCTTTCTGGAAAGGTCTGTTGATAAAGTGACAAAAAGAGAATGTATTTATTGCTTGTATTTCTATTAAACTTTATCTCCAATCACAAGAGCCTTTTTACATTGAAAACTTACTGCAATTCTCCAGCTTGTCTTCCTTTCATTTATTCAACTTTTTGTGCTTTTTCTATATTACAATCTATATTCAAAATTGGAAAATTAATAACAATCTACCAGTACTATAATATAAATAATATGGATTATGGAATGAGACTTTTCTGTGCCTGCTGAGTCTCCTGCATTGGAGCTATTTTGCTTCTTGTGGTAACAAAACACTTGACCCCTCAGGCAGTGACACTCGATTCCTACCCAACTTGGGCAGAGGCCAAATCGAACATGTTAGAGGAAGTAGGCTCTGATTACAAAAATTAAGGGATGCAACTTTTATAAGGGGCCAATGTTATAACAGAGTAACAGTCATATATTATCTGTTTCCACCTATAAAACAAGGATCCCTTTCTTTGGGTCTGTGTGTTCCCACACTCACATGTATTGAAGCCACTTTTCACGACATATCCATTTTTGTTGAATGAAAAATTGGACAGTTATTTAATCAAATATGGTAGTTCATTTCAGCCAAGTTTGCTGTGTTCAATGTTGAAACATCAGCCCCTGTGTACGTAGGTTTAGGCTCATTGTTGACAGATTTCATCCAGTCTAACATGGAACAATGTGTGTGCAGGAATTGGGCGAGGCAAGGGACATTTTGGGGCAAGGCAGAAAGGGGTTTGGGCAAGGCAGAGGGGGGGAAGAAAAGGCAGGGGAGTGGGAGGAACATGACTGTAGAGTTGCCAGGCCAAAACTTAAACCCTTACTGTGGGACTTGGGATTTCCTTTCCTATAGTCTGGGCAGCCCACGCCATGGGATGTCTGATAACTCTGGTTAGGCTCTATACAGTATACCATTATATACTGTACTGGAAATGATTATATCTATTTTTACTAGAATCAACAGTTGTCGTTTGTGATAAGAAAGAGATTTTGTAGGTCACAGGCTGCAAACAAAAGTTTCTATCTAAAAGTAAAGGTTAGATGAATGCAGTTTTGACAGGTAGCCTTCATTAACGTGTAGATCCTTGGTGCTCACATTCCATTCATCAATCATTTCTCTCAAATAAAACATTTGTGCTTGGTTTCGAAATAGTTTCAGTCACATTGGTCATAATGTTCTTCCGGAAGAAATTATTTTCACCTCTACACTTCCATTACTTCTTCAGTCCACAGAGCAGTTTTCTCTTAGTTTCCATGGCAAAGGAAATGAAAGTCTGAATTTTGATCTTTCACAAGATCCTTTCAATAGATATTTCATTATGCCTTATGTCAGAGTGTAATGCGTGTCTTCATTAGTATACTGAACATGCGGTAACTGATCCATGTAGCTGTTAGTGTGTATATACTTGGGGGGGAAAGTATTTGGTCAGAGAATTCCATAAAGCAATGGAGTGTTATTATAGATCTGTACTTATTGTGTAATTCTGTCTAATTACTTTTCGCATCCTCATTAAACTGGTTACAAATGCAAAAAAATACTCAGATTTGACATAATTTCTAACAGTTTGGCTAAAAATAAAATTACCTTAAAAATCATATTAAATTATTGATATTATAGCAACAGGTCCTTATTGTAATCCAGTCATTTAATGTACAATGATTAATAATGTGAGCCTGCTGTCAGATTATACAGTAGAACAATTATTATAAATGTATTCCATGGTATCAATAATAACATGTATGGCAATCTCTTTATTGCATACAACAATATCCCTTTTTTGTCTCCACTTGTCCATTCTTTATATAAACTATTGTTCTTCAGAGAGAGGAACTCCCATGCTCCATTACCAGAGGGACCAGATCTTATCAAATACTTTCATTGAGCCTTTGAGTGAGTGTGTCAGGTTTTCATTCTGGCTTATCCCCCATATCTTTTTTATCAGTTGTTGGTAGGGTGGAGGGTCCTGTTTCCATGACGACGTTATTATGAACCTAGTGACTGAGCAGATTGCTTTTATAAGTTTAATTTGGTGGGAAGGCTATTAGCTGGTGTTTAAAGTGCCGCAATATAATGCTGCTTTTGACATATAACATCGCTTGTGGCTGCTGCACGATTAACTTTCGCGTTAGCCACGCAACCACCGCAAGGAAGGAGTTTAAGTCATGCTAACCGATAAAACATTGAATGTGTGGTGGTCGGGGGTCGTGGCTCGGTGTACACATCGTTAACATACATACATACATACATAAATGAGACCTGACACCCCCTTCATTTAATTTAATATCATACCTGGTGGCTCTGGAATTTTACCCTTGTGTGAATAGCTGGCATTAAAAAAAGTCATGCTAAATTCAATATTAAATTCCTGTCTCAAAGTGATGTAAGCCCTTAAATGAGTTACTGTCACTTTTTTTAAAGGGTATCTCCACCTTCAATCTAAACTTTTGCTGTAGTGTAGGGGACACTAGCCCACCCCAAACTGCTATGGTTGTTTGCTAAAAAAACTTCAAGAATGAACTTACAGAGCTTCGTTACCCCCGCATTCTGATCCATTCTGCAACCAGGGGTCCGGGCTGGCAGTCGCGTCTGTGATTGGCTGAGAGGCAGACACGGCAGCCAGCAGTGCAGAACACCGGGGGAATGAAGCAATGTAGGTACATTTCTGGTGAGATTTTTTTACAAATGAACAAGGTGGTTGGGGGTGGGCTAGGGTGCCCTACATTACAGCAAAAGGGTTTTAAGGCAGAAAAGAGGGATCCAGAGGGAGGGAGGGCTCCACTGCACATGCCAGAAACTTCTTAGAGGAAAGGTAAGGGGACTTTGGCTAGACACTGCAGGAGAACCATTTGGAGCAGAGGGGTAAGGTAAGGATTTTTTAACACTACACAGTGGGGCCAGTAGTGGGGAAAATTTTAGTTTGGGGAATAGACATGCCCTTTAAATGGTAGTTTGGGATCTCCTTGCACTTCTTATGGTGATGCTGTATCCTCTGGTCTGTTTAACCATAAAACCAGATTAGCATCAAATTCCAGTTTTATTGTGACATACATGTACACAACGTTTCGTGGTGCACATGTTTGCACCTGAAGAAGGGGGCAACCACGAAATGTTGTGCATGTATGTCACAATAAAACGAAAAGTTTAACCATTTATAGTGTGTGCGGTCCTCAGTATTTACCTGGAATTTGATGCCCTTTAAATGAGCCTTAATCTGTCTAATGACAGAACAAATAAATAATAGTGTGAATATTTTACCTTAAAAAAATATCCAATTTACCCTTTCAAGGTTTGAGGGGTGAAATGTCCTCGTATACCAAGAAAACAACTCAGGTGCAATAATAGGGAGTATGTTCTGCTCTGCTAAATACAGTTGCGTTCTAGTTTACGCCAAAAAGGTCTTAATTTAGTTTATTTGTCAAATGTCTTCCCCCATATTAACCAAACATCTATCATGGGATATACCTTGAATGTCAACCTTGAATTGACTTTCCATTAACATCTGTCATGGGTCTATACATTTCCATTATACCTTTATATAAATCTAAAAAAGAAATAGCAGATGCAGTGAGACACGGTGAGACTGCATCTTGTCTCCGTAGTTAACAGTGATGATTTGCAGCATGGTTTTAAAGGGCATGTCCTCCCCCAAAACTAAAATTTAACCCCATACTGTGTATGTACACATAACTACTGGGTAGTTTAAAAAAAAAATCTTTACCTTACATCTCTGGTCCAAATGGTTCTCCTGCTATGCCTTTTCAAAGTCCAGGAAAGTGGAAAGCAAAAGCTGTCAGCAATTTATCCGGTGCCTGCATGTTCCGCAACCTCTACAAGGTCTGAGGCATGCACAGGCCAATCAAAGACGCGGCTGACGGTCCGGCCCCTGTTTGGATTCCCTCCAATCAGGGAGCCAGGAGGAAATGCCATGGGACTGTAAGGGCTGTAATTAGTGACCTAAACATTTTTGTGAAGAAATATATTGGCGGTTGGGGGTGGGAAGGGGGTACCTACCTTTTCCTAAATGATAATTTTCGGGGTGGACATGCCCTTTAAGGATTGAAGTGAGGTTTGTTATGGTGCAGCCAGTCCTCTATGCATGTACCTTTGTGGAAAGAGGTAAATTAATATGCCCAAAACTAAGTTTGCAACTTGAATGCAAATATAGACACAACAAAGGTTCAGTTGAAAAAGGACTTTCTGGGTCCCTTATCACATTCCTTCTTTCTACAAAATGCTTTTATTATATCTGTTGGTAGTAACTCTCTCTCTCAATTCCATTTTCTTAGCTTTCTTTGCCTATTTTTATTATTAATTCCACATAGATTGTTAGGCTGGAAATGAGGATATTGCTAGATGGGTTGGACTGGATGGACTTATGTCTTTATTCAACCTCAAATACTATACTATACTATACTACAGTCTATGATGCAAACCCTATTTAATGGATAAGTGCACTGTAAAATCAAGTTTAGTTTAATAGTAAGATGTCGCTTTAAAATGTCCGTGCGTGCATGCGCCCGTGAACGCTCTTGAAACCGCGTCACGTGCACGGATGGGCACAAGTGCGCACACGGACATCACAAGCACGGATTTGGAGGCTAAGGGAAGAGGGGAAGCAAACAACTCACAGAAGGAGGAGCCCACCAGCCTTATCCTTCACATCCAAGATGTCACCAACTTTACAGCCACACAGGTAGGCTCAGGAGTGACCTAGGGGGAAATAAAAAGGCGGGACATTTTTTTTAAAACGGCTTCTTACTATTAAACTAGACTTGATTTTACAGTGCACTTATCCTTTGACATTTAGCCTAAGGTACATATTATCCATATGGAGCTTGGCATATTTGTGGATTTATAACTTCCCATGTGGTAATGCTTTTCTGATATTCTGAACCCTTACTCTCAGTTAGGGGCAGAGAAATTCAAAGTTGTTTTTTTTCTACACCCCTGTGGTTAATAATGTGTCAAGAATCACAGCCTAAAGGTAAAACATTGGAATAACTTACTGGTACATGTTTTCATCATTTGGGATCTCATTGGAGAATATATGAAACTTATTGAACCAATGGTATCTGTGAGGGTAGGACTTTATTGTTACAAGCCAAACTCATGTTGTAAGAGATTCTTTAAATAAGACTTTAAAAGTCCCACTAGTAATAAATGTTGAAATCCCGATAGTCTCAACAGTCCATCTGCCATAAGAAAATTTTGAAAACCAATTAATATGGGAAGCTTCACATAATGAATATAGATTGTTTGTAGCATTATGAATATGGAAGAAGATTCTTAACAATCATCCTGCATTTTACTGTATATCTCCTCTTTAAATATTTTTTGTGTTTATATGGGAAATGGAAGTATGTTTTCTAATTTATCTTTCCTGAGTTATTCTCTGTATACCCAGGAGAGAGACCCTGGGGAGATTTTTACTATTATGTTTTGATATAACCTTGCAAATGCTAGTTATTGATTTACCAATGCAATGGGAAAAGGGTAGGCAAGTGAGAACATTAGATTTAGTTTAATCATTTGTTTTCTTTTCCACTAAAACATCCTTTACTTAGCAATATTCAGTTATTCTAGAGTCTGCAGCTCTCTGCTTGGAGAGGTCTGACACGTCAATTCAAATGTGTGTTGCCTATGACTTTCCTCTGTATAAGGATGAGAATTGACTCTTATTAAAGGACAACTCCACCCTCATAAGAACATCTTTTAGAAAGAACGGCCTTTTTAAAATATGTTGATATATAATACTTTGTCCTATGAATTCATTACTGTATGCCTGTTATGCTTCTGGATGCCTCATGGAAACTGAGCAATTTAGAAACCTGTACTGAGCAGGTACTGAGCCTGGACATGCTCAGAAGAGGCAGACAGGGGATTAACATTCATTCATTGGCTGTGATGTCAACTGTCAAATCCTAACTGACAGTTGCTAACTGGAAGAACCTGAAAGCAGAAACGGGAAACAGGACATTGTGCAGGATTTCAGGTTAGACTTATAAATTTCAGATTTCAAACTATTACAGTTCATGGTTTTGGGGGGTGATTTACCTGTATGTAAGTTTTCATTTTTCATTGCCCTTTAAGCAAATCTGGTATTCTTCGATTAAGTAGAGTTGTGTATGTTTTCTTTTTTAGATGATAATGAAAATTGTTACCTTGGATGGGACAGTATCCTGTAAGCTGAGGCCTTTCTAAGAAAGTATATAGTAGCTCCATTGTATTAAAAATGCTGCCATGACAGAAAACCTCCCAGTTACAAGTGGATGTTTTCAAGCTACTTTTAACTCATTGTTTGGTAATTTGGACTGGCTGCATACACAGCTCACAAGATAATTGTTTCTTATAACAACTACTGTAACTACAGGACTCCTGATGGCAGTGCATTACTGTTTCTTACACTTTTGTACAAAACACAAGCAAAAAGTTCTAGGTATTCTATAATAATAATGTTATTGCTGCGTTTAAACAGCAATGAAATGATGACGTATTGTCATGGGTTACGTAAGTCCCATGGGTTACAAATGGACCAGAACCTACAGTATCCTGCAGGGCATGTTATAATAAACACATCAGAGAGAATTAATTCATTTTGAAGAAATTATTCATTTCAGTTTATAGAGACGAATTCCTGTTATTTCTATTTCTTCTTCATCATCTATTGCTTCTTCTTTTTAAACTTTTATTCTTCTGCTTTTTTGGACTGTATCTCCTCCCTAGAGACACAACATTCAGTGCAGACATGCAGGACACAAGTGTGCTATTACCTAGCTATTCCCCAATACTGAACCTTTAACAATTGGATTCTGGTTCCAATTTTCATGCCAGGTTCACTAAGCTAGTTGGGATTCATCTGTCACCAGTGGCTCAAAGTTATTTAACCTCTGCAATACAAAGTTTCATATTCTATTTGGCTACTATACCAAATTTGTTGCAAAACCAATTTTTTAGACTTCTTTCACATGGACTTTTCTGAGCGGTTCCAGATGTTTGCTTCCAGTGATGCTAAATGTAGAATTTGGTAGCCGTGACCATCTTTTTCACAAAAATGTCAATCCTAATGCAAATGTGGAAAGCAGTTCTAGTACCTAATCATTGCTAGATATGATGGGACACCCTAGTGGGCTCTCCAGGAATATGCATTAGGTAATAAATAAATATTTTTTAAAATTTGCAAAAAGCGTAAACTGAAAGATTTGTATCCCATAGTGTTTTTCCAAAAATATATAGTATGTTAAGGGGAAAATAGCAGATGCAGGCACAGGGGAGTAGTAAACATCTTTGGTAAGAGTACAAGGAAGCCATTTTAGGTAGTAAATTATAAGTCTTTAATTAAAGGACAACGCCACCCATTACCCCCACTCTCCCCTTATTTAAGTACCCAGGGTGAGGACCTGAACTGTTGAGGAGATAAAGATGTGTTCACTAGGCCCAGTCTGCCTAGCTTCCCTGTTGTGTCTGGGCCTGGTCTTTTGGAAGATGCACTCTGCAAGAAGCACATTTTCTTCTGGCCTAGTTCAGATGGGGTAGGTAGGTAACTGGAGTTGTCCATTAAATTTATGTATGTAAAATTTTCTACAAATAAAACCTATAATCAATTACATTTTTGCATTTTATTGTCAAATATTACAATACATTTTTTTAAAAGTGTCTTTGTCCAGGTCCCTTTATCTTTGTCTAGATGTTTTCCTTTTAATCCAGGTGCTGTCTCTAGTACCTTTTAATCAGTGCTATCTAATCAGAATTGAATATGCCTGCAGCACATGTGGATGTAATCAAGAGACCAACAAACTGTTGATTATGCCTTTTGATGTAATTTGGCGATAGAGGCTCCTTGTGCATTGCGCTGCACATTTTTGTGTGGCTTTTAATGCTAGCCATTAACTTTCAATTTAAAGGGCATGTCCACCCCCTTTTATAAGCTTTACTTATATTGTAGTTATTGGTCCCCCAGCCACAACCACCATAATAGATTTTTGAGAAAGTGCCCCAATAGTTACTTACCTTACCTCTTTCCTCCGCCGCAGTGTCCCAGCCCTCTGCTTGCACAGAACTCTGATTGGCTGAGAGACAGCCAATCGGGGATGCAGCTGCCGGCTGCCCAGAACGCCGGGGGAGAGAGGTAAGGTAAGTAACTATCGGGGGACTTTGTCATAATTCTATTATGGCGGTTGGGGCTGGGGGACCAATAACTACAATATAATAAAGGGGTTTGGAGCAAGGGGGAGGGAGAGCCAAACAGGAGGGAGAGGGAGGGATGAGGACTCTCCTGCGCATGCCTCAAACCTTGATGAGGTTGAAGCAGACACAGGTACAGGATGAGTCACTCAGAGCTCCTACAGTTTCCTGGACTATGGAGGGACATAGCAGGGCAGCCCTTTGTAGCAGAGATGTCAGGTAAGGATTTTTGTACACTACAGAGTGGGACCAGTATGAGGTTAAATTTCAGTTTGGGGGGGTGGACATGCCCTTTAATCACAAGGTGTTAAATTCACACTAACATGAGTGTCTCCAGCTCAGAAACTGTGGGAGGAGAGACAGTTTCCTGTAGGAATAAGGAATAATTAAATAACAAAAACTGGTGTTTGTCTCTTTCAAACCCAAGTTAAAAAATGTTATGAAATTATTGGGGTTTGTTGTTTGTGAATCCTCTACAGAATACAGAGATCTGGCCCATGGGCATAATAAGATGCACACACAGAGAGACAATCAGACGCCTTCGGATTATCACAGGGCCCAGATTCTTGCTATAACTAATAAACCCTCCTTGGGCATGACTTCCCTACATTGAAAATTATTTTTTGAAATGCGATTTTGATGTAATTAAACTAACCTGATTGAGAAATAACTAACAGCTGAGAAATGTTAATCCTGATAATAATTATATAAGGGATAATGCGCCCCTTACAGTATAATATAAGGATATTACGCCACTGAGGAGTTCCCTGACCATATCGAGGCACGATGCCGTAGGCTGAGTGCTTTTATACAGGACAGGGAACTCCGAGGTGGCGTAATGTCCTTATATTATAATGTGAAGGGGCGCATTATTTCTTATAATACATAAGTTTTTGATTCCTTCACCCCATTCACATTTTAAATTCTAGCCTTGTCCCTATTCCCACCTTAATTTAAACCCCCAAGCTACTATCTGTAACTTAAACCCAGTAGAAATGAACATCCCAGCCCAGCATTTATGCGGTTAAACAAATCTTTGTGGCGGAGAGAGACATTGGTTATGCAGTGACAGGAAGCAGTTCCAGCAGGTTCCGTTAGTAAAGTTAACACTGCAAAAACCGCTGAGTCATTGTCTAGGCATGAACACTGGAATGGGCGTAGTAGTGGGATATAAGAAATATAGGAAATGAGTCACTTAGTGACATAGCTGAGTGATTTTTATAAGGATATATACCACTGCAGCTCCCATTATAAAATATCACACTTATGTATTATAAAACTGATTATTAAGTAAGTAAATAAACAAATAAACCAACATTCTTCAAATTCATTTATTTTGTTTTTTCGAAATAGTCGTAATGAACGTATGATTTGTACTATTGTGCTTTACGTTTTTGTATTCAAGTTCACCATGTTACCTAAAGCTGGGTACATACTTTCCAATCCCTCATCCAGAACGACCATTCGGTCGTGGTTTTCAAACACGTCCGTTCGTTCGTCCGATTCAGACATATGTGGCTGAAGAAGCCATCCAACATTTCGGTCATACCAACTGATGATGAAATGTCGGATGGTCGGGCTGAATTTTTGGTGGTATGTAACAAATTAATGTCGGCCAAAGTAAAAGTAGCCGCGGCTGACAAATTGTGTGATCCAAAGTAGACCGAACTATTGGCCATGATCTTATGAGGATGAACGACATTGGTTGTAATTTTTCAGGCCAACCAATACAACCAATACACAAAAATATATCGGTAGTGTCTTCCCGTGTGTACCCAGCCTTAGTTACCTAACATTTCTATTGCAGGTCTACCCCATATCTTACCCATAAGTAGAATGGTGTATTACACATTACACCACTTCACCCTTTAAAGTAAGCTCTTACCAATATGTACTTAATGGATCTTTTAACACCCTTGCTTACCACAGAGCGATACATTTCTGCTTTCATAAAAGAGTGACACTTTGGTCAGTCACTGATGATTCTTCCATTACAGCTGGACATTTGTTCTGTTCTTTGAATGTTGTTTTTAATGCTCCTTGGTACATTCTCACAGCCTGGATTTGCTCCAGCTCTGATGTTTTTCAATTTAAAATGAATTGCTTTGCTAAAATATGTGACCGGAATAGTGAACCTACATTTAACCGTTCACAGGCCATTTGCCAATCATCTAAATTTAGTGCATCAATGCAGCAGTAATTAAAATTCTTAATGCCTGTTAAATTGACATATATGCCTGAGGTTTATTGAAAGGATTCTATTCATTCAATACTAATGTTTGTCGTATATATTTCTTTCTTTTCTCACTTTCCTTAACACGCCCAATATGCATGTAACACGAAAGATCATTTATTTTATCTCTGCTCAAGACATTGGGAGATGGTGAAGTCATTTAATGCTTTTCCCGCTACTGAGCTAGCATGCTTTTCAAAAGTGACAGCAGTTACATTGAAAAGACCATTAATGTCACTTCACAAATTGTCACTAGGCATCATCTTGTGATTGAAGAGGAGTTTAATACTGTTTATTGCGTTAGAGAAAAACACATAAGCGGAGAGGTAAGATCTTCTTGTGACCTTCAGAAAATAACACTGTCTTTAAGTACCTTGCACTCCAAACTTTAGATTGGAAACTATCAATTTCAGGGCCTCTCCATAGAATTGTTGTTTTCAACTGATTGCTCAGCGACATTTTTTCTGCTGATTTGGAAGTGACTTTTAAGTCCAGAGGCAGATGTGTGATTGTTACAATCTGACAATCCCATTCACCCTTCAGTTGCATATAGTCAAATTGTGTCATTGATTAATGTGCTTTATACTATTTGAAACTAGCAAGGTCCACCAGTCATTCTTGCCATCTTTCATCAATAGAGAAATAATAAAAAAAAATAATTTCAGTTATAGCAAATAATTTATTCATGTATTAACCCCCCCACCCACACACACACATGCAAAAACCCTTCTAATTAAGCTTCTAATTCCTGCATGTATCTCTTAAAGGATAAGTGCACTGTAAAATCAAGGTGTGTTCATTTGGAAGCTGCAGCTTTAAAAATACGGTTGCCATATTTTTTTTTTTTTCCTATGCCCCTCCAGAGCCTAGCTTTGTGCCTTGGAAGTTGCTAACATCTTGTTACTGGTTTGCTGAATGTTAAGTTCCGCCTCTCTGAGATTTCCTCTGCTTTCTCCTGCTTGAGCCTCAAACAGTAATGCCTGTGAGTTCCGTGCACTCTCCTGCTTGAGCCTCAAACAGTAATGCCTGTGAGTTCCGTGCACTCTCCTGCTTGGCTTGAGCCTCAAACAGTAATGCCTGTGAGTTCCGTGCACTCTCCTGCTTGAGCCTCAAACAGTAATGCCTGTGAGTTCCGTGCACTCCCCTGCTTGGCTTGAGCCTCAAACAGTAATGCCTGTGAGTTCCATGCACTCTCCTGCTTGAGCCTCAAACAGTAATGCCTGTGAGTTCCATGCACGTGCGTGTGTACGGAACTCACAGGCATTACTGTTTGAGGCAACGGTATTTTTAAATCTGCATCTTCCAAATGAACATAACTTGATTTTACAGTGCACTTATCCTTTAAGCGTTCTTCTCCACCTAACACACCAGAGGACTAAGCAGATTAGGTACTTTCAGATGGATGAAGAAGAGGATATGGACTGAGACAATATTTTGTTGATCTGTCACAAAAATCATTAGATTTCCAGTCTGAACCATCTTGAATGATTATCAAAAACTCTTCTGCTCTGTGCATTTTTGCTGTAACTGGAATGGTGACAGTTGGTATGTGTTAATTTCATGAAGGGGAATACCCTCTCCCAATGCTGGCTCATAGAAATAACTGAGCATGCTTGCCCTCACAGAAAGTCGGGTTAGATGGAAGAAAAAGTAAGAAGGAGTAGGAGGGGGGAGCCTGAAAAAAACAAGTCCTGGATTGAAGGCATGCAGCAACACATGACTGTCTACATGTATTTAATTATATATTAATGGGCATGTCCAGCCAAAAAATAAGTGGTTTTATTCTCTTTATCCTGCAAACTTAAGATGCATTTTAATCTTACCTCACTCCAACACTCCCACCCACCACCTCATGCCTTCTTCTGGGTATGTACTGTCAGTCCTGGTCCTGACGGGGATGTCAGGCCAATGCCTGACAGTCCATAAAACAGAAGAGCCGGTTACAAGCGTGTTCTGCTCCTGCATGCTCGGAACCGGCTCGAAACAGAAAAGCGGGACCTCAGTATAGCTGTCAGTGTGTAAAATGCAGTTTAAAAGAGATCTAATGAATGCAACACATTTTTCTTTCTTACAGCCTAGAAACTGGTTCAACTTCTAAGCAATTTCTACACAGATATCTAGCAGTTCATTAGAGCAATTCATTTAAATCAGGATAATTAATTCAGGTCCAGCACTGTAATGTAAATATCATATTGCATAACAATAACAGCAATTAAGGCTGGATCCACTACACAACTGATTAACATATGCGCACTTCCCTTCCCTAATAACAAGAGGCCAAAGCTAAAATTTTCTTTCAATATAATTCTTATATATATTTCTTATATAAAAATAATTCTAATATTATTATTGCAGGCGGCCAGGAAATCCATCGTTTATACCAGGCAATTTTACTATGAACAAGGTGATAAGTCAGACAGGCTTCTTGATATGATTTGTAGTGAAAGAACCCCCTCCACTGTTACAGTGATAAGAGCCAAGGAAGAACAAATTCATGCTACGCCTAGTGAAATTAATACCCATTCAGGCAACATTATACATCTCTCTCATTTTCTGCTCCAAATGCTACACTGCTATTCTCACACAATCTGCCTAAGAAAGACAGAAACTAGAAGTATTATACTAGAACTATTCCTGCTTCATATACAGCGTTTTTCTGGGGGAGAGGTTGTATTTGTCATACGTATACAACCATAGATAGATATACAACCACAGGGGAAGGTGGCCCCTGTTCCCTCCCCCTTTGGTTGCAGGGTCTGCCCCCCTGGTTCCATCCCTGCTTCCAATCTAAAGCCCCTGGTGCCTGTTGTCTTCTTAACTACTTTTTATATAAGCCTGTATGGTTTGATGATAGCGCTGGAGAATGGCAGGCTGCTTTGCACCTAAAATGTCCCTTGGTCACAGTCGGTTCCCTGTAATGTACTATAGGGAGTCAGGCCTGATCACTATGGTGTGTGGCAGTCCCAAGTGATCTTCCTTATACTTTGGGACCATTTGGGACTGTGTGTAGCCACATCTTTAACGGGTGACAGAAAGAATCTGTAAAGGTTGGTAATGTGTGTTCCCTTGTGTGTGATTAATAAGTGGGATGGTGATAGACAGTGTGAGGGTTCATTCATTTAAACCAGAGTTATGTGTGACCCACCCGGATTCTTGAATTGATTGTATGCTTCAATTGAAGGGCGGAATATCTTTGAATTGGCTTAATGTAACAAATTTCAATCACAGCCACAAGGATCTTTTGTGCTGCCTCAAAAGTTACATTCGCATTAATTAGCAAACTGTTCATAAAGATTAAAAATGACAGTAATATATAGAAACATTTATTGTGTTGAACAATTCTAAAAATTACCAAAATCCATTGAGAAAATGCAGAAAAACATAAAAAGGTCACGTGCCTTGAATGATACGATGAGTATACGGGGATGTTTATATGCAGAAACATCTGATGTAAATTACTCATTCAGATTACTTTACAGGATATTGGAAATGCTTGTCGGGAAATATTAACACGATTAGACGTGGATGTGTATTTGGCTCAAAGGACAAAACACAACTTAATTTTACTGCAAGATCAATCTTCATCATTAGAAATCCCATATCCTACTAACTGAATGTAAAATCTGTTAAAAGAAATGAAAGCAGTCATACAGAAATGTGGAACACTGATTTATTCTTCTGTGTTCAAAATGTTCTAAAATGACTGGGGGGCTTCTGCCACCCACCCTGTTTGACGCTGCAAAACCACTTTGGTAGGTAATTTATCGGGTGTTCTGGAGCTTGAGCAAATGTGGTGCTAAAAGGAGTTCTGGGCAATCAATGTGGCATTGCTGCAATGCTATTTGGGGTAGGATAATGCCTGTTCCTTTAACCAATCAGCACTTTTAATGTCTGCTTCTTTGAAAGAATAAAGGTGGCCATACACTACAAAAGGTAATTGTGATCATAACACTGACCGATACTTTGATAGACAATGTTAATTGTACATTTTCCATCCATATTGTTTGACATTCAATTTGTTTGGTTATTATTGTCTAATGTTGTCTATGTGAGGTTACATTACATTTACATTTAAGATAGCATCTGACATTTGGGATCAAAGACTTTTGTGCTGTTAGGCTGGACACACACCAGCAGATATTTTCGGCCGTCCGATTCACGGCACTTTCTGTCTGTCGGCTGAAAATATCTGCTGGTGTGGGGTGGCCGGATTGGACGAATGGACAATCGGACGTGTCAGTAAATTCCAATCAATCACGCGGTTCCCTAATGGTTGGCGGCTGGGTAGCACAAAGATACTAGTAAAAACCCTTATTCTCTTTGCGTTACATCATTGGAGAGAAGTCAGCGGATCGTGAGCATGCCGCGGTGGACACGCGTATATAGCAGGAAGCAGTCAGCATCCATACAATGTAATGTACTGTCGCGTGGCTAGACAGATTATCTGGAGCTGTTGTGGGCCCCCAGGTACATGGGCCCAGTCACTGTTGTGACCACTGCGACCCCAGTACCTATGCCAGTGCCCCACCATCTTCATCTATCATTATAAGATTTTTCTTATTATGTTTAGAAACAGACAATACAACTGTGCATAAACTACTGTAACTAGAGTTCTTATTAACATCCCAAAAATCAGTAGACACAATAAGCTGATCCGTCTCTACAGAGGACAAAACACTGTACTCAATATCCCACGTTAACAGGAGGGCTAGATTCATGTTAACTAATGTACTAACGTGTTAGTGAGGGTTTTGCACTGCCTGCCCAATTTTAGCGTTTTTTTTTTTACTTTGCGCAATGCAATAAAATTTGCACCATTTTTTGTGTGAAAATTAACACCTTTTCAATTGTGTCTTTAAAGCCATGCAAAAGTTCGCAAGTTAGTGTTTGTGTTTTCATAACATATTAACGGATGCAAAGTGATTAATGAGAGCAAAATGTATTGCATCTCCCCACCATATGTTTAAGCCATATCCCCTTACTAATAATCTCTACCTAAGTGCAAATAACTTGGCTAAAACTAAACCTCGGGAGAACAGTTCATCCTCAAGCAGTTCCCTCCTGTTACACAGTTCTTAAACAAGCACCCAGTGACAAACTATGGCTATGGGTGCAGAAGGAAATTCCTGCATTACCCAAAGAACCTAACTAGCAGTTATTGGCTGTCTCCACCAGCAACTCATTTGTAGGCTCATTTGGTAGGGAAGATAATAACTGGAAATATGTAACAAATGTGCTATTAAGGCGCAGATAATAAAAAAAATAAAGTCACAGGGAAAGTCAGAAAAGGCCACAGTATGACTGTCAAGTTGGCTTAAAGCATATTCCGAATATAAGAAGAGGTAGAAAACCATTTAGAAAAGGTGACCTTAATGCAGTCAGCAGATGCTGTTTTTATATTAGCAGCTGTAATGTTCTGCTAAATAGAGCAAATCTGCTCCTTGGAGAGAGGTAGAAAACATGGTTTTAAGCACTCAATGAACTCTAGATAGACTTAATAACTGTAAAACTGAATGTGCTTTGATACATTTGCATTTTGATGAACGGGTTCAATATACTGTTTGGTCTCAAGTTGAAGTTCATTTAGGATTCTGTTGGCATGTGCAGTGATGTATTTATTATTCGTGTTTACTTCTCAGAGATCTGAATAAGCAAGAATTTACAATGCACATGGTGTAAAATGCTCTTCTACCTGAAGGTATCTAGCTAAATCCGTTGACCATAATATGACAAGTACCAGGTAAGGTGGTCGTGTATACATACGTTTGTGCTTATGCAGCGTCACTGACCACCAATGAAATACTGATTGGAAGGACAGGATAGGTTTCAGGCGATGTAAGGTATGCACCAGTGTCCTCAGAAATTTCTTCCAGGCGGGTGGCATGAAAATATAGCCGGATATGGCAGAACAGAGAAATTTGGTGAGATCTGAGATGTTTAACTCTTTCAGGGCCAGCAGATGAGTTGGGTGGAAGAAAGAGGCAGGGATAGGGATCTCATAGCTTCTAGTCACAGGGTCCCTGTTATAAAGTATACAGTAGCTTTTACCAGGCATTTTAGAACTGTTCTCCTCAGTACTATTATTATTTGAGCTCATAATCCCCCTCCTTCCTTCACCTTCAGTTCATTTGCAACATTGTATCCAAGTAGAGGGAGCTGAGTTCATGCTGTACTCACTACAATGTTACAAACTACAGCAGCAGAAGGAGAGCAGATCTAACACTGAAAGTAAAAGCTGACAGGGAGATGTTAGGGAGAAGAATAAGCCCCTTAGTTCAAAACTGGGCACCCCAGTTCTTTACCCATGTGGTCTATGCCTAAAAACAACTCTATAACTGCTGCTCATATTCTATAGTGTGGATATTGGCTTAGTAAACACACAGTATATCATCTATACTCAACAGGCTTTTGGCCAGGTTACACACTATGCGGTCCCTGATTCAATTAATCAGCTATTGGGGAATGATGCAGTGCACTGAAATTCCCGACCACTTCTGCTATAGCTGTACAGAACCCAGAAGCAGTCAGAACCGCTTCCGGGTTCCTGTCTCCACTTGCATTGATTGAAGAATGGCATTGCTCCTTATCTTCCCAGTCATTAATCAATGCATTAAAGGAATAGTTCACTTTGGTAGTGAACTATTCCTTTAATGTTTGTATGTATAAGGAAGATTTGTATAATGTGCTTAAAAAACTCTATATACATTGTAGATACGTATAATGTGCCCATATAACTCTATATACATGGTAGATAGTATAGTATACTGTGCCCATAAAACTCTATATACATGGTAGATAGTATAGTATACTGTGCCCATAAAACTTTATATACATGGTAGATAGTATAGTATACTGTGCCCATAAATCTCTATATACATGGTAGATACGTATACTGTGTCCATAAATCTCTATAAACATTGTAGATATGTATACAGTGCCCATAAAATTCTATAAACATTGTAGATACATATACTGTGCCCATAAAATTCTATATACATCGTAGATATGTATACTGTGCCCTTAAAATTCTATATACATGGTAGATATGTATTCTGTGCTCATAAAAACTCTATATACATTGTAGATATGTATACTGTGCCCTTAAAATTCTATATACATGATAGATATGTATACTGTGCTCATAAAAACTCTATATACATTGTAGATATGTATACTGTGCCCATAAAGTATACTGTGTCCATAAAACTCTATATACATGGTAGATAGTATACTGTGCCCATAAAATTCTATATACATGGTAGATAGTATACTGTGCCCATAAAATTCTATATATGTTGTAGATACGTATACTATGTCCATAAAACGCTATATACATTGTAGATAGTATACTGTGCCCATAAAACTATATACATTGTAGATATGTATACTGTGCCCATAAAACAACTGTTTATTTTTTATATGATGAAAACTAAATATTCACAGTGGACTGAATGTATTTCTCCAGGTCTGCGTGTTTTCACAGTGGACTGAATGCATTTCTCCAGGTCTGCGTGTTTTTTTCTTTTAGCCTGCCCTGCTTCAAGTCTTCCCTTGAGAGCTGACTTACTCCAACAGGCAATCTAATAATGTCTCGGTTGTACCTTGACACCTCCAATTATGATTGCTGAGAAATGGATTCTGCACTGTTTTACAAAGATCTCTACCTAGAATCTGATCTTATGTGTACTTGCCTGGCTGTTAGCCAGCCCCTGGGATGACTAGAGAAGCTATGAAGTGATTAAGGTATAAAGAGGATCAGTTTCTTAATCAGGTTATGTGTAACACCTAGAGATAATTGTCTACTTATCGTCTGACGTTGATTTATCTGCATTACACCTGTCCAAAATTATTGTAATTTTGTTATACTTTTACTTCATTAAACTTTAGGTTAATACTTTAAGATCTTTTAAAATACCCAAATGTGTATTAAAATTTCTGATGGCCTCTCAGCTGCTTAATGGGATAAAACATGAAGATAAATTGTATGAATTAGCTGCCTAGGATAATTTTCTGGAAGTAAGTTGCAATGTTCCAGCAATTAGTAATACAATGCAATACTTAGAATTGCCTAACACAATGTTGTAATGTCAGCTTTCAAGAATGCTTAGTTTTCCCTCCTCAATACCACAATGCCCAAAGGCAAGAAGTTAGCTTAAAAGCTTGCATTAAAATATTTAGATAACTAATTATAGGTATTGCCTGCACTCTTATTAACGTGTCAGATAATTTTATCATTTATATTCTTGTGTAAAACTTGTTAATGGTTCAGGAACTGCTACGTATTATTATTATTATCTTTCTGAAAAAAAATCATTGCCTTGTGCTGGTCCATATTTAGCTAATGATAAGACTTACTTTATAGTCCTGTAGAAATCACTATATTGCTGCCTATTTGAGGTGCATTAGAACATTCTACAGATGACTGAATTATTTTCTTTAAACTGTATCTCCACCCTGAAAATATTTTTTTTTACATACTGTAGGGCACCCCTGCCCATCCTCAACCACCAAGATAAATTTGTAAAAAAGAAGCAGCAGAAAAGTACTTACACTCCTTCGTTCCCGTGGCTGTCTGCTACCGGCCCTCTCCTTGCCGTAAGTTGCAAACAGGGGGGGCTAGACTGGCAGCCGCGTATGTGATTGGCTGAGAGACAGTACATTTCTGCTGCTTATTTTTACAAATCTAACTTGGTGGTTAGGGGTGGGCAGGGGTGCCCTACACTACAGAAATTGCATTTAAAGGTAGGGGGGGTGAAGCAGCCATATAGGGATCCGGAGGGTGGGAGTGAGGGGGGGAAAAGGGTCCCCTGCGCATGTCAGAGTTTTCAGCCAAAACAAGGAAGAAGCAGGGACCAGATTACACAGACAGCTCCTACTCTTCAGTTTCCTGGACTTTGTACAGACACTGCAGGAGAACCATAAGGAGTTGAGAATGAAGGTAAGGGTTTTGTTACACTACACAGTGGGGCAAATTTTAGTTTTGGTGGTGGACATGCCCTTTAAAGTGACACTAAACTGAATAAAAATGACTTGCCTTTATCCTTTTCTATATTTTTAGTGCTGTTAGGAGCTTGATCCCTTTTTGCTCTCAGTGCTCCCTGTCACTAGATCTCCTCATGTCCTGTTCAGCTCACTCCTAGTTAGTATGCATCTCTCCTCTCTATGTGTATCTACCCCCTCCCAAAACTGAGGCACAGTTGGAGTGTGGAGCATGTGCAGTGGGGATGATCTGTGCCCTCATACAGCTAACAGCATTTATTGTGAAAGTGAAAAGTGTTATAGTGAGAAAATCAGTTAGCCGTGCAGTGAAATAAGCTTTACTTTTATAGAATGGAGAGTTTCTGCATGTAGTGGGCCAGGGGGAGGGCCTGAGTGATTGAAAAGAAAAAAAAAGGGATAGGAAGGTCAGAGAAGGGGAAAAAAACAGATTTAAGATTGGTGGTAATTAATCCTAATTACTGTGTGATTATATATAAAATTATTTGCCCCAATTTACATGCCCTTTAAGGTAAATTTGATAAAAACATTAATCAGGGCAATAAAATAAAACACTGTTGTGGCTCTGAACCAAGCCGGGTTAACCGATGTAACAGGTTAATGCAGCTTCAAAATACAAATAACAGTTGTTGTGGTGGTGCACAAAAACGCAACCACCACAACCAATGTACTGAGCTGATAGCAACTCTTTAGGACAAAATCTTTAACACCACTGAGAGATGCTATTAGCTTAGTGTCAGTGATGTAAGTACCACCTCCTCCACCCCCGTTACCCCCGCCCCCGCCACAAGCCCAAGATCTCTTCCGCAATCAGCCATTTTTAAACAGCTGATCGCGCGTATGTTTCATTCATATGAAACAACTGAACCAGAAGTTTGGGTCCGGTCTTTTAAACAGCTGATCGTGCATATGTTTCATTCATATGGTTGATCAGCTGTTTAAAAACAGCTGATCGCGGAAGAGGTCATGGAGGGAGAAGGGGGTCAGGGGCCCAGCCTCCAATCTCGCTAAAAATCCCTGTTTAGTGCATTGCCTAAATAAGGCAATAGTGAGTGAGAATGGCTCTTGGTACATAGCCCTATAAATGTTTTAGATGTATAGCAAGTCCTACTGGATAGCAGAACCCTTAATGGTGTCGGTTACTGCCCTGCCCCTTGGCCTGCTTTGCAATCAGTCTTTGTGATCAATTTCTCAGTAGTAATCTGAGCATGTGAGAATCAACAGCCAATGACATAGAAATTACTATTAGGATCATTCTAAGGAAGAAAGTATTCTGGGAAGAAGATGGACCATTGCATGACCTAAAAGGTCCTGAACTTAGCAGGGCATTGCAAAGGGAATATAATTCATTGATTTTTCAAAATAAGGAGAAAATATAGAATACTGAGGTATGTGTAAGATAAATAATGAAAAAAATAAAACATTTTCCCCCACAAAACAATTTACTAGTCCTTCAACTATTGGATTACTAAGGTTTATATGTTGGAACATGAATTGATTAGACAACTAAAAATATGGCCAGTAATCACATTCTACCCCTGCCAGAAAACAATATTTACAGTGCATTTCAAAATAAATGAACATGTTGGGAAAACTACAATAAACTGTTTTAAATTATGACAATGTCCCTGTAATTGTTGTAAAATTCCTGTACCCTTGAATATCAAGCACCTCCTCCAACCCTCCCACATTGTGACGCGGAGCTCCATGGTGCTCTGTGCATATTTACAGCCTTTGGGTTAGTATATAAGATATGAAATGAATTTCTCAATTATATTGGAAAATATGTGTGTTTGTTGATATTCACCGCTCAACACTAGTCACTGTACAGCAATTGCATTGGAAAGGTGATTTCCATAGTGAACCAATTCCTCTAGGTTATTTTATGTTTTTATTTCCATCTCCCAAGGCAGGAAATCTGTTTCTTGATCTTAAAGTTTCGGAAAATTAAACTGACTTCTAACTGCACCATATCCATTGGCTGTAAATGTTATCCAATTATGATAATGGATTTCAACATTCGAGTCATACATCTAACTACAGTTTTATAGGAAGAAAACACAACTCTCTGGGTAGCCATGTGCATTAAACAGTAAAGAAGGCAAATAGACCAAGGAACTATTTAGGTTTTAAAAGAAATGTAACATTATTATGCCACAAATCAGACTTATCGGTGTATCAAATATAAATAGGAATCCATATGCTAGCACAGTCGTGATTGCTTACAAGACATAGGGGCATATTTATAAAAAAAACTTTAATACCGCAAAAAAATTACCGCCGTAAAGCATGTAAACCAAGCATTAAAAAATTGACCAATCAGAAATGGATTAGGGTTTTCTGCAAACCTATATAAAGAGGTGCACTCCGCTGTGGAACTCAGATGCCATCGCAGTAGATGGCTGAAGATAGAAGAAAGAAGCGGCTGGCAATATCGGCTCCGCTGGCGGCCGCAGTGAGTCTGCCTGGCATCGGCGACCTGATTGGGGTTGGTGTCGCCAGCCCAAAGACGTCGTGTCGGATCAAGAC
Source organism: Hymenochirus boettgeri (assembly GCA_019447015.1). NCBI lineage: Eukaryota > Metazoa > Chordata > Amphibia > Anura > Pipidae > Hymenochirus > Hymenochirus boettgeri. The sequence continues at coordinate 174,545,614 of CM033475.1, read as the reverse complement.
ACCATCCGGCAACATCGGACTCGTTGAGTTCGCTGTTAACAAAACAAATTCGCAAAGCAGATAGACCTTCTGCACAGCGGACTCCACGCTAGCACTCCCACACTTTAGCCACTGATTAAACCACTCGATCCTGTGTAAATGCAGACAAGTAATATTTATTATCTTAAAAACCATCAATCTTTTACCCAACACCATAAAACCATAAAACACATCTCATATCAAAATTGGTTACACAAAGTATCATTAACTTGATAAAAGGCCCAACAGGTGCAATGCAGTAACTATGATTGCAAGTCCAGGGTAAATTAAAGCTTGTTACATTCTCACTTGCTGATATATATTCATTTTGGGAGTCCGATAATCCTCTCCAACTCCCCAAGCCCCCCTCCCACACACACACACACACACACCGAAGTAGCTGCATTTGTTTCCCCGTGTGGAGGGAGGGGACTTATACGGTATTTGCCTCAGTGGACTTCAGCATGTGAACTGGCTACGGTATTCAATATCAATAGCCGGCACTTAGTCTTACTGCATGGCATACAATTGGTATTGCTAGTACGGAAGGCTCTCACCCAATCCTGTGCAGATTCTTCACCCGGGTTCCCAATACGTCTGTCCTCCCGCACATCAATGTACGTTTCACCTGTACAATCTCTCCACAGGCTTTGTCCCCATTATTTAGGCAGTATCACTTCTTAAAGGTGCAGTCCATTTTCCTTCTTTAAAGGAGAACTAAACCCATTTTTTTATACTCCAGAATCTGAAAACAACCCCCCTAAACACACTAATAAGCTATAAAACCCCACTATAGTAAATTGTATTAAAGTAAATGTAAGCCTATTAAGAACTGGATGAAGTATCTGTGTATATGTGCAGTGTCAGACCACACCTCCTGACCTCAGTCACATGCTTCCTTGCTTTATCTGTCCTGTAAAATGAGAATATTAATGGGTGTGATCAACTGCAACAAGTTTCTGCCATAGCTAAGGACTGAGCATGTGCAGAACATAATGGTCGTTGACCAAACTGTGTGATACTAGAATGCTGTGCAGTAAAGCACAAACCATATGTTATTTAGGTAAATTTCCCAGCACCCATATCAAAATGAGAGGTAAGACACAGATTACTGGTTATATATCAAGGTGTCCTGACTTCTGGTTCAGTGTTGTTCTGTGGCTTTAGTTTTCCTTTAAAGGGAATGATCTTTTTAGACCATTACTTTTCCATTTACAGTTTGCTACCTCTAAGCATTTATGTGTTGGAAATTTGCAGATAATTTACAGGTAATTTAAGGACATATTACACTTTTTTCAAAATACAACCTCTTATTGTCAAATTTGAATTAAAGTGTAACCATTTGAAGACATGGCCTTTTTATTCACCCTCTATATTTTACTTTCATAAAAAACTCACATAATTTATGACCTCATTGAGGCCTCCTGGGGTGAGTGTCCCTAGATTGTAAATCCATCTACTTTCACACTGCTGCAGCTTCTTCTTTACATTGCCACCTCTTTTACCCAAAAGGACCTGGTAGATCCCCATACATTTGAACACCTCATTTGTACCATGAGTCTCCCATATATGCTTGGACATTGCGCTTTTTTCCACTTCGCTCTTTTTAGTGGCCCTGATATGTTCCTGTATCCTACAGGTAAGTGTCCTTTTAGTTTCACCCACATATTTCTGATCACATTCACATTCCAGCATATATATAATCTGTTTATTTGACATGTTATCAGGGAATTCACCTTAAACATTCTACCATTCATGCCTACGAATGTGCTTCCTTCAATCATATATTTACGAGACACACATTTGCCACATCTCCGATTTCCTATAATGGGATCAATCCCCAACCAAGTTGACAGATTATGAGACTCAGGTCTGAAATAACTAGGAGATATTAAATCCTTTTTTCCTCTCCTATATTATCTCTTATATTCTTATCCTCCCTTAATAGGAACCAATATTTAGATAATATTCTTCATACTGATCGATCCCCATTTCTTGTTAAAGGAGCTGTCACCCCTCTCTTTATTGGCACTGGTATATAGCAAGTCCGGTCTCTTACTGCTTTTGGCCCTCTTGTAGCCATTCTGAATACTCTTCCTGCTATATCCCCTCTGTTTTTAGTTCATTTGCTTGTCTTTCAAAGACCTCATCCGATGAGAAGTTCCTCCTAATACGGAGGAACTGCCATATCGGTATACTCTCTACCAATTTTTTAGGGAGGTGACTTGTGGCTTGTAAAAGTGAGTTAACCGCGGTTTTCTTACGGTGTGTCTCGGTTACCAACAGCCCTCTATCTTTGCTGATCACAAAATCCAGGAATGTAATTCTTTCTGAACTCCATTTTGCAAGTGAGTCTAATATTCCGGGCATTTTTATATAGGTGGTCAATAAACATTAATAACCTGCTCTTTCCCTTCCAAAGTAACAGGACGTTGTCTACATAATGAATCCATAATATTACTGACTCTCCAACTCCCAACTCACTTATCGTTCCAGTGACATCCTCCTGTTCCCACATCCCACATCATCGCAGTGCCTCTCACCTGGCGATAGTGGGATCCGTCAAACAAGAACACATTTTTCTCTAAAATAAACTGCAGAAGTTTAACTGTGAACTCCGTATGAGATTTGAAACACTCACCCCTCGTTTCCAAATATATTTTACTCATTCCCACCTCATGGGGAATAGAGGAATAAAGGCTCTCTATATCTAGGGAGACTAACAGAACATCATCGTCAACCATGATACCATCCAATTTCCGTAAAACATCTTTAGTATCTAACACATATGAGCATACATTTGTCAAGAAATGCTGTAGTACCTGGTCCACGTATTGACTTGCATGTTCTGTTGGTCCCCCTATAACTGAGAAGATTGGCCTTCCTGGCGGGTTATGTGAACCTTCGGGATTATATAGAAAGTTGGGATCACCGGATCTCGTACCAACAAATAATCCTTTTATTTTTTTACTTTTTTTTACCATCAAACCTTTACAGAAACCATCCATAACAATCTGTGTCAAGCCTTCTAGTATTTTCTGTATAGGATTACTTTACAGGCGCTCATATTAAGTTACATCCCTTAACTGTCTTAAGGCCTCTCTTTTACATTGGTCCCTCCCCATCACCACTATATTCCCTCCTTTGTCATCAACTTTAACTATCACCGTGTCGTCCATCATTAATTTACTCAATGTTCTATGTTCTGCTCCCGTGAGGTTACTTGCCACCCGTGGCGTCTCCTCTAGAGCTCCAATTTCCCCTGTCACCATTTTAACAAATGTTGCTATGTTGCTGACAGTGGCAATCAGAGGGAACCAATTTGATTTTGTATGTAAATTTGTTAACTATCAAGTTTTTCTTTTGTTTTTCCTTCCTCATTTGTTGTTTCCCCCACATTTTCAAACATTAAATCCATTAGATCATCCAAAGCATTCCTATCTATTTGCTCCAACCTTCTTTCCTCCTTGTTTTTAAACAATTTTTTAATCACTAATTTCCGAGCAAATAAATTCACATCTTTTATTAGTTCAAATTTATCTAAATCACTTTCCGGGACATATGAAAGACCTTTAGAAAGGAGTTTGAGGGTAGCTGAATCTAGAGGTTTACCTGAAATATTAATAACCTCCTGCCCTCCTTTTCCCCTTGATGTTCCTACTATTTCTTCAGCTTCCTGTTCCTCAATCTCCTGGGTGACCCTCCTATTCTATCCTACTTTTATTTTGTTTCTTATGAGAAACAAAAATCTAAATGTAGTATAATTAGTGAAATCTAAATGTAGTATAACTGTTGGGGTAGCACTGGCCATACACTATCTCAATGTTACTTTGATTTGATCACAACTTTAAGGGCAAGGTCCCATTATGTGCGTTGCGTTGCTGTCCATTTTCAGTGTGTTTAGGACAATGCATTTTGTCCATGTTCTGGTCCGTTTGCAGCTTAACTGACATGTGTTTTTCTATGCATCGCGCTCAGAAGTGCAGTAGTGTGGCCTATCCCTCCAAGAGTATTTGCATTACCATTTTTAGTGCCAGCACTTCCCCAGAGTATTGCTATTAACCCTTCAGTGCCAGCACACTTTCCTACTAGTAATTTCAGTGCCAGCACTGACCCAGAGTATTGCCATTAAACCCTTAGTGCTAGCACTTTCCTAGAGTATTGCTATTCATATTTTCAGTACCAGCAGAGTATTACCTTTAACCCTTCCAGCTGCCAGCATTAGTATAGTAAAGTATTTGAGGTTGAATAAAGACATACGTCCATCCAGTCCAACCCATCTAGCAATATCCTCATTTCCTGCCTAACTGTTGATCCAGAGGAAGGCAAAAAACCCCCACCAAATTTATGAGGGGGGAAAAAATTCCTTCCTGACTCCAAGTGGCAATCGGGAATTTCCCTGGATCAACTCTACTTTATGTATCAATACCAGTAACTTGCAACATTCCTTGTTTGCAGAAACTCATCCAGCTTTTTTTTGAAACTGACCAATGAACCTGCCATTACAACGTCCACTGGAAGACAGTTCCATAGCCTTACCGTTCTCACAGTGAAAAACCCTTTACGAGCTTGAAGCCTAAACCTTTTTTCTTCAAGTCTTAAGGGATGTCCTCGTGTCCTTTGACATGTTCTATTGGTGAACAATGCCCCAGATAGTTTATTGTATGGCCCGTTAATGTATTTATACACAGTAATCATATCCCCACGCAAGCGCCTTTTCTCCAGCGTACATAATTGTAACTTTTCCAGTCTCTCTTCATATTCAAGCTCCCCCAATCCCCTTATTAATTTAGTTGCCCTTCTCTGAACCCTTTCCATTTCAAAGATGTCCTTTTTGTACACAGGATTCCAAAATTGCACTGCATATTCCAAATGAGGCCTTACCAATGCTTTGTAAAGAGGGAGAATTACATTTTCCTCCCTTGAATCCATACCTCGCTTTATACAAGACAATACCATGCTGGCTCTGGCTGTTGCCGCCTGGCACTGCTTGCTACCTTTAAGTTTGTTATCCACCAAAACTCCAAGATCCCTTTCCAACAGGGATTCACTTAACACAGAGCCATTTATAGTATAAGTAGCACAAGTATTTTTAAGTCCAAAATGCATCACCTTACATTTATCAACATTGAATTTCATCTGCCACTTAGCAGCCCAATGTGATAATCTATCTAGATCCCCTTGCAACGATTTCACATCCTCTGAAGTTTTTAATGGTCGACAAAGTTTTGTGTCGTCAGCAAACACAGAAACCTTGCTGACAATACCCACTTCCAAATCATTAATAAATAGATTAAATAGAAGCGGCCCCAACACAGAACCCTGTGGCACCCCGCTTAGCACTTTAGTCCATAATGATGAAGCCCCATTAACAACTACTCTTTGCATCCTATTCTTTAACCAATTTTCTATCCATGTACAAATGTGACTCCCCAGACCAACAGACCTTAGCTTATTAATTAGTGGCATATGGGGGACTGTATCAAAAGCCTTTGCAAAATCCAAGTAAACTACATCTACTGCTATACCAGAGTCTAAATTTCTACTTACTTCCTCATAAAAGCCAAGCAAGTTAGTTTGACAAGATCTATTCCTCCTAAATCCATGCTGGTTACTACTTATAATGTCAGTCCTTGAAACATACTCTAGAACATGTTCCCTTATTAAACTTTCCAGGATCTTCCCCACCACTGAAGTTAAACTTACAGGCCTGTAATTACCCGGCTGTGAACGACTACCCTTTTTGAATATTGGAATAACATCAGCCTTTTTCCAATCCAGAGGCACACCACCGGACATGAGGGAATCAGCAAAAATAAGAAACAATGGCCTAGATAAAACTGAACTTAGCTCCTTAAGTACCCGAGGATGTATTTTATCCGGTCCAGGAGATTTACTAATATTAACCTTATTTAGTTCTTTCTGTACCATATCCTCGGTTAACCAAAGTGAACTTGAATCTTGTATACCTTTATTGCTACTATACTCTATGATATCTGTACTTGGAGCTTCTATAGTGTATACAGAGGGAAAAAAATTATTCAAGACATTTGCTTTATCGCCATCCTCCGTAACTAACTTATCCCCATTAATTAATGGTGCCACATTCTCAGTCCTCATCTTCTTACTATTAATATACTTAAAAAAATGTTTAGGCTTATGATGCTTTCTTCAGCTATCCTAACTTCATTATTTTTTAGCTAGTTTGATTGCTTTCTTACACTCCTTGTTACAGTTTTTATACTCCCTAAAGGCCCTTTCCGTTCCCTCGGCCTTAAGGTTTTAAATGTCCTTTTTCTTCCTTACCATTTGCCTCTTTACATCAGAATTCAGCCACATGGGCGCGGATTTATTTTTTTTACATTTATTTCCCAAGGGTATAAATTTAGATGTGAACTGGCTTAAAATCCCCTTGAACACAGTCCACTTCTGTTCAGTACCTTTACCTGATAATACATTATCCCAGTTGACATTCTGAAGAGCTGCTTTTAACCTGGGAAAATTTGCTTTCCTGAAATTAAATGTCTTTGTTAACGCAGCGCACTTTTCCTTTCGATAACAAAGTCCAAATGCCACTATTTCATGGTCACTATTCCCTAAGCCTCCAGTTACCTTTATATCTATAATGCGCTCCACAATGTTAGATATTACCAGATCCAACAGAGCTCCTTTTCTAGTAGGAACCAGAGCTCCTTTTCTAGTAGGAATACTTTATATCATTGACATGATATAAAGTATGTACCTGCTTTCCATGTCTCCTCCACTGAATTGTTCACTCCTCACCTACTCTAAGTTCTAATTGGAGAGTTGGGTGGAAGGAAGAAAGAGGCAGGGATAGGGATATCATAGCTGCTAATCACAGGGTCACTGTTATAAAATCTGCAGCATCTTTTACTTGGTATTTTAGAACTGATCTCCTCAGTACTATTAGCTGAGCTCATCCTCCCCCTCCTTCCTACACCTTCAGTTCATTTGTAACATTTGTTGCTAAGTAAAGTCTGTGGAGTTCAGACTCTGTACCAGATACAATGTTACAAATTACAGCAGCACAAGGAGAGCAGAAGTAAAAGCTGACAGGGAGAACACTGGGCACCCTGTTTGTTATAGGCGCTATAGCACTTTGCCTAGGTGGCTTATGCCTAAAAACGGCCCTGGCAGGACCCCTAGTAGAGACCGTTATGGTCTTGCCCTTGACCCAGCGCCTAGGTTGATTCAGTTGCTCAATAGAGATCTGAGCGTGTTTGACCCATCCAACAGCCAATCAGTAAAAATTACTGTTAGAAACATTCCAAGGATGTGGTGCATCCTGGGAAGAAGAACCATTTGAACCTGAAATGTCAGCTCACTATTGTCAACAGCAGGGAACAGCAAAGGGTATGAAATCAACTGATTCAAAATGGGAAAGAATATGTAGAATAACTAAAAAGGCATTACACAAACTAACAATTTAACAAATATTGATAATTTCCACTGAACTGTCCCTTTAAGGTTCGTACACATGTGCGATCACAACGCACGATGTGTACAAACGTCCACTTTGGGCGATAATTGGCCCGTGTATGGGCACTTTACCGGCCGAAACGGCCGCTTGTTCAGAGATCCGGCCAGTCGGGCAACGATCTCTGAACGAACGGCTGTTTCGGCCGATAAAGTGCCAATACACTGGCCGATTATCAGCCGGAATGGCCGTTTGTACACATCGCGCAATCGAGGATCGGCACTGGCGATCGCACATGTGTATCAACCTTTAATCCTAAAAAGGTAACATTGGGGTGGGGTCAGTGTGAACAAACATTAGATCATCAAATAAAAGGAAACAGTGTGTTACCAACGTCTTATAAACTTAAGTCAAATTCATGATCCTTGAAATGGTTATTTAACATCAATACTGAGTGATATGCCCACTAGTGTAAAATATATGTAATAATAAAAAAGATATAATTGGAACTGAACAACCTCACCATAATGCCAAAGACAGTTGTATTTATTTATGTTTTCCTCATATGTATAGAAGACATTGGCACTATATAAATCCATAATAATATGTCACTATTACTGTTGATGATCATAAGTTAAACAGACAAGGCATCTCAAGTCCACCTTGGCATCTAAATGTATTTCCTTTAAAACAGTTATTGAAACTTTGGTAACAAAAGTATTTAGACATCTTGACTGAAATCTTTCTTACTGCCTTAACCATCTTATCCTCTAAAATTGTGCCAGCAGAAGGACTACCAGCTTCTTGTACATTGTATAGTCACGTGAGATCAGTGGGGATGTGTCTGTATTGTCCTTTATACATTTGTACATGTATTATTATTTCAGAAGGGCCTCTTCTCCAGAGAAATCAAACTCGGTCATACTGTCTTTCCTTACAACTTAAATATTACATCCACGATATTCATTGCAGGCACTACGCAATTTAAGTATAGTCAGATCAAATACAAATATTTCAAATATCATTTGAGTCTGTGTGACACTGCATATTGTTGAAAAGTCTGGAACAATAACCTCAGATCCATCTCTATTAAGAAATCTCTCAGTATGTGCCCACTTAGTATGTAAAGTGCATGCATGTTTTTATCACTTTGTGTTTAGCAATACTGAATGTCGTTTGTCATCTAGCTGTCCAATTCAAATGGCCCCGTAACACAGCACATGAATATTATTGTTTTGTACAGCTTTGCATCATCAGCAAACACACACAGTATTGCCAGCTTCCCTTTCATTGGATGTGAAATGCTAATTCTCATATAACCCTTCTCCAGCTATGGAATGCCCCATACTAATTTGCACCCTGCCCTTTATGTCTCAGTGTATGTATCTAATCCCTAATTTCTAGTGTGACTTCCAGTGATGAACTGTATAGAAAGCTTTTATTTCAATTATTCATTTTTTATTTTATTTTTTAAATCCTCTGTCAAAAAGATTTACATCAAGTGGGCCAGAATCTCATTGTTGCTGTTCTTTCATCCTTGCATTGTAAACCTAATAGTCTGTAGTAAAGCTGGGTGCACACAGTAATGATAAAGGGGCGATTCACCCCTTTATCAGCAAAGTGTGAACCATAAAAACAATTGTTCCCGGAGCCAACAAACCTTTGTTGTTGGCTTGCTTGCTCCCCCGGCGCGTAGACTGACAGGCCCCGATGGACTCTGTCAGACTAAGCGCCGGGGGAGCGAGCAAGCAGGTAAGTTTCTTACCTTCTCTCCTGGCTCCTGTTTGTTCTATTGAAGAACGGGTGGTAGGGCACAGCTCCTTTACCTCCCGTTCTTCAATAGAACTGGATTCCCAAACTTCAATATTATCAATGGAGATACCCTTTAAGAACTATTGGTACTAACCAAAAATATCCGTATATCATTTGTTAGAGATGGTTACTGGGTGTACCCAGCTTAATAAGAATGGAGATCTGAAATAGACAAAATATGTAGTGTAGCATACAACGGCACAGAACTGTAGCTGTGTGAAAAAAGCTTTATTAGTGAAAAAACATGTTACATGTTTCGGACCCAAAGTCCTTTCTCAAGCACTGCCTTTAGGTCTGAAACGTAGTACACTTGTTTCTTCTCTAATATTGATAAAATAAGTGTGCAAAGCAAACACAGCACAAGGTTTCTTACCAGACATTCCCTTGTGCTAGTATTTTTACAAATAATCATAGCTCCCTCAAGTGGTAGGGTGTATAAGACATAATTATTGCCTTTTGGCGTGACCAAATTGATATTTATATAAATATAAACCCATATCCAAAAGTAAAAAATACAATATAGAAAATAGAACAACAGTCCATACTTTTTTTCCAATAAAGGTTCCTTATGTCCTGTTAATCCATAGAGTACTTGAATCCGAAAGCCCATGTGTAGATTAATTTGAAAATATATGCATGTACTTTACACTATAATTAAACCACATGTTATACAACCTATGGGAGTGGGATACATGGTGCACAGGAAGTGCAGATGTAGATGGTGAATGGAGGAATTATATCACATTTAATAAAATGGTCCCTGAGATTTTTGCCCCTTTTATATGAAAATCTTAGCAATTTTCCACAGAATTTGTGCAATGTTTTGTTACCTTGTAGCATAGGCCAATACTTTTTTATGGCCCTTTTAATGTCCTTATATTGACTACAATATGTGCTTATCAAAGTAAATTGGTCAGCTCCCTCTTTTTGGGGTCTTTTCTCAAGAAGTTGTGCCCTAGGAATTTTAGAGACTTTGGTTTTGCATAATATTTTCTTAGGATACCTTTACTTAAAGGGGAAGTTCAGTGTAAATACATATACTTTTAAGAAAAAAAGAGCAGTATTTTTATTCTAATGACCTTAACCAGCTATTTGTCTGTGTTTTAAATAATGAAATGTAAAATGAAATACAGACTTCCTGTTTGCAGACCCCTAATAGAGACTGTTATGGTCCTGTCCTTGACCTAAGTAGATTCAGTTTCTCAGTAGAGATCTGAGCATGTTTTTACCCATCCAACAGCCAATCAGTAGAAATTACTGTTAGGAACATTCCAAGGATGTGGTGCATCCTGGGAAGAAGAAGGACCATTACAGAGCCTGAAATGTCAGCTCACTAATGTCAACAGCAGGAATTAGCAAGGGGTATAAATTTAACTGATTTTTCAAAATGGAAGAGAATATTTAGAATAATTGGTATGCATAATATAAACTAAGAATTTTAAAAATAATGATATTTTCCACTGAAATTTCCCTTTAAGAACATTTTTGCCAATTCTCTTTATTTCGTTCCACTTGCTCCGGTTGCCTATAACATTATTTTTTTATATTTTTTTATATTTAGGAATGCTAATGCATCCCATAAAACAGTATTTTAATGGATGTTTCCTCTCTTGTGGTTGTTTCCCATGGTCCTTAATGGCTGGTTTTGTCAGCCTCATTAGGTCAGATGAAGTGTTGGTTGGCCAGAAAGTGTAACAGCTGCAAAGGAACTAAAGCTGGCAATACATTAGTTAGATATTAAAGCCAACAATCATTCTGACGAATTGGCTTTAACATCTAACTGTCCAGTGGTTCTTACCTGTGACATTCCCACTATGTTCCCGAGGTTACAATGTTACAGCTGTAACATTTATGTAACAGGATGCCCTGTGTGATGTTGTCAACGATAAGAATGTATAGGATATGAACACAACGCAAAATTCCTTTAAAAGTGACATGTTTCAAACCACAGTGGGTTCTTTCTCAAGCTGCGTGAGGTTGTGGGAAATAAGGCAAACCAGGCAGCACAAGCTTGTTTTAAGTTTGGGGTAGTTTAGTTATAATTCACCAGTCTTAAACAAAACCTTATCCTACCAAGCAAGCACTGTCCTTGGGGTGCAGTTCCTAGGATTTCTGGGGCTCCACTTTCAGGGCTCCACTGCCTGGGCTCCAATCTGGTGGGCTGCTGCTGTTGGAGTTTCCTGGGGGGTAAATCAGCTCTTAGCTCAGGATACTGCCTCAGCATGTATCTTCAGTAGAGATGGGATCCGAGTCCGACACGGAACCCCTCGCAGTGACCCACGACCCCTGAGCGTGACGAACATCCACTCCGGCTGATAAACACCCATGTGTATGAGATCTGTCGGGGGTTGTTCGTTGATCCACCATGGCAGATTCTTTTAAACTACACAGTGGGGCCATTATGTGGTTAAATTTTAGTTTTGGTAGTGGACATGCATTTAATCCTCCTGCATTCTTCCATTTGCACATACTAGGTGCTCACGGGGGGACAAGGGACACCACCCTGTATGATTAACCCTGATAAAATTAGATTTCACCGGGTACTGACATCTTTTAATTCTCCTACCATGGCTCAACCATAATAGTTGATATATGGAACTAAAACTACATGGGGGGCTCATTTACCCAGAGGCGCTATAGCTCTGGTTAAATGCATCTTCTGCCATTTAATTTCAGTTAAAAAACTGACCCACATTTATCCACATTCGCAAAATTTTAGTTTGCGAATGTGGGTAAACCCCGATAAGGGATTAAATCGCGAACGTCGGATGCACGGGTTATATTTGTGTAACCCGCACATCGGACACTAATATGGAGCTAAAGTCGCGCTAACCAGTAGCGAACCATGATGTTTAAATGAAAGGCAGGAACATTCCTTCTGGGGGGTTTTGCCATTAAGAGTCATTGAAATCAAAGAAATGATCATCTGCACTCAATCTAATTCAAAGTGAATTTGTTATATACAAAAATGGATGTTACAAAGTCTGTTTTGAGTCTTTTTTTTACTGGTACAGAGAAATAGATTTGCTCCGTGAATGAGCACATCGCCAAAAGCCATTCACACACTTATTATATCATTATAGGCTCAGCATATTGCTACTTAATTGCTATTTTTATATCCCAAAGGCAAAATATTTATTTATTTTTGAAATTCATTCATCTTCATGAATGTTCTTGCATTTTCATTTTTATCAGCGCAATAAAAATTTCATTGTGCATTCAGCTGGGCTCCTAAATAATTTTATGAAAACATAACCATCACTTATAAGGATACAAATTAAAACCTTGGTAAAGGTAATGTTATTAACCTTGTTATTTGAATTGTGTTTTAGAGTTGGGTTATCAGTAGACAATACCTGTAGTGCTCCAAGTACATTTCTTCTCACCCATCTCAGCATTGACCTTTTTTATTATTTTGCATTGTTATAACTACTTCTTGCTTTTCAGTAGCTTTTTAAAGAAGAATGAACGTCTAATAATGAATTGAGTTCAGGTGATCTATTATGATGATCAATCTGCTTTATTTTAACTTTCAAAATGTTATTGGTTGCCTAGAATGTATGTTATTGTTAGTGCTGCTCCTCCTTTTCTACCCAAGCTCTCCTGCTTCTGGTTGCATCTCCCTAAAAACCAAATCCTTATTTGGCACAATCCCCACAGACTTCAATGGAGCAGCAAAGGACAGTGGGAAACAGGAAGAAATGAAACAATAATTGGAATGGTTCTAATGTATTTGTTAGCATTCAAAAATGAAAATATGTAGCAGATAAAGTCCTTATTACATTGGAGATCAACTGTGCTTAATGTATGTATAGTTTATTTATTAAGCGCCACTTGGGGACACAGCACTATACAATAACAAAATACAAAAAAATTCGTACAGGGGGGGCAAATACATAAATATTTTATTACATACAGTAAATCTATAAATATAATTATAATAATATAAGTGCTAGAGCCTTTCCACAAGAGTTTAAGGGGTCCTAGCCCCGTAGAGCTTACAATCTAGTTAGGAGGGTAACATACAGATACAAAGTAAACGGTAGATGTGCAGTAGTGAATTTATGCAGTGCAAATAAAACAATCATATACTGTGCTGGTTACTAGAGATGTAATGTGGATGCAAATATAAACCAGTTTCGAATCGAATCTGAGGGTTTCGAAGTCCCGACAAAACTTTCGGAAGTCCCGGATTTAACAGAACCCAGATTTTTAGATATTTCGGTTTTTATCGAAAATTAAAAGTAGACGATTATCGAAAATCAAAAGTAGCACGATACGAAAATTGAAATTTCGGTAACATGCTTGTGAAGGTTCTCATTCATCCAGGTCATGGTATATCTGTTGTATTCAATTAGATAACACTAGACTTGAAATGTAGTTCTTGAAGACTTTTCGCTAGTCTTCCACTGGCTTTCTCAATTCAGAATGACTTGTACAAGAATCTGTGGCAATTATGTACCCTGGAAAATCCCAATTAGCATATCACAGCCAGGTATAAGGGTGTGATTATAATGGGTACCTAAGCTTTTTAACCCACAGTTTAGCTTCTCACGCATACAGAGAATCTGTGATGGAGAAATGTAGTTTGAAAATGTCTGATATTATTTGGCTATATATAAAAATTAACAAGAGATTTAGAAGTTGATTTATGAAATGATTGGTATCTGGAATAAAAGGATGTTTTTGAGTGCTCACTACTAAGCCTCTAAAACGGCAATTCCAATGCAGGGCACATACTCTGCAATGTAATGAAAGGTTTGTTAGCATTTGGCATTTGACTTGACATTTCTATAAAATACTAACATGTCTATAAAAAGTAGCTTTAAAAAATCACATAACAATAATAAACAGAACTTGACTCACAAAAAGTCTGAATGAAACTGTAAGTAAAAATCCTGCCTTCATGTCTGTTTAATACTACAGGGAAAACATCTCCCAGTGTGTTTATAGCTCTATAAGGGTTTGAATGGAATTAGCTACAATGTTGCCAATGATCAGGTAATCAGTAGAAACTTAAAGGGCATGTCCTCCCAAAAAATAAGTAAAGCTTTTTAGCTTAATTACCCCCCAAAACTGGACTTTCCTTTAAAGTTTACCTTGATCCGACACTCCCACTCTGAGCTATACCTACTTTAACATCAGATGATCCCCCGCTGGAAGTACCACCTCTTGCCTTCTGTTTTTAGCAGGTTACGAGCACGCTCTGCTCTTCTGGGTATATACTTTCAGTCATGGCAGCGAAGGTGACCCAACGGCTGACAGTCCATAACCGAACAAGAGATGGTTTTACAGGTTGAAGCAAAAAGTAGTTTCTTATACTTCAAGCCCAAAGCCTAAATCTCATCTGTCTATTTACTTCAAAGACTATTTTGTTTGACCTTAACTTGTCCCTCGCTCAATTGTGTAAAGGTAAGGTACAAATAAATAAATGTGGATGGTCAGGTTTGCTAGTACTAACACATTTTATAAATCACAGCATGTATATATATATATATATATATATATATATATATATATATATGTATATATCTAGAAGCAGGGGAATTTAAGAGGCACTCACGTCTCTAGTAGTCCTGCCCGGGTGCTATATCCAATGAAAATATGCAACTAGAAATAGAAATTGGAAGCACTTCTGGGACTTCATATTGTATCAAAAAAGTAAGTCTTTTATTGCACAAACATCAACGCGTTTCCGCCGCCCATCGCGGCCGTCATCAGGATACAAGTGCTCATTGAAACCAAACAAATATACACTCACTAATTACATCTCTCCCCCCCGTACATCTGTGTAAAATAGTTCTTAACCCTTAAGACACACAGCACAGCGGCATCTGCGTACCCAATGTCAGGCCGTCCGCAAGAGCCAAACATGCTCCACATCGGACCCCCCAACACTAGGCATCACCCATCCCACTGGCAAAAAAGTGGCAGTGCTTAACAATAAATATCTAAAAACATAGCAAAGTGATACATTGTTTGTCCCAGTGAATGATACCTAAAACAACACATAAAACCACCTCCATACATATTCTAAAACCATATTAAAAACATATACCGCCCTACACCTTGGGTCCGATGTGGAGCATGTTTGGCTCTCGCGGACGACCTGACATCGGGTACGCACTTGTATCCTGATGACGGCCGCGATGGGCGGCGGAAACGCGTTGATGTTTGTGCAATAAAAGACTTACTTTTTTGATACAATATGAAGTCCCAGGAGTTCTTCCAATTTCTATTTCTATTTGCATATTTTCGTTGGATATAGCACCCGGCAACTACTATGAGACGTAGTGCCCTCTAAATTCCCTTGCTTCTATGTACCTTTCGTTAAGTTTGGCACCCGCACTTTTGTGAATTTACAAAAAGCTGTGTACATATACCGTTATATTAAATTGAAACACACCGACCACACAACGTGGAAGTGATCTGTCGGGTGAAGATGGCGGAAGGAGACCATATGGTGTTTGATGATGTGGACACAGACTCGGAATTTGCCTTCACACAACAAGATGTCAGTCGTATCCTATGCAGCGAGTCGAGTACAATGTTTATGGACACTGGTTCATCCACTCGTGAGTTATTTTTCCAAATTTTGAAACTTAAAAAACGAGAAATAGATTTCCAACTACACAGCGTGTTCCTTTCTGATTATTATCGTAAAAGACAGATCCCTAGGGGTTTTAGAGTAAGGAACGTCCCAACAATTGGGCGTTGAATAAGGAATTTTGTAGCCGGTGGTGTGGTATTCTCAATAAATGTGCATTCGATTTAATGCTATTGGTTATAGAATTCTGCACTAAGGAAGTAGAAGTGATAAAAAAGGATATTGCTGTATTTGATAACACCAATGAACAACTTATCAAAGAGAATGTTGAATTTTGTAACAAACTAAAAGAACAGGTTGACAAATACCGAAAGGAATTGTTGGTTTTTAAACAGCAAAAGGTAACCAAGGTCGATATGGACTATAAAAATAAAAGAGTATACGGATGGCTTATGGGCCAGACCAATAATATGGGATATAGGAGACGCTGGAGAAGACCAGGTAAATCAGTCATTACGATTGACTCCTCTGGTGAGTCAGGCAGATCCGATGATGACATCAATGCCTGCACACGTACTGGTTCTCCAGCAGCTACTAAACCTCCTGCGTTTTCTTTTTTAGGGGTTACTACCCGGCAGGGCACAGAACTCCAACATCAGAAAGAGAAAATCACGAGGGAAAGGGGGTGGTCAAAACGAGGGCGCCCCTCAAGGGTTACACAACAGGTAGTGTTTAATTTGATCAGCCCCCTTTGACTGAAGGGGAACTCAAACTGTTAAACAGTGGCTTGTCTTTTGTTCCCACACCAAAATTGATACACTCACTACCGAGGTTGATTTATATAAGTTTAAAAGGCAATTGAAATGCAAAGAATTTTTCAGAGGAAATATGAATAGGACGGTGCCACTTTTTCGTAAACCGAGCTCCTTTGAGCCACCCAACACACCAGCGTCTATTGCAGTGTTTCATGAGATGGTGACTAAGGAGATCTTTAAAGAGTTGGAGGAACAGCCCAGGATATATAAATATAACAATTGGAGCAGACCCGAAAGGGAGGCTATTGTTACTTTAAAAAATGACGATAATATTGTTATTAGACAGGCTATAGGGTGGCGCAATTGTGATTCTTGATAAAGAATCATATATCCGAGATCTTGACCCAATTAGGGGTGTCTACCTATATCCGCCGCCGGCTGACCCTACCAGTAGATACCAGAAGGCATTAAAAGGTAAATTAGATGTGGCGCTTATGGCCGGTTGGATTGATAATAACATTTATGAGTTTCTATTGCCTGAATTTCCTAAATGTCCCATCATATATACATTGCCTAAGATCCACAAATCTTGTACTGCCCCCCCAGGACGTCCAATTATTGCTTCCAGGAAATCATTATTTAAACCTACAGCAGTATATGTTGACCACTTTTTACAACCAGCCGTGAGAAGTATGAGTCATATGTTCGTGACAGTGGAGACCTCCAAAAAAGTCTTATTGAATTTAAAGGGGATGTTGATGATGCATTGCTGGTTACGTGTGATGTGAGTAGCTTATACACCGTTATTCCACAGGATCAGGGCATTGAGATTTGCAAACAAGCCTTGATCAAAATGGGACAGGTTAGACCTCCTATCGAATTTTCGGTTGACCTCCTAGCATTTATCCTGCATAACAATTTCTTTATGTTTGAGCAGACATTTTTTCAACAGATCTCCGGGACAGCCATGGGCTCCAATGTGGCTCCCTCATTTGCCAACCTATATATGGAATGGTTTGAGGAAACATTCATTGTACCCAAAATTGGGGAGGAGATCACCATGTACAAAAGATACATTGATGACATCTTTATGGTATGGCGGGGGAGTGACATTGGAGCTCATGGCTTTATCAACAGTCTCAACGAGATGGGAGACCTACAAGCTCTGTAACAAACTAGTTTTGTGAGTGTTGATTTTCTCGGTTTACGTATCTTTAAACAGAATGGAGCATTTGCTACTACATTGTCCAGAAAAACCACTGATAGGAATACTGTATTACATGCTAAGAGTTACCACCCACCGGCACATATTAAGAGTATCCCTTTTTCCCAGGTTTTACGGGTATTGAGGAATAGCACTGATAGTGATAGAGTGGAGGAACAGTTGGGGACATTAAAAGATAGACTCATTGAAAGGGGCTACGAGCCCCAGGATTTGGATTTAAATATTGCCCAGGCTAAACAGACGTTCATCGAAGGAGGACCCCGGAGCAAGAAGAGGGGGGGACCACAAGAGGGGACTATGACTTTGTGTACTACATTCTCACCTATATCTACTATTGTGAGAAATAAAGCACAACAATATTGGAACATTATTTGTAACGATGACTCCCTAGCAGTTAAACAGGCTGGTCTTCGGATGGCTTATAGAAGAGGATGTAATTTACGTGATATGCTGATGGTTACTGACTTAAGCCAAAAGAGTGCAATGGAAAATGAAACGTGGCTTAAAAGTAAAGTCAATGGTTGCTTTAAGTGTATAGGGTGCCAAACGTGTAGGTACATGGTGGCCGGCAAAGATTTTCCACACCCACAGACGGGAAAACGAATACCTATTAATCATAGACTGACATGTACGAGTACATATACGATATGTTTGATTACATGCCCGTGCGGGTTAGGATATGTGGGGAAGACCACGACAACCCTGCGGGAGAGAATGGGTAACCACAGGGCCTCTATACGAGCAACCTTGAACCAGAATAAAGTGGAAGACACATATCCTAGGCAGATGGAGACACCGAACCGCTTTGAACAGTCGGTAGCAAAACATTTCAAAGTCTAGCGACGTTTAAATGTAGAGCGATTGACCACTTACCAGTTATGAAATATGAAGGCAATAGAGATAAGGAACTCTTGAAATTGGAGGTCAAGTGGATTAGAAGGCTCAACACAATGGCCCCTAGAGGGTTAAATGAACAGATCTCTCTGTCTTGCTTTGTGTGAGGTATCTTGCACGTTGTGGTAATCGATACATATATGGATATTATTCATGGTCCCTATTATATGATCTTTATAGACTTAATATGATTATATTTAGTTTATGAGTTCATGGCTAACATTCGTATATTTTATGCTTAGGTTACATAATGTATGAGTTCTGGGTAATATATTTTATGTGGGTGTTGGATCTATACTATATTCATGTATAACAGTTTTGTGAGGGCGATCTCGTATAATCTAACCAGAGTAGGGGGTGTTCGAGATGTCCACACACGTTATATTAGTTATATGTCCTTTTGGGGACTATAGTATTATCGAATAATCAGTCAGTATTTGATACTTTCTAGCCAGTGCCATTTTCTTTAGATACATATATGGTGACATATTATCATGTTCCATTATTATTATTACTTTGCCAGATCCATCATGATGTGGGTGGGAGAATCACAATATGCTATGGATTCAAGGGTGTAGGGCGGTATATGTTTTTAATATGGTTTTAGAATGTATGGAGGTGGTTTTTGTGTTGTTTTAGTATCATTCACTGGGACAATAATGTATCACTTTGCTATTTTTTTAGATATTTATTGTTAACACTGCCACTTTTTTGCCAGAGGGATGCCTAGTGTTGGGGGGTCCGATATGGAGCATGTTTGGCTCTCGCGGACGGCCTGACATCGGGTACGCAGATGCTGCTGTGCTGTGTGTCTTAAGGGTTAAGAACTATTTTACACAGATGTACGGGGGAGAGATGTAATTAGTGAGTGTATATTGTTTGGTTTCAATGACACTTGTATCCTGATGACGTCCGCGATGGGCGGCGGAAACGCGTTGATTTTTTTGCAATAAAAGACTAACTTTTTTGATACAATAGTGATCCCAGGAGTGCTTCCAATTTCTATTTCTAGTTATATATATATATGTATATACAATTAAAAACACATATAATCACATTTTAATCCCACCAACCCTTAGCATTCTTATCGCACTATTTGCGTGTATGTAGTCAAAGTTGTATCTGTTTATTGGGATTAGTATGTCTAACTAGTATAGCCCAATCATGGTTCATTGACCAGGTATACTGTCCTCCAAATAAATACTAAATACAACAGGAAAGGGTTCAGTCACGAGATTGGCAGTTAGTAGGATAATAAACAGTTACCGTATATACTCGAGTATAAACCGACCCGATTATAAACCAGGTACCTAATTCCAGCTAAAAATCCTAATAAAGTTGTTGACTCGAGTATAAACCGAGGGAGAAA
Organism: Hymenochirus boettgeri; assembly: GCA_019447015.1. Classification (NCBI taxonomy): domain Eukaryota; kingdom Metazoa; phylum Chordata; class Amphibia; order Anura; family Pipidae; genus Hymenochirus; species Hymenochirus boettgeri. The sequence goes on along the minus strand of CM033475.1, from coordinate 174,525,556 downwards.
CTTGGCATTCAAGATGTTTGGAAACTACAACTCCCAGCTAATAAAGCAGGCTGGGAGTTGTAGTTTCCAACATCTTAATGTCACCCTCACTGGCATTCAAGATGTTTGGAAACTACAACTCCACACTGCTTTATTAGCTGGGAGTTGTAGTTTCCAAACATCTTGAATGCCACCCTCACTTTTCATTCAAGATGTTTGGAAACTAAAACTCCCAGCTAATAAAGCATGCTGGGAGTTGTAGTTCCCAAACATCTTGAATGCCCCCCTCACCCTCCCACCCAGTCAGTTTGTACCTGTGGGCTCTTCTCCCTGTGGGCTCTCCTCCATCCAAGGGCTTCCTCCATCCAAGGGCTTCCTGGCAGGTACGGTATCCTTAGCGGTATCCTGACATTCCGGCAGCCGCGCGCTCATTCCAGTACTGGCGCGCCGGCTGACTTCACTGCCCGGCGCCGGGCTTGGCGCTGGGCAGTGACGTCAGGCCGGCGCGCCATACACAGAAAGATCGTAGGCTGCCGGAATGCTCAGGTAAACTACTGACTCGAGTATAAACCGAGTCAAGTTTTCAGGCTGATTTTTCAGCCTGAAAACTCGGTTTTATACTCGAGTATATACGGTATCACATAAATCTGTATAATGGAGATAAGAATCATCTCACCCTCACTGATGATTAACAGACCTTCCATCCACTGCTCTTACAGTCGTCTTCCCTGCTCTACCATTGTTTCCTCCTACATACTCCATACTGCCAGGTTAAATGTGGTCACACTTAAATGCCGACTAAGTAGTGTGTTATAGCATTCTCTATTAATTTAAAGTGGAAGAGTGCAGCTTCACACAGTGTCTGTCCAGAAACTATCAAACCCTTCAGATTGGTTACCAATAATATTCCAGCTTTATAGGGTCTCCACATTTTCATTCCAAACTGTGTCTCACAGATATTCAGGGCGATATTATATGGAGTTAAGTAGTCGCGGGAGCAACGGGGCTGTAAGAAATATCGGAAAGGTTTTTTTAGTGTTATTATGGCAGTTGATTCCTAAGGATCATTATATTAAAAGTTTGTTTTTCAAGTGGACATGTCCTTTAAGGACATATATAATTCCACGGGTTTGACAATTAATAAAATATTAGATATTGTATCGTTTGCTAATGTCATATTAAAATATTTCTTCTTATGTTCTATATACGGCATTTGCATGCTTTGCAATAACCACATTTAATTATGTTATTGAGCAACCAGGTATCTCTTCTGGGCTCTTCACAAAAAAGTCGTTGTTGCCCTATAGTGGGCACTTTTCTTGGAATAAGAACTGGTTTAGAAGTGATTGAAATAGATAATGTTTTTTATTTTTTTTATTTTTTTTTAAATATACCAATATTTTTGCTGAATGCCCAGGGTATCCCTGCCCAGTCCTGATTAAACTGTGTTATTATGCAAACTTGCTTATTCCAGTCAATAGATACATTAACCTGAAGAGATGCCAGACTTTCATTTCATTCACTTTATAAGAAAGTTTCATGGGGGGGGCACTTTATTTTTAATTACACCTATTGATTAAACATCCCAAGAGAGAAGAAATATAAAATCCACACAGCAATAAGGACCATTTCCATGGCAATTACATGCAACTGTTGATATTTACTGAGGTTTTAAATTCCAACTTTAAAAAAGTTGTTAATACAGTAACATTTTCTAGAACCATCTTCCCTTAAATATGCTGCTCCCTTTTTATTATGAAGAAAAAGACGTGGGCTGTATGTACGGTGCAGTATCTGTACTTTGTGAGTCCACAGGAGCTGCTCTATGGGGTACAAACTTCACTCATTTTTAAGAGTAAATGAGTCTTTCCTGGAGGCAGCAGCTGTCCCTATACAGCTCATTGCACCCACGTACACTTCACTGCAGGACTGAATGTATTTCATGTATAACAAGCATGATTCCAGGGAGGGGGGGATTTGGGAGGCAGCTTATAACGGCTGTTACACAAGCAAAATAATATTGGTCTTAAAATCCATGATGAAAACATTGAAAATAAAAATATATTAATAGGGAACTAAATATATAGATATGTATCGATTAGGGGAAATAGATATTGTAATTTGGTATTACCAATTAGCTGTGTCTGTCAGTTATTCATGGGTCACAGACATGCTCAGTGAGGAAGGTATACCATTATAGATAAAGGAAGGGAAATATGAGAAGTGAATTCTGAAAGGCTGATTGCCAGTAGCCGACATGTTCTTTACTATGGAAGGGGGGTCACAGGACATGCCCATCACTTCTCAACACCATTATGAGATCTGGCAGAACAGTGTCTAGGTGAACCTCCACGCATGTTAGATTATCTAAAATGTAGATAGAAGAAGCATGTGTCAGGGGAGGGCAATAAAGGGAGACTGAGAGAGCGAAGAAGATGGGAAGAGAGAGACGAAGGGAAATTGTGAGGAAAGAGAGAAAGAAAACTAAAAGTAAATAAAATAGCTAATATGGATGAGGAACATATGACGCTCTTAGACTCCTGTGAGCACTAAATCTTTTTAAGAAATTCTGATCAGCCGTTGGAGGTCAATTTCATTATCGCCCTAATGTTTACATGGTACTCACTGTGTTTTATTACCAGAGTTTTGGGAATAAAAGGAATGTGTGATCCGGTTCGAAAAAATGTCTTTAAGAATGTCGAGGTTACAAAATATATTATCTTTGCTAAAAATAATCTTCCTTTGCCAAAGGAAAAACTAGATAAAAATTCAAATAACGTGTTGATGAAATACATAATGCGATTTGATGGATTTGGCTTGTTGAGCATGTAAACTGGCCAGAACATTTTCTGGTGATGTTAATGATGCAAAGAAAAAGAATCTGTCAGTTTCCTTGGCAACAAAAAGTGTTGTATTGAATGATGTATATATGATGTATTGTAAGCAAGTGGAACGTTGCATTAGGCCAGGCTTCTGGAGAATAAAAGAGACAAAAAAAAATTAGTATTTTTTCAAAGGTGCGCAATTCTAGCACTATAAAACAGCTGAGGTGCTGGGGATTGATAATTGGTTGGAAGTACAGGAAAAATATGGTTCTAGGGAAACTAAAAACAATATCCAACCAAACATTTTATATCAAAGATGCTTTTACAGTTGTAGCAGCGCTAGGAGACAGGACTATGTATAAACCTTTAGTTCTAAACATTCAGGGATGTTACTTTAATACTGTGGTCGGTAAGATAGCTGTGCCCATTTATTTGCAATACTGGGCCTTTATAAATATGCCCCTAAGGCTGGGTACACAGCATGCAATATTTTTTTGGGACAACCAGTCGACATTTCAGTCTAACGTTCGATTGGCCTAAAATATTAGATTTTTCCGGGTGGCCGTGACTGATGTCTGACTGACCAACGAAAAGCAGGCAATAGGCTCAATGGAAAACCACATCCGATCCTGTGGTCCTCTATGGACCGATTGCTCGATCCCGGTGAACTATCAGCCATGACTAATTTTGCCACGACCAACAGTCGTGGCAAAATTAGTGAAGAAATGGTGTGTACTCAGCTTACAATTTGCCATCTACCTTGGCTCAACCCTGCAGTAGTATCATTCATCCTTAGCAAGCTCCTCTACAATGATAGATCTCCTACTCTTTAAATCTTCTGACCATATTGCCTCGAGCATTTAAAAGGCATTTATGGGATTGAAGTCAGTGTTGTACATTGATTTTACATTACAGTATCCCTGGATTATTATTTAGTTTAAATAATTTTTGCTACAAGATTTATTTGTCTTTCCTGATTATATGCAATGGGTTACACAATTAGAGTTTCTCCTTAGAATGAATGTTTCATTTTGAGATATTCAGACAGCCAATCATCTGTCCTAATTTAATGAACACAACCCCCTAACAGGGATGCTCTAAAGAAATCATTTTATTAGATTGTTTAGCAATGTATAAAGAATATTCTGTTATATACATATTTTGATTCAGTATGGAGCATAGACTTTGCAGATTGAAGTGAACCTGTTTTTAAGGAATGAATCCATGCATACAATGTTATTATTATTATTGCAATTTCTTTCTTTCATTGCCAAGCTGCTTATTATAAGTTTGTGTACAGTACTTGTACAATGCTGTTGCCTGCAATCTGACAGTGAGCTAACAATCAGTTTATTCATGATTCAATAAGTGCCAAAATCTAACTTAGCCATGCTTGTGAAGGTTCTCATTCATCCAGGTCATGGTATATCTGTTGTATTTAATTAGATCAACTGGACCTGAAGTTTAGTTCTTGAAGACGTTTCGCTAGTCATCTGACTGGCTATCTCAATTCAGAATGACTTGTACAAGAATCTGTGGCAATTATGTACCCTGGAAAATCCCAATTAGCATATCACAGCCAGGTGTTAAGGGCGTGATTGGATAGTGGCTAAGAGGTGTTATAGGATCGCCCAGGGTAAGGTGTCAAAACAGAATTGTACATGGCAGACAGTTGGTGTCAAACCCCCCCACCTCTAATTATCTTGGTTTCTTTATTTTCACATAAATGGCCTCCTTAACACCTGCCAATGCTAAAACTCCTTCATCTAACCTGACCACACAGGAAAGAAGAGCCTTAACATACTTCAAGAAAGATTCCAGTATCACCATTCTACTGGCAGACAAGGGAAGATGCACAGTTGTACTCAACAGCTCAGACTACCATGCCAAGGTGACCATGCTCCTGGCCGATAACAACACATATGAGGCTTTAACAAGGGATACCACCAGCCGTTACAAGAAAAGCGTCATAGACTTACTACAACAGCTTCAAAAGTATAAAGCCATTGATCGAGCAATGTATCATCGCCTCTACCCTGGTGAGGCACATCCATGCATATATGGACTCCCAAAGATACATAAGGAAGGGGCACCTCTAAGACCTATAGTCAACAGCATCAACTCTGTAACATACAAGGTGGCAAAATACCTAGCCAACATCTTAGGACCATTGGTGGGAAGTTCTAAGCAACACATCCAGAACTCTCAGGATTTCACCAACAAGATTGAAGATATAGTAATTGGTGCAGAAGAAACTATGGTGTCCTATGATGTGACATCTCTCTTCACCTGTATACCCACCAAGGAGGCTATTGACATGGTGAGAAAACGGCTAGGCCAAGACAGCACTCTTACCAGCAGAACTGATCTCAACCCAGAACAGGTGTGTTCCTTACTGGACTTGTGTCTGAATGCCACCTATTTCAAATACAGGGATAAGTCCTATAAGCAAAAACATGGATGTGCTATAGGATCTCCAGTTTCACTCATTGTGGCCAAACTTTACATGGAGGAGGTGGAAAAACAGGCGCTTAAATACCTTTAAGGGCATAGCACCCAGCTACTGGTTCAGATATGTGGATGACACCTGGGTTAAAATCCACCACAAGGAAGTACAAGCTTTCACAGAACACATTTATGCGGTAGACCAAAACATCAAATTTACAAGGGAAGAGGTACAAAACAACACACTGGCTTTCTTGGACTGCTTGGTAGAAGTATAAAGAAAATGGTAAACTGGAAGTAGAGGTTTACAGAAACCAACACACACAGATCAGTATTTGATGTTTGACTCCCACCACCCTTTAGATCACAAGCTGGGTGTCATCAGAACCCTGCAACACAGAGCAGAGAACATCCCCACTAGCACAGAGGCAAAGGCTAAAGAAATTAAACATCTCAGAGGAGCCCTTAAAACCTCTGGATATTCAGACTGGGCCTTTGTCAAAAGAAGTAGAAGGAAAGAAAATAACATGTATACCAACAGTGATGGGGAAAAGCAAGACAGGAGAAAGAACATGGTCATCCCGTATGTAGCAGGGGTCTCCGAGATATTAAGAAGAATTTTCAAAAAACACTGTATCCCTGTGCTTTTAAACGAACAACACACTGAGGCAGCAATTGGTACATCCAAGGACCCAATACCGAAACACAAGAAAAGCGACATCATATACGCAGTGCAGTGAAGTGAAGAATGCTCTGATTTGTATGTGGGGGAGAACAAACAGCAACTGCACCAACGTATGGCCCAGCACAAAAGAGCCATTCCTGGGTCAGGACTCAGCCGTGTACCTGCATCTTAAGGATAATGGACATACCTTTGAAGATTGTAATGTTAAGATATTGGCAAAGGAAACGTGACGGTTCAAGAGAGGAGTTAAGGAGGCCATTTATGTGAAAATAAAGAAACGAAGCCTAAATAGAGGTGGGGGGTCGACACCAACTGTCTGCCATGTACAATGCTGTTTTGACACCTTGCCCTGGGCGTTGCTATAACACCTCTTAGCCACTCTCCAATCACGCCCTTAACACCTGGCTGTGATATGCTAATTGGGATTTTCCAGGGTACATAATTGCCACAGATTCTTGTACAAGTCATTCTGAATTGTCTTCAAGAACTAAACTTCAAGTCCAGTTGATCTAATGGAATACAACAGATATCTAACTTAGCCAGATCAATGGGTTTCTATCAGATTGATGAATTGATATTTATTGCTGGAAAGACTGGCAAATATACAGAATAACTTTCTGTGCATATCTGAAAGGAAGTTTCCTGGTTCTTAAAGAGCCCAGTCTACAAGGACACACTGTACAAGGAGTCTTTTGATTGACATTTTCCATGCTAAAAAGCAATCACAGTTAAGTGGGTATACAATGTCAGCTGCTAAAAAAAAATATTTTGGGGAAATGGATGACTTCTTAAAGTTCTCAGCTACACAGAGATGACAAATAATACCTATTAAAGGAATAGAGTGGTCTTCATACAAGTGCCCTCATAACTCTTTCATACCTTTAAATGTAGTCAATCCAAAGTTATTGTCTCTGTGCCTCACCTCCAAAATTGATCTTTTCTGAATTACAGGCTTGCAGTCAATCTCTGTACTTTCCTCTGCCTAAAGGTGGCAATACCCATTAGTGATATTAGGTAAATCCCGTTGTGGACCGACAGGATTTACCTACTATTGGCAGTGTGTGGGGACCAAAATGGCCTGCGGTTGCTCAGGACTATGTGTTCCCTGATCTTTGAAAAATGACAGACAGGATCTTGCAGATCCTATCTGTCATCTTTCAAACATCATTGATGTGTGTACACAGCTTAAGCTGCTAGCACCACCCTTTATGATGCTTGATAGACTTCAGCTAGAAGCATGATCCAAGAATAATAAGGAAGGGGCTTGCTCTTTCTAATAGAGGGCAAGGGAATAAAGGCAGTTACCCTCTAATTTTAATACCGTATATACTCGAGTATAAACCAAGATTTTTAGGTCTAAAAAAGACCTTAAAAATCTGTCCTCGGTTTATACTCGGGTCATACACAAAATAGACCCGAAAATCTGTTTAAAAAATACACCGGCAAAGTTGTACCTCACATCTGCCGACACTGCACCGCAATTTCCAGCAAGGAGACGTGTATTTACAAAGAGGAGACCAGGAGCATGTAGGAGTGGAGACCGGAGCAGTCTGAAGCAACTGAGAGAGCAGAGGCGCAGGCACGTTGGACACGCAAGTTACGCACGCATGTTACGCACGCAAGTTACGCACGCTTACCGGTACATCAGAGCGGCATTAAGGATGGAACAGAACAGTCTCCCAGAATCTGTCAGCCTTTACCTACGGTACATCTTCAACCCTCTAGTAAGGAGGGTTTCTTTTCTATTGGTGGGCTATTAAGTCTACCATTACCTACTGGTAATGCAATGGGTTTGTGGGTGGGTAGGTAGGTGGGGGGGGATGGGTGAAGGGGGGTGGTGTGGGTGGCACTCTATTTAATTATTAAAATTTATTACTATAATTATGGTATCAGCCCTCTAGTAAGGAGGATATAATCTTATGTTTAGGGTGGACTTTTAAGTCTACCTACTTTATGCAGTAGGTGGGTGGGAGGAAAGGGGGGTGGCTGGGTGGCACACATCTGAAATGCCATGGAATCATTTTTACTAATTACAGATTTTAATTAGTGGTCATATTTCCTACCCTCGGTTTATACTCGAGTCAATCAATTTTACTAGATTTTTATTGTAAAAATAGGTACATCGGTTTATACTCGGGTCGGTTTATACTCAAGTATATACGGTAAATGCAAATAAAAAATTTAGATCTTGATATCAAGTAAACAACTTGCTCAAATTGATTGTTAACATTTTCCAAGCCATGGAAGGATAAAAATGATTGTTATGGGGATGTGTGGGTGCAACAGAAAGATTGCAATGGGAATGGATTTAATAACTTGAACTAAATTGTAATTTTAAGGAGGGATAGTATCAGGGAGCTGGTAGAGACATGGCATAAGTGCTATGAAGCACAGATTAACAGGAACAAGGCAAAGAGATTAGATGTAGAGGGTTGGGAAACAGGCAATCAATTAACTGGAAAGGCAAAGTTGAAATTAGATTAAAAGTAGAAAAAAGAATGATGAGTAATGTGTAAAATGGGATTGAATGTCAAGATAAGGTCTGCTTATCTGTACAGTACAACCAGTGCAATATTTCCCATCCCCAATGTTTAAGTAATCTTTCTGCAACATACAGGATATATCATGCCAAGGAATACATTATGACTAGAAGGCAAAGTAAGCGCATGTATGAATGTTGGTGTATGTATATTTTCACTTTCACATGTACTGAACTGTCTTACAATATATTACAAAAAAGGGCACATTGCAATTGAGTGGGTAGATTGTAGACTTAAATATTTACATGCTAACTACATTATCTCACATTATTGGAGTGATTGAGAAAGAAAGCTTTTAGATCCTAGGAAATATGAATGGTGTGGTAAGAAACGTCCACCAAAAGGTTCATACTTACCCTCCGCACCCCTGAAAGCCCTGACCTTGTAATAGTTACTTACCTGGAGAAATTCAGCCCAGAGTCAACTGTCCGCTTTGTGGGTTGTTGCCATCTGCATGAGTTTTTACAAGCTAGCACATGGCCTGGCAGCAGCAGTCAGTCATTGTCCATTATGTCATTTCTGTGGTCATTCTGGGAAGAAAGGTAAATGCGTCTTTAGAAACACCAGCCAAGTAAGTTACTATTGCAAGGTCAGGGAGGAGTGGAAATGACCTTTAAGGTTTGCTACGTTATTACTCATATCTCCAAATTACAGTAGCTACAGGAGGTTTAGTCCCAGGTATTATTTTGCTATATTTGTGTTACTAAACTGGACAACAGACAAGAAACAGGAAGATTCTCTGTTCATGGTATTTGTGCTTAATATCTAGTAGTAGAGAATTGTACTGTGTTAGCCATAGATGAAAGTGAAGACATCTTGGATATAAAGTAATACCTTTTATTGGCTAACGAAAATGATTGTAAATGCAAGCTTTCCAAGCACTAGGCTTCTTCCTCAGGCATGATACAATACTGAATCTTATAAAGCACTCTATTTTATACATACTAGAACAAAGACTTTCTGACATTACATAGATGTTATCTTTTGCACCCCTTAATATCTATTCATTTGATTGACATATTCCAATAAAGGCCATCATTTAATGTAACAATAAGTATATCATACTATTTACTGTTCCACAGTAATGCTGGCCATACATTCATCAAATCTATCAAAACTCTAGAAGTACCAGTGGTTATACCTCGTGACATTTCCACAATGTTCCTGGTTGCAAAAATATGTCAAGGTGGTTGTCCGAGTCAGAAAGGTTTCCTTATGTATGGCCAGCATTAAACCTGCCAATTAAAAGGGGTCACTGGTCCTCCTTTCGGATCTGTTTAGGATTTGTGCATAGGAATGGTGCAAGTAAAGGTGCCCAAACACCTTGCAGAGTATCAACAATGACACAGACTGATGCCCACAATCTGCATCGCTGAATCGTCGGCTGATCGTTTGGGGATCAGTCGGCCTTGTGTATGCGGTTACCACTGCATGTGTTATGACAGATACCAATTTGATGTGCCAGTACACCTGTGGTTAAGCCAGTGAGTTTTACTGTTAAATATTGCACCTTTGTTTGTTTTTCTGTAATCCCTTTCATATTTCTGGAACCTGTAGTTTAAATTAAAACTCATTGATTTCAAAGCACAAGTGTAAAGGTGGCCGTACACCAGCACAGATATACTACCCGACCGACCGCTCACGCGACGTTCCTGCGCTCTGCCGGAACCACATCTCCCGATCTTATATACGACCGACATACGATCGCAAAATCCCATTCATTTTGCGATCGCATGTCGATCGCATATAAGATCGGGAGAGGTGGTTTTCCGAGGATCGCAGGAACGTCGCGTGAGCGGGGGTTGGGTAAGTAATATCGTGCTGTGTATGGCCACCTTTAAGGATGCAGGAGGACAACCAGAAGCAGACACAGTTTATGAGTGTCACATAGCATCCTGTATAACTATACATTTATCTGTCATAGGATTCCATATTATATACACTAATAACACTTTGTTTTAAGCAGCAGATCCGGGAAAATGTGTTTTAGGCTAAAAGTCTCTCACTTTCATAATTCTCCTTGACATGGTAGATAAAATATAACCAATGTCCTGCCATTAAATTAGGGGGAATGGGTTTCTTTATTTTATGTCATGAAATGACATCATTAAACATTAATTAATATTGACATTACTAAACACCATTTATGAGTATATCATTCACAGGATATTCTTGGATCTTGTTTTACTGTTGATTTGGCTTTCTAACATTAGTGAAGGATTAACCTTACAGTCTGGCCTATTATATCTCAATAGAAATACAAACAACACTATGCATTATACACATCTGGTGCAAAAATATTGTATGTCTTAAAGAGAAACAATGTCAGTTCATAGTAACAATATCTATATAAAATTCATATTCAAAACTTTTTTTTAAGGGCATGTCCATCCTCTCATATCAATTCATACCTTGTATGAAAAAACCTTGAGACTAGCAAAGGTAAAATCTCTCTCTCTCTCTCTCTCTCTCTCTCTCTCTCTCTCTCTCTCTCTCTCACAGTCTGACCAATAGAAGTCATAATACCTTTTTACCTTTGTTTGTCGTGAGCTATTTTCATCCAAGGTACATTACAGTACACACTTCGTTATGTATAGAAAAAGACAGGCAATGCTTTTGTATTCTTTGGGATTGTGTTGTGAGGTTGTACATTGTTTTCTCATAATAACTGATTGTGGGAGACGACAGCCACAGATCCTGACTAATTTTGCTGCCAAGATCCCTTAATAGATTTTGTGCAAGTCTTTGGCAGTCTTTGTCCCAGAGGAATACTCTGAAAGGCCAAGGGAAGCAGGTGCTGGGGAGAGTTAGTATGGAAACCTTCTACTGCCTGTTCTGAATTGCTTAGTACCAATCATACACACACTTTATTATTCATGTCTGGTAACAGATTGTTGGTTAGAGATCATTTAGTAAAAATTATGGACTAACACTTTGTATTTTATGAACTTGTGAAATCTAAATCCATGTGCAGTTTTACACTGGCTGAGTGGCAGAAGTTTGCATAGGTAATGTCATGATTATTCTGTGTAGACTTTAGAATACAAAACACATACGGAGTAGATTTTGGGCTCATAAACAAATTATTTTTATTGGTGATTAAAATGTATTAAATATATAAGAGATAAGTTAGAAGGGAATGTTTCACATGTCTCTGTATAGTATATCTAAGTCTATATTTAACCAGATATGCACCTGTGTAAGGTCAAGTCCTCCAGTCACTTGTAACCTGTGGTCTTTTGCAGATGGTTATGGAAGCCTCATTCAAGTCTATGAGAATTGTCCCAAATAAGGATTAAGGACAAAAACATTTTGGCGCATTATAGTTGCCCTGTGTGGCATTATGTGGTAACTTTGCTGTTTCTCTAATATAAATCAGGATAAAAGACAGTTGTTCTAATTTTAAGTAAGTATTCTGAATCCAAAGTGAATAACTAAAAATCATGATCCATCTTCTTAAGAATAACAAGCATTAGATTTGTTCAGAAGTCAACAAAATTGCCATTTACAGAGCTAATGTGGAATGCACATTAATGTGGAATTGCTCTTTATTACGTGAGGAACCTTGTTCTAGACATGTTTACCCAGATATACAGCTAAGATGATCAAAGTGGAGATTGTTTTGTTTTGCAACTAAATGCAAAATCCCAACTGATGTCATTATAGTTTCAAGAGGGATTAATCTACCAGTCAACAAGCTAAACCTCTTTTCGTCTTTGCAACTGCTCGGTATTAATAATCTGAACAAAGAAAGTCAATCTGAACAAAGAAAAACTTCTGAAAGACAAACTTGTTTCTATTAGAGAAGATTCTCCTGTTTAGGTCCACATATCCATTTATATGTATGCTCAAACAAAATAAAATAATGGGATAAAATGCAAAACAGGAAAGATATGGCCAACATTCTTTGGGATTATCATTGCATCTCAGCCCACCCTTTGGTAAATCAACCATTTACAGCAGTCCTTTCAGGCTTATTTCAAACATATAATTTCCCTTGCCATTCCAGTTTAACTCTGCACCAGGGACTTTTAGTGACCAGTTCAATGGGAAGACAGAAGTAAACCAGAGAGGCAATTGTCTTTAAAAGGAAAGCTCAGTGTAAATGACCTTAACCTGCCCATCCAGCATTTTGTCTGTGCATAAATAAATGCTTCCAGTACTAGCTTCCTGTTTGAAGGACCCCTAATAGTTTTTGGTTTTGCCCTTGACCCAGCACCTGGGTTGATTTAGTTGCTTAGTAGAGATCTGAGCATGTTTCACCTATCCAACAGACAATCAGTAGAAATTACTGTTAGGGAAGAGGGCATTCTGGGAAAGGGAAGGACCGTTGCAGAACCTGAAATATCAGCTAAGCAGCATGGCAAAGCAAAGGGAATGAAATCAACTGATTTCGCAAAATGAAGGAGAATATATAGACTACCTAGGTATGCTTAATATATGCTAATAATGATATTTTTTACTGAACTTTCCCTTTAAACATTCTAGGTCTGGAATCAAAATTTTTTTGAGGCAGAACTGAAGATTTTAAAAATTCAAGGATTAGGGGAAACTTTCAGATTTGATAAGGGCAGGACTTTTTTCAAAAAAACTCTATATTCTAAATTCTATGTATATTCTCTAAATTCTATATGTAATGTCAAATCACTCCCATTGGATTATTTTTTTCTGTGTAACTTTGGCACATCCCACAGAACCTCCAGTGGAACTAAATTCTATAATGGAACGGAACAGTATTTAAAAGCCTCGTGGCTTTAGGATTCTTAAGGCTGCAGTGGTAAATAAAGAATCCAGAACTCATCTCATTGGGCTCAAAGATATTTGAAGTTTGTTTACAGATGAAAGAAGAGATGCTCTTCTCTTCGTAAACAAAAACATGGCTATACAGTAGATTTTTATCATTCAAATAAGATCACTCACTTTAACAATGATTGTTTTCATACTTACCTATTCTTAAAAAAGCACATCAACTCTTATTCTTAAAAAGCACATTTATTAAAGAAAATTATAGTTAACAATAAAAGTTTATATTCTTCAGAATGTCAGAGCTGCAAACCATCCCTAATTTCATCCACCTCACTGCTTGTTACTCCCTGTTTGCAATAACAGGTGGACAAGCATCAGGAGGAGGATGTATCCTCAAGCTGTTTTCTTTACTTAGAAAATAGCTGAGATACAATGGCTCCTGCATAATATGCAAAATGGTCTCTAAACATAGAAGACTTACTGGTAATACTGGCAATGTCCTATCTGTTTGGCTTTAATAGAACTACCTTTATGGTTCGACCAAAACTCTATCTATGGAAAGACTGGATTTGATATTCTTAACCTCATCAGTACAAAGCTGGAAGTTTTGTTTGTTTTGCATTGTGAAGTCATCAGGTAAATTTCCACTAGTGTTTCAAAAGTACAATGGGGCCACATTTGCAAAGATCTTCAATGATAGCAGAGATCACATTACTTTTATAATGACATCATTATACATACTGTTATTATGACATCATTATACATTGTTCTCAGACACAAACTCCAACATTATCTAATATTATATTAGTCTACAATAGTAGACTAATTTCTGGTGCATAATTATCTTAAGTTTCCTTTTACTAACCATTTTAAATATACTGTAAATATTAAATTATATCTTTCAACCCAGCAAAGGTTGAACATTTAAAATCCTTAAGAAAAATATTCTTAATGTTGCACTATGAGAGACAACCATTAAAGTACTATACCTTTGTTATAGAACACCAAAGACCAGGGCCGTTTTTAGGCATAAGCCACCTAGGCAAAGTGCTAGGGCACCTATATTAAACCAGGGCACCCAGTGTTCTCCCTAGCATCTCCCTGTCAGCTGTTACTTGCTGTGTTAGACCTGCTCTCCTTGTTCTGCTGCTGTAAGTTGTAACATTGTATCTAGTACAGAGCCTGAACTCTCCCTCTACTCCCTCTACTTGGACACAATGTTACAAATGAACTGAAGGTGAAGGAAGGAGGGGGAGGATGAGCTCAGCTAATAGTACTGAGGAGAACAGTTTCAAAATGCCAGGTAAAAGCTGCTGCAGACTTTATAACAGTGACCCTGTGACTAGCAGCCATGAGATCCCCATCCCTGCCTCTTTCTTCCACCCAACTCTCCAATTAGAACTTAGAGTAGGTGAGGAGTGAACAATTCAGTGGAGGAGACATGGAAAGCAGGTACATACTGTATATCATGTCAATGCTGGCAGCTGAAAGGTACTGAAAATATTAATAGCAGTACTCTAGTACTAAGGGATTAATGGCAATACTCTGGGTCAGTGCTGGCACTAAAATTACGAATAGGAAAGTGTGCTGGCACTGAAGGGTTAAATGTAATACTCTTCTGGCACTGAAGGGTTAATAGTAATACCCCGGGTAAGTGCTGGCACTAAAAGTGGTCATGCCAATACTCTTGGAGGGATAGGCCACACTACTGCACTTTTAAGCGCGTTCTGATCACTCTAGGGAACCAAAATATCTAGAAACGGCCCTGCCAAAGACTATACTCACAATCTCTCCTTATACCTGATGTATTGATCCAAATGTACTTTACATATGGTGTTGCGCTGCTGTCTCCCAATTATGCAACAAGGTCTTGGCTCTCATTCTGAGATTTCTGCTTTACAGCACCATGTCTCTTTTTCATAAATAGTTGCCTAAGTATAGCTTACATTTTTGTTATTTGTACTCTAAAAATAAATATTATGATACAATTGCAACACAGTTGTAGAGTAATTTACATATACACTAACTTGATTTAAATACAATATACACCGTTAAGTGCAGAAAATGTGGGTTATTATAACATTAAGTGCAACCTCAAAATAGCAGGTGTGCCTTGAGTAAACTTTGCATTGCCAAATGTGCCACGGCCTAATAAATTTGAGAACCACTGGCCTAAATAAATGAACTGATAAACCAGCATTTAATGTCTACGTTACATGATTAGGTTTATATTACTCATAAGGTTTGGACTTTATGGCACGTGATCTGATAAACAATGAGATTTCTTTCGTTTATTGGGATTATCCCCTGGGACACGCCGTACAGGTTGTTTTGTATTTGCTGCATATCTGTTAATGCAAACTGGATTGCTTTCATGTATTTCCTTCTTTTATTATTTTTGCTTTAAAACCAAAGGGAATTGTATATAAAAACTATCAGAATTTATTGATAAATAGAACATTTTTTTTAGTTTTTTGTGGTTAAATAGAATCACGCACACACACACAGGCCCACGCTGGTTACTTTTAATCTACATCATTAATTGTTCTCTCCTGCTGAAATGGTTCTTGGATATGACATTTCCTATTTAAAGGAATGTGTCCACATTGCAGTAGAATTTAGCTATAGGGTAAATCGGTAAATCGGACCATATTGGTCCCCTACAGCTGTAGAAGTCTATTTCCAAGAGAAAATTCATTTTAGAATTGGGAGCAGAATCCAAGTTCTAAGGTACTTTCTATGTCTGCCCCGAGCAAAAGTGAAATGCTATTATTATTATTTTATTGCCAAGGAGTTTTACAGCAGTGGGTGTCAGTCATTTTAACAAATACACAAAATTTGATAAAGAATTGCGAATTGAACTGCTCATAACCTTTCAATATAGAGGACATTGCACAGAGAGGCATCAGATCAGAGGGAAATGTCAACAAATAAAATGATTGTGTTGTGAGATGCCCTGAACATACTATAGTAACAATGTAATGTAATTATATACATTGGTTGGTTTAGCCTTATGGTAGCAGTGACACAATTTGACAAGACAAATCTGTCCTATTGGTTTATTACAGACTCCAAAGAAACGAACAGCACTTCCGGTTCTGGTAAAACCAACTTTATTGCTTACAACACATCATACGGTCAGAATGGTATATTAGACATGTAGAATATTCATACTGCTACAAATATTATTGGTAGGGTTGATTGCACAATAATATTGCTGAATGCATGGCCACTTTACCAGATACAGAGTTTCTATATAAACTATAAATGCTAAAACCTAATCTAATTAATGAGAACTAGAGTTTGAAGGAAGCTGTATCCTTTTGGATTTGTTTTCATTAATAAATTAAAATCATTTATATAAACATCTTTGGCCTGTTTAGGATTGTATTACCAGTAAACATGGTATTTCAAAACCCCATTCCTTGTTGCATAGTCTTTACATTACCATTACATCACATTATTTTGTCATTTTTGCCCTTCTGCCATTAGGACCAGTCACGGGTTTTCCTTTACTTGGGGAAGGGAGCATTATTTTGCATTAATAATCTGATCTTAGGAACAGGAGTGATTGTTGGTAAAGAATACCTTGCACTGTGTCTCTACATGATTAAATAGAGATACAGTAATGTGTTATTCACTCAACAGAGCCAAAGGGGAAAAAATTATGCTTTTGCATGGGGTTGCCGAGTACCATGTCATGAAAGGTCCATTGCAATTGTTTCTTCTGCCCATTAATTAAAGAGAAAAGGAGGGATCATTAACAATAAAGCTTTTAACGCCTGTGGAGGTAATAGTTGATAAATCAAATACTTGTAAGAGTTTATGTGGCTATTGATCCATGAATTTGATTGTCTTGTTGGGATCAGGAATAAATCGCTTTATCCCTATTTCCTTGTTGTTTTACAGCTAATCCTTCCATTTTATATTCTTGTAGTGCCCTCTCCTAGATGAACATACTGCACACAACATGATTTTATAATTGAACTTCCTTGGGTGAATGCTTTTTCCATAAAATTTCCCATATTTTGTGTTTTATTTTTGTTATTTATTTCCAGTCACTCCCAATCATTTATGTCGCCAAAACCAAATGTGTCTCAGCTGTGTAACAGTAAATGCAAGAGGGATTGAGATTTTAATCAGTTCATGTACAGCAATTAAAGTCTGCAATTGGGAGATATAATTTGGGCCTTGTGGCTTCCTTACCTTCCTAAGAAATATTTATGTCACGTAACCAGCTGCCTACAAGGTGTCTGACATTACAGAGTGGCATTAAAAAGGGGACAGAGTCAATTATACAAAATTGTGCAGGCACAAGCAATATATACAAGAATGTAATGATATACAAGGCAAAGCTATGAGGAACATTTTGTAAAAGATGGCGCTGACAAGAAAGAAACATGGTGACACCCAAGAACTAAAAGGTTCATTGTGACTGGGTCCTGTCTTTGCCAACCTAAGGAAAACACATATTATCAATGTTCGCTGAATGTGTTTCACAGAGATATCCTGCAATTTATCACAAAACTCATTTTGTGAACAAATTACCAGTGTCAATCAGCAAATTTCACATTCAAAACTCCTGTTGCAAAATAGTTTTGTCTAAAAATTTCCACTTGTCAGCAAAACAAATGAATAAAAATGAATAACCATCAAGAGCATTATTATTACCGTAGTTAAAAAGTATGTTTTCATCTAGAGACTAGAGATGTACAAAACTGACTAATTTGGTTTTAAACTTAAACATTTAAATTTTGTGTAAAAACCGAGAGCCATCTCTACTAGAATGAATGTATAAAAAACACAACCTAGCATTTTTTAATAGAAAGAATATGCAACTAGTTAACTAGTATTTTGGGGCCTTCATTTTGATTTTTTATTTCATGTGTCATTGTATGTGAGTTTTATCAGTTAGACACCAGCTTGTTTACCGTAATCTTTAAAGTGTCCAAAAGCACATTTTAGATTTGAACACTATATTTTCTAGGCAGGTAGGATAGAGTACCCCTACCTTCCTTTGTGGTCTGTAACCTGAGCAGTCAGCCCAATGAAAGCTCAGACAGCTCTCCCCTTTCCCCCTCTGACTCAGACAGAGAAGGACAATTAAAAGAGCTGTCAGTAGCGGTAAGAGCAGTTTATTGACAGCTCATTGTTCGGGTTACAGACCACAAAGTGGCGTAAGAATGGTCTCTACATCCTCCATGGGAAATATTTTAAAGTTGAAAAAGCGCTTCTATAGTAGATATATTGTGCCAGTGTTAAATATTAAAAATTGAGGATCTATTAGTAAAGGATTTATGTGCAGCTGAGGCTACCATCAACAAGTACCACCATTTTCTATTACAGCAGAACTAAGGTTAAAATATAAATAAGCCAGGATGGATTTAAAAAAGTGCTACCTAGCTCTTACCTCTGAAATTGACAGCACTCTCATAATATATTTATCATACCATATTTTAGCTTTAGTTCTCCTTTAATGAAGGATATTCATATTCATAAAATTCATGTCACTAATCTAGCACAGATATGGATATTTTGGTTGATGTTTGACCAAGGTTTATAAATGTACAATTTTTCATAAATATTAATCCAGTGTCTTGGTGTAGAATTCCCACTGATGTCAAAATCTGTTCAAGTGCAAAATGAAAATAGTTCAATTATCAACAATGTCTCCTTTATACAACACAAACTAACCCCCATCTGTAAGTGGTCCTAAAGACATGTGCTATTCTAGTGTAGAAATGAGCCCGGCCATATGACAAGCAACATAGCAGCCTGAAAGCCCGGAAGGAATATACATTGTACACAATAAATATTTTCCGAACATTGAAAGATACACAGTACTATCCATGTATATTAAGGGAAATAAATGTAAGGTAAACACTGCTCTATTAGATAATCTTATCCCTAGCAATTAATTAATATTTACGATAGTAACCTATTATGCCACAACATCCTATGTATAGTGTTGTACTGTACTGTAGGACACTGTAAACAATAGATTAATATAGTAAGTAAAATAAGTACTTATTTATTATAAAACGTATCTTTCATTATACTTATCATTAACAGCTCAGGGCCGTATAATATTAGAAATCAGCCAAATGTAATACACTTTTACAATTTGGTTCTTTATTATTATTATTATTATAGGTACATGTGAAATTTATGCAGTTGTAACATTTCTGGAACCAAGAACAGGGTCAAGAATGCAAGTTTTCTGTCTCTTTGTAAAAAAATAAAAATTACGAAATCTGGGGGAACCTTTATTTTTTTCTTGTCCTTTTTTATTTATAACTGTACGACAAAACCATACAGTATACAGAAATAATATAAACGATTTAGAACTCCTGCTGAAAACCTGCATATTCAAGGCTATAGAAGACAAGTTAGGGCTTTTTACAATGGGGAAGTGACGCTTGGTTGGGTACATGATCACTTTATACAAATATATTAATGGGCCATAAGCTCTCTGGTGCATTATTCACCAATAGGTTATTTCAGAGGACACACGGACATCCTTTAAGATTGGAAGTAAAGTTTAATCTTCAGGTTAGGAAATGTTTCTTTACAGCAGATGGGATAATAGCAAGTTCATTGGATAGTTTCAACAGTGGGCTGCATAAGCTTCTAATATTCAAAAAAAAAAATTTAAAAATTGCTGTTGTTAATAATAGTTGACCCAGGGATCCTTTCTGATTGCCATTTGGAGTCAGGAAGGATTTTTGTTTCTTCCACTGGATCAACTGTTAGGTTGGCCTCATGAGAAGGCTAACATTTTTGAACAAGATGGACATATGTCTTTATTCACCTTTATTCAAAATACTATGTAAGCAGTGTCATAACTAGGAGTCACCGGGCCCCCAGCAAAACTATAATGGAGCCCACTTCCCTGATTTATCTACAGCAGTTTCCTAGGGGGAGGCTATATCTGATATATATATAACAACAAGAGGAGCAAACTACTTCTTGTGAATTTCACAGTTTAACCCTTTCACTGCCAGGAGATTTTCATTTTTTTTTGCGTTAACTGCCAGAAGAATTTTCAGGATTTTGTCCTTAATCGCTTTAGACTAATTTTACAGTAGGAAACCTTGCAGTAAATCAGGAATATTATACATTGTTTTTTTCAGCACAAAGTCTACTTTAATATGGTAACAAAATTTTGTAACTTTTCTGGAAATTTTACTGGAATTATGGGTAAAATATGTAAAAAAAATGAAAAATTTGCAAATTTTCATGGATTTTTCCCATTTTTACTTATAGTTATCTTAAGGTTACACACAAAAATCTTACTGTTTCTAAAAGCTCAGATACTCCCGAGTACAACGATACCAGATATATGTAGGTACCCGACGTTTCCTGTACAGGAGACCCCCCCAAACTAAAACTGCACCTCCTAGAATATTACACCAAATTAAAATGTGTAACCACTACTGACAGTTAACATAGAATATCTACCAAATTATCTAAAATATCCCCCCAAGTGAGATATTTTTAGAAACTACACACTCGCAGGATTTTACGAGTGAGGTTAGTTTCGATCAAAATGCAGATACCCAGACGCAGCTCTTCGTCAAATTGTAAGTTACTTTCTCACATTTTCCTTTTTTTCCTCAACTGTAAAATCAGAGACAAAATCAAATGCGAATTTCAGCTAAAAACTGTGGAGGAAAGTTCAAACGCATCTCAAATATGAAAGCCTAACCCCTCCCGAATAAAACGGTATGCCACATTCATGGGTGTACCCAGAGACTGGCTGCCAACTAACCCAGAGCGTGACCAGTGCCAAATGTGCAGTAGCAGCACAAAAAAAATTAGCCAGTTTTGTATTTGAACAGTCTGCAGTTTTTCCACAAAACACCCCCCCAACTCAAAAATACCCCCCACAAACTATATATTCCTGAAATCACACCTTCAGCTATGTAACGCTGTAGTTCGTTCATTCATACCATCAGTGGTGTGGGCGCAGTTCTTCGTAGAAGTTTGCACTTTTACCAGATTTTTAAAAAAAATGAACATCAAACAACGTTCAAAAAGGTCGAAATCATGCCAAAACCCCATGGAATGTAAAAAAAAGGTACTAAATATCAATCTCCCAAATGTCCTGAATCAAACGGTATGCCATATGTGTGGTTACACACGCGGACGTGGAAGCGAAAAGCCACAAAGTGAGACAATGCACGATGGCTCAGAAACAGCGAAAATATTTAGCCAACTCCGAATTTGGACAGTCTGCAGTTTTTTCCACAAAACACCCCCGTAACTTAGAAATAACCCCCACAAACTATATATTCCTGAAATCTACACACCTTCAGCTATGTAACGCTGTAGTTTGTTCATTCATACCATCAATGGTGTGGGCGCAGTTCTTTGTAGAAGTTCGCACTTTTCTGAAAAAATGAACAAAAAACAACTTCAAAAGGTAGAAATCATGCCAAAACCTGATGGAATCTAAAAAAAAGTTACTAAATATCAATCCCATAATGTCCTGAATCAAACGGTATGCCATATGGTGGTTAACACCGCGGACGTGGAAGCGAAAAGCCACAAAGTGAGACAATGCACGATGGCTCAGAAACAGCGAAAATATAGCCAACTCCGAATTTGGACAGGCTGCAGTTTTCCACAAAACACCTGATAATATCGAAATAACCCCACAAACATATATTCCTGAAATCTAAACACCTTCAGCTATGTAGCACTGTGAGTTGTTATTCATACCATCAATGGTGTGGGCGCAGTTCTTCGTTAGAATTTCGCATTTTACACAATTTTCTGGAAAAATAAGAGAAAAATACATTTCAAAGTTACAAAATCACACCAAAACCCCATGTAATGTAAAAAAAATTACCAAATACAATCTCCTAAATGCCTGAATCAAACAGTGTGCCATATGTGTGGTTACACACACTGACGTGGAAGCGACTAGTCAAAATGAAAACATAGCGCAGTGAGCCATAAACAGCACCCAGATCCAAACTGAACACCCCCTAACTTGGAAATACCCCCGCAAAAACTATATATTCTCAGAATCTACATACCTTCAGCTACGTAACGTGTAGTTTGTTCATTCATAAATCAATGGTGTGGGCGCAGTTCTTCGTAGAATTCGCATTTGTCTGAAAAAATGAACAAAAAACAACTTCAAAAGGTAGAAATCATGCCAAAACCCCAAGGAGTGAAAAAAAAGCTACTAATATCAATCTCCCAAATGTCCTGAATCAAACGGTATGCCATATGTGTGGTTACACACGTGGACGTGGGGAAGCCAAAAGACACAAAGTGAAACAATGCACAATGGCTCAGAAACAGCAAAAATATTCAGTCAAATCTGAATTTGAACAGTCTGCAATTTTTCCCCACAAAACACCCCACAAACCATATATTTCTCGAATCCACACACCTTATCTACGAAATTCTGTAGTTTGTTCATTCGTACCATCAATGGTGTGGGCGCGCAGTTCTTCGTAGAAGTTCACAGCTTTAGCAGATTTTCTAAAATTAAAAAAAAACACTCTCAAAGGTAGAAATCATGCCAAAATCCCAAGTAATGTAAAAAAAAGTTACCAAATATCAATCTCCCAAATGTTCTGAATCAAACGGTATGCCCTATGTGGTTACACACGCAGATGTGGAATCAACTAGACACAAAGTGAGCCAATGAACCGTGGCCCAATTACAGCAACTTTTCAGATTTGTCAGACTAAACACCCCTCTATATAGAAATACCCCCCAAAACTATATATTCTTGGACTCTACACACCTTCAGCTACACAATGGTGTGATTCTTTTATGCATACCACCAATGGTGTGGGTGCAGTTTTGTGTAAATTTCGCTTTCTTACCAGTTTTCAGGAAAAATTTATAAAAATACAATAAAGTTAAAAATCATGGCAAATTCCATGTCATGTAAAAAAAAACTTGTCAATTATCAATCTTCCAAATGCCCTGAATCAAACGGTATGCCATATGCGTGGATGCACACAGGGACATGGCCACCAACTAGCTCAAATGGGACGCATGCACCAGTGTAATTACAAGAAAAATATCAAAGTGCTCTGTAATTTCAAACAGCCCCAAAACTTTGAAATGCCCCCCGCAAATAAACCCCCCCACTAAATATCAATCTCCCACATGTTCGAATCAAACGGTATGCCATATGCGTGGATGCACACAGAGACGTGGCCACCAACTAGCTCAAATGGGACATGCACAAATGCAATTACAAGAAAAAATCAAAGTGCTCTGTAATTTGAACAGCCTACCCTTTTTCAAGGAAACAGTCCCAAAACATGGAGATTCCCCCCACAAACTATATATTTTTGGAATCTACACACCTTCAGCTACGTTACGGTGCCCTGCTTCATACATGCATGAAGAATTCAGACCCAGCGATCCAAAGAACTCGGTTGTTTTTACGAGATTTTGTGAAAAATAAAATGAGATGATTCAAGGGTTGAAATCCTACCAAACCCACTTGACAAGCAAAAAAACCCACTGAATAGCAATCTCCCACAGTCCTGAATCAAACGGGTGTGCCATTTGCGTGGGTGCAAACAGAGACGAGGCCACCAACTAGCTCAAAGGGACGCATTTAGAAGTGCAAGTTACAAGAAAAATTTTTAAAAAGCCCACAACACCCCCACACACACACATCTCCCCTTTTAGTGGTATTTAGTGAAGTCGGTTAGTATGGAGAGTCACACACATTTTTGCACCACTTACTGATCCTAAAATTCAATACGGTCTTTATTTGGTACCTCTGCAAAATTTCCTTATAAAATATAGGCTTAGTTTCCCTTGAAATCGAACAAATAAGTATCCGCGTTTACTTTACCGATATCACTGGGGACATTGGGGAGCTTGGAGAAGACAACTTTTTTTTCTAATTATAGTTTTAGGGTAAAAAAAAAAAAAAGGGTGTGTGTATCACTTTAAGAATTTTTTGTGGTATTTCCCCTTTTTTTCCCCGATCATTCCCAAAGATAATCATCAGATCATCTTAGGGAATGATACCGAACTTGGAATACGGGCATAAATGCCCATTTTCCAATTCGAAATCCGATCGGAAAAATCACTTCCCGGAAATCATTTTCCAGGAAGTGATTTTTCATTCATTGGCAAAGATCAATAATTTGGTGATCAGAAGTGATCACCAAATATTGATCTCTGTCCCCATTTTTTTTCTAAGTCTTCGCTAAGTAGCAAAGACTTAGAAAAAATCCTATTTGTGAATGGAACTTTGAGTTCCATTCACAAAATGTATAGAAAAGCTGGCAGCTTGACAGCTTGTTCTATACTAGGTACTGCAGCATGATCAAATTGAGATCAAGTTGCAGTACCTCAACTAGACCACCAGGGGCAGTCTCCTACCACTTCAAGGGAGACCCCGGTGAAGGAGGAAGCTCCGTGACGTCACCGGGGTCTCCCTTTCCGCTTCCTCCTCTTCATCCACGTGGGACCGGCTGCACTATACGATCACTGCATCTGAAAGGTACTGTAACTCCCGATCCCCCCCTCGGATTTGGACACAACCGAGGGGGGGTCGAGGGGGATAGGGGGGCAGCTGAATGCTGCCCCCGGGTCGGCCCTAGCGCGCGGTGTTTTTTCATTTTTAAAGGGGAAGCCACAGATCGTATATTCACGATCTGTGGCAGTTAAAGCATTCTCTGCACAGATCGTGAATATACGATCTGTGGCAGGGAAAGGGTTAATATAATGGGGGGGGGGATTGTAAGGTTCATGTGCCAAGCATATAAACAAGAATGTAATGCAGTGTAATTGCTCTACATTAATTGAATTGTTTCCATTTCAGTCATTTCATTATTTCACCTCCATTTCCATAATTATCCCTTATCCATCCTAGATGGATACTAATTTATTAACATTAAAAAGTAAAGGGAATCAGTAAATAAAGAAAGAGCATACAGCAGTCAAAACACAATTAGATGTTGTCACAGTTATAAAGCAGGAATCTACATGTTATGCTAATTAGCACACTATATTAAATCCAGTTTTTATATAATTCTTCTAATTATAGATCTGAATAGTTTTTAATCTGTTTAAATGGCATATGGTAATCAAACACATTCTTCATTACTTACTGTATGTGCCTTTGTGCAATTTACTTTCTAGTTAGCATTTATAAATAACGTCATTGCATGTCTCACTAATGATCAGATCCTGTGAATTGCTCAAGATACCAAATGAAAAAATCAAACCACAGTTCAGATCTTTTATTTATCCTGTTACCAGTTACAGATTCCTGGTTTTATTAATAACCTGGATTTCCACTAAAACATCTCATTATCACAGATTAATATCCCACTCCCTTAAAGGGCATGTCTATTTCCAATCGTTTCTACGAAATTTAGAAAAAATTCAGAAAATCAAATCCCGAATTCAGAAATCCTCAACAGTTTGTTGGATGATTATTGAAAAAAACGTTCTGTGAGGGTTGGTCCTACGATCACACGTTTGTATGGATCACTACACAAGGGTTTTCTTAAAATTCCCAATTAAAGGCACCCGCCCTTCATATATAAAGACATAATAGTATTACTTGTGTTGGGCTGTCAATCAAGTTGAGGCCAATAGGACATATTTGCTCCTACACCAGTCTAATTCAGGACCAGCAAATTCTTCCCTGTATATTAACAGTGAATATAAAATGCCCAATTTACTGGGCGGAAAATATACACTAAGATATATACAGGACATAAAACTAAACAGGAAAATCCAGCCAGGGATATCACCTCTTTAGTGTTACTGTGTGTACCTAGCTTTAGTGTTGTATAAATTAGTGTTACATCCCTAAATAATTTTCAGTTAGATGAAAACAACAATACCCTTGTAACCCACTGAACTCTAATTAAAAGTATTCCGAATAAGGAGCTAAACCTATGGTTTTTGATAGATCAATGGGAATTCTTAAGGTGGTTACACACAGTACCAGTCTGTCAGATGACAGACAGACTCTGCAAGATTATCTCTGTAATCTTTGAAAGATGGGAGTGCACACAGTAATGAAAGTATAGGGCGATTGTTCGTGACTGCCATACTCCCTACGATCATGGCTGACTACCTATACTTTAGTACAGGGGGCTGATTTCTGGTCAGAATGACCATTTCTGATGGTGACACCGAACTTTCGCCTGCATCGGAAATGGTAATTTTGGTCATACCCGCATTAGCGATATAGGGCCAATCACGTCAGTATAGGCGGCATTGGCCTTATATATTGCTAATGTATGTACCCAGCTTTAGGCTAGGTACACACAAGCAGGCATTTTGGACTGATTAAACTGTATTTCTCTATATCGTTCAGTCAGTTTGAATGATTTGTGTTTGCGTAATGTTGGTCGTCCTTTTGTACGAATCCAATGAAAGGATGATCAAATACATTGGTAAATCACGGACGATTATGTCGGACTGCATGATCGGTTGTGGCAAACTTTCACCATTACTTTCACTGCGACCGACACTAATTTACCCCAGCTGACCCGGTCGATAGTGGGGAACAGTTGTCTGGGATATATTATCGGTTTGTGTATACCAGCCCTTACAGTCTGTCCATGATTTTTACATCCTTTCCAATACAGGATTTATTTATTAAAAACTATATACAATATAAATGTGCCAGACAAATAATAATTCCCGCTGGGTGTGCCATCTCAACTTTTATTACAATGCTATCACTATATATATTTTTATTGTTGCTTTGTTCTCTATATTGATATATATATACAGTATATATTGTATGTATTCTTTCATTTGCTTTCCCTTTGACTTATACTTCCTAAAGCCTTTACTAAATCTGATTTTTTACCCTCTAGTTGTTTCTCCTACATTTAACTTGCTTCTTGGATTTCACATTTTGCCTTATATTTCCCATAGGTATAAACTGAGAAATGTAATTCTAAAAATAATTTCAATAGAAACCCACTTTAGCTGTTTCTATCATAAAAGGGTCTCATCCCAGCATTCTGTTATTGCAGGGCAATGTGCTCTTTATTACAATCTAGTGTCTTTGTTGACCTGGTATAGAGTTAGCTGATGGTGAAACAAAGCCACATGATCGGTCCATAGGTTTCTTGTTCCTTCTGCATTTGTATGGGATTACGTGAGGATCAAAATGCTTGGAAATTCTACTGACATACAGTGAATGTGGGAGTCATAACAATGCACAAATCCTCATCTCATATCACGTGTGACCAATTGTACAGGGTTTTTTTTTAGAATACATGAAGAATGAAAATGAATCTGATACATGTCCTAAAATGGAGACCATACATATGATTGCTTTACAAATTGACCAATCATATTTTAATAAAATATTAAACTATGATTGGTCTATATGTGACCATAGGATTGCAAGGATTGGAATATTGAGCAATCAAAATTCAATTTGGTCTTTTAGCAAGGCAGAAGTGATGACAGAAGAGTTCAGGATCAAGATGATGTTGGTGATGTGGGTGACATCGGCGCATTATAAAAACGACCAAACGGTAATGCTCCCGGATATCGCCGCTTTAACAATAGTGTTAAGTCCGATTTTGAAAAATAACGCCGGTGGAAAGTTGGCGCACTTTTATAAATATGACCCTAAGTCTGTAATGCCACATCCTTCTCCATTAGCAGAAGATCCAGTCACCATAAGCATTATAGTCTAGAAGACAATGGATGACAAATCCATCTATAAAATAATGTCTTAGTTTATAGGAGTTTACATTAAGTTTTTAGGAGATTACAATGAGATGACGGTCATATATTATTAGTTATAGGATAGGTGTATATTTATGTGTGCCATTTGTTAATTGCATTATTAGTATTATATATATATAAATACCTCTGGTAATGGTGTCTGTACCCAGGATAATTATAGCCTCTGTTCTGAGAGAGTAAGCTCACTCCTCCCTTCATGCAGTCAATCAAGGCTGTGACTGCTGACATTACAGCCAATGATTGGCTGCCATTTCCCCTGCTCTCTCCTCTGCACATGCTCCTCTGCACTTTCTCAAGATTATACAAAGCTCTCTGAGCAGATGGAGGAGGCAGATACCTTTTCCAGAACGCTAAAGAAATATCTGCGTCGCACTTGGCAATTAAATTTTTTCTCAAGGCACGCCAGTGTTCTTAATGTTGGACTTTAAGTTGTAATTACCCATATTTTAGTACTTTGCAATGTATACCGTATTCAAATAAACACAGTAAAGTTACACTACATTGGCTGTGTTGAAATCTTATAATATGTATTTTTAGAGTAAAAAGTAACAAAAATGTAAGTTATGATGGGGAAAATATTCCTTCTACCAAAATTCTGAGGCACACCTCTGGCTCTTTGAAGTCACACCAGTGTGCCCTGGCACACCCTTTGAGAAACCCTGGTGTAGACCACCTCATAATTATAATATTGTGTATTTGTATTCCCCAATGTATTACCCAACTACATTTTGTTTTTAATAATACAGAAACATATTTTATGTCCCCATTGCTGTATAATCATAATCTTCATGCTGGTGGCTCAAGTCCTCATAATGTTCTCCAGTGACTAAATTATTGCTGTATGAGGATGCCTTTTAATGCCAATCAAAAAACTAAAAACAAAATCAAGAAATAAAATATATCAACATACTATATCCATACAGATTTTTAAATTGCCTTTCAGAATTGATATTTAGGGATGCTTATTGCCAATTATCAATAAATGGTTAAATGAAAGCAGGATGCTACTATCTTCACCAAATCTAAATGCACCCTCTGCTTTTGATTATCTGATCCAGTGCTTTACATGAAGAACAATACGGGCTAAATTAACCTTTCGCACTGAAAGGTTTTAAACTAATTATTGACCGAAAAAGCAGAAAGATTAAGTGAATTCCCAAGTGAAACTGAAACATGACAGCAAATCAAATCCTAGCACTTGTTTCATTATTTAGATATGGAATATTGTAAATATTTGCATGTATTCAGTCCTATGCATGTAAATCTTGTCACAGCTGTGAAAATTCCAAATTAATCTTATGCATGGGGAAATTAGCAACTTTTTTATTAAATTGCATCTATTTTTACATTTAAATAGCGGAATTGTACCGTGTCTAGTGCTATTCAATATTCAGAAAGCATTAACGCTTATAATATGTTAATAAACCCTGGGGGGGGGGTTGTATTCTGCAACACACACAGATTTTATAATTTACCCTTTAAAAATAAATATTTTAATTGTTTAAAATAAACATGGTTAAAACAAAAGTTTAAAACCTCTTGTTTTTAGGCCACAGTTATTCTTTCATTTATTTTATACAATAGAAGGATTGTGGAAGCACTCCTTAAGCTAAATTAATTATATTTTGCGGAAGTGCTACTGATCTGGTCAAACATTTATACAAACATAGAAAAGATAAAGATAATCAATGCACATTCCTAGGCCCCCCTC
Organism: Hymenochirus boettgeri; assembly: GCA_019447015.1. Lineage (NCBI taxonomy): Eukaryota > Metazoa > Chordata > Amphibia > Anura > Pipidae > Hymenochirus > Hymenochirus boettgeri. The sequence goes on along the minus strand of CM033475.1, from coordinate 174,495,898 downwards.
ATTTTAAAAAGCCAAAGGGCTGGGGGGAAGTGAGAATGCCTGCTATATTGATCCAATGAGCATCTATGAGAAATGCAAACGTTTGCTACCATATATACTCGAGTATAAGTCGAGGTTTTTAGGCTTTAAAAACCTCGACTTGTACTCAAATCACTAACTTGAAATCTGGCAGCCACATGATTCCTTTCTATTCCTTATCCACTGTACTGTGGCTGACGTCACTACTCGGCGCCGGTGTTACCCAATGCCAAATAGTGAGGTCAGGTGAACAGTGGATGCGGAAGAAAAAGGAAGCATGCAGCTGTCAGATTTCAGGTTAGTGATTTCAGTAAAATATGGACCGAGGCAGCCAGATTCCTAAAGAACATAAAGGCAAGTCCTCTCCTCCATTGGGGAAATGGGGGTGGGGGGTCTCTGGGTGGGATGGGGGCAGGGGGGGTAGGGGGTAGGTGAAATGCTTGCCACTGAAGATGTTTGGAAACTACAACTCCCAGCAACTAAAGCATGGATTTGGCTATTACTGTATGGGACAATTTGCTGTCCATTTAAAGGGCAACTAAACCTCAAAACAATACAGAATTAGAAGGCCATAGTGGTCATAATTTCTACCCTCGACTTATAATCGAGTCAATCAATTTTACTCATTTTTCAGGTAAAAATGGGTACCTCGACTTATACTCGGATCGACTAATACTCCAGTATATACAGTAATTGTAATGATATTGTATGGGGCCTAGGAATGTGCATTGATTATCTTTTCTAAGTTTTCATTTATTTTATGTACCTGATAAAATCCAACCATGTGAAGATCCATATACATGTGTGATCGCGGGGCTTATGTAATTCTGTTATTTTAAAAGGGTATCCATAAAGAGCAGTGATGTCAAAACTTGGCCCTCCAGATATTTACAAACGCTGTATAGACCATTGCTAGCCACAATTCTCGCCAGGGGCGTACCTGAAGGGGCCCGCCCCCCCCCTGACTCCCTCCTCCCTCCGCAGACTGCAAGATCTGTGCGGCGACTTGCAGGTTTTAATCAGTTGATCGCATGTATAAATGAAACATACGCGTAATCAGCTATTTAAAACTGGACCAGAACTTCTGGAACTAAACCGGAAGTTCGAGTCTGGTCTTTTAAACAGCTGATTGCGCGTATGTTTCATTGATACGCAAAAATCATCTGATTAAAACCTGCAAGTGGCCGCAGAGATTGGGGGCTTGTGGCAGGCCCTACTAACGTCCGGGCCCCCCGTGGTCGCGGGGGTGGTGGGGGCGGTAGTAACACCACTGATTCTCGCAAGCTCATAATATGGCTAAACCTTGTGTGTATTTGTGGAATAGGAATTAAAAGCTCGCAGGATCCTAAAAGATTTTCTATGGTGTGTCTGGGAATAATACTAGTTAATACTTAAACAGTGCGGCAATGTTAATAGAGACTTAAATACAAACCTAGCAAAATACTTAGTTGCCTATAGCTTTACATAAATAATTAATGTGATGTTATCCTAAGTAAACATTGCCGCGACTTATGGTTCTGAGAGGTTTACTTAATTAATTTTTTCACAAATGGCTTGCAGCTGAAAAACAAAAAAAACTACGCAGATTAAGAGGAAAGACAATAAAAACTAGTTTACAATCCAACCATCATTTAATCCATTACTGGGATGTTCCGCTGAATTATATCTGATTTAGCTTAGGATTTTAAAATAAAACTGCCCGTGCAAGTCTATTAAATCCATTCAATCCTCTAAAAGAAGCTTACAGCATCCTTATTCCGCTATTGAGCGTTATTTTAAAAAGGAAATGAACATTTTAGATTTCATTTAGAATTTAGATTTTTAATATACTGTATCAACCACATTTCTAAACAAATGAAAGGGAAACCGACACAAACCAGCTCTTTTGGACACATACACACTATTTAAAGTATTGGTGCTACGGAATGATTATTTGTATTATGTTGACATTAATTTGAATTTTTAAATTGTATTTTTTATCATGTCTGGATATGCTGTTTAAAACATTTTATTAAAACATAATAGTCGATATACAGAGAGCAGCGATTATGGATTCCAGTGTTATAGTGATATGTAAATAAATACGCACTTTACTACTTAAACTGTGGTCTCCAAACAAGTTTATATGAAACAAACAAGTTTCCTACCTTTAAAACGAGCCATCAACCACCTCTCTACCTGCTCCACAGCCTAAGATATACAGAAATGACTGACCAGAAAATTAATGGGTGGGAGGCTGACATGTGACATTCTTGAGGCTTCTCCTGCACAGTGCCGCCAGCGAGCACAGCCTCAGACTCCCTCAGTGTGTGAGGGAGACAGGAAGTCCCTCCTCCTCTCTGCTGTGTGAAGTCCTGACAGAGAAGGTAAGGGGGTCTGAGTAACCCACGGTACCCATGAGTGGGCAGGGCTTAGACACTCATGAGTGGGTGGGGCCTAGACACTCACGAGTGGGTGGGGCCTAGACACCCACGAGTGGGTGGGGCTTAGACACCCGCTGGTGGGCAGGGCCACATGGGGCTGTAAGATAATGGATCATGGGGGGCCTGCAACTGGAGGGACCATGGGGTCCATGAGTGGGAGGGACCAGGGGGGCTGCAAAGGGGAGGAGGAGACACAGATCAGATTGACTGACTGTTTCAGAGCAGGAAGCAGGAAGTGCAGGGGACCTGGTGATTCTGCTGCCATATCACACACAAAAATGTAAATATCTTCAAAACTATGCAAAATAAACAATGGAAATAAATTGCAAAAATTCCCAGGGGAGCAATTCCTATCAATTTATCTCAATATACCTAAAGTCATTTTTGGACCACAGTTCCCCTTTAAAAGTCATTCTAAACTATTAGAGCACAACTAATAGCACAACTAAGACAAAATTGAGGTCAGTGGCGCTTCTAGACCTTTGGCACCTGAGCCAAACTTTCTAAAGCTGCCCCCTATAACTACCTGCACAAAAAAGTGGATGTGGCATGGGAAGAAGGGAGTTGCTTGAAGAATTGGGTGTGGTGGGAGACAAGGCTTTCTCCAATACATCCCCCCATACATCTCTGATCTAATAAACAGATACTACCCACGGCATAACATCCAATCTGCTAATGATCATTTTCTCTCATCTACTTTAATCACCTAATCATGCCCGTGTTCAGGACTTTGCATATACTGCCAGGGCTGGCCTTTGATATGGGCATCCGGGTTGCATTACCCGAAGGGGGCACCAGTTGGGAGTCTTAAGTCACGGACCTGTAGGTCAAAGTTGTGCATCAGTACCACAGCCCCATCCCCCCCAGTTATAGTCCTGCAAATCAAATATATGTATCGGCAACACCCCACAGACAAAGCACCAACATGCTTAAAAGACAACTAAAGCATCAGAACAGCATTGAGTTAGATGGCAGATCTCCTTAACATAAAAACAGTAATCAGTGTCCCACCTCTCATTTTATAATGGTTGTTAGGAAATTTAACTTTCTAACATGAGGTTTGTGTCCCAGTGTTCCAGTATCTCACAGTGTGGTCACTGACCATTATGTTCTTTACACATGCTCAGTCCTACGATACTGCAGGAAGTTGTTACAGTTGGTCACACCCACTAGTAGCCAATCCTTTAACAGGACAAAATAGGCAAGGGAGCATGTGACTGGGATCAGGGGTGTGGCCAGTCACTGTACATACACAGTTATTTCATCCAGCTCTTTAATTTAATTTAATGTATGGCTATTTTACAGTTTATTGGTGTTTTAGAGGGTATATTTTCAGATTCTGGAGTGTAAAAAATTGGGTTTAGTTCTCCTTTAAGCCTTACTTAAGACGTCTATAATGCTGTGCTGTTCTGTCTGTGCATTTATTGCGTTACGTGTTAAGCAATGATGTACTCAATATATACAGGCACACACTACAGATACTGAAAGACAGTAAGCGCAGGTGGCAGACTTGATTTGAAGCAAGCCAAGGCAAGCAGCATTCAACAGCGTATTGTGTGTGCCCAGGGTTTTTTTGGGGGGAGGGGGTTCTAGGCTCCAGTATCAAATCTTGCACAGGGTGCTATTTAACCTTAGACCAGTCATGCATGCTCCCTTCCTCGCTTTATACGTCACTCGCCATCACTTCATATCTTCAAACGCAAACATCAAACTTACCTCTTCAGGCAAGGTTACAATCTGGACCTGGACACTCCTACCCCTCTTACTGACACATCGCAGATCCACTAGTTATACCCCACAGACAACTTAGTTATAGCTACTGATCTGCTTCCCCTTATGTTTCATCCCCATCTCCTCTAGACTGTAAGCTCTCTTGGGCAGGGCCCTCCTTCCTATTGTACCACAGTAATGCTCTAACTCAAGGCCGCCATCAGGGGGGAAATGGGGTACACCTGAATGGGGCCCAGACTTGCCAGGGGCCCAGAAAGTGAAAGGAAGGGAAATATTTTTTTCCTGCAATACTGCATTCAGCCACTAGGTCAAACTCCATTCCTAGAAAGAGAAGATAAACAGGGCGTGTCTGCTGCATAGCCCATGACTCCGTCAGTAAGTGGCTTTACTGTCTATGTGGCTCCGCCCCCTCCTGCCCCTCCCTGAACTTGTAGCTCTTCTGTGCTGTGATAGAGAGCAAGAGGGAGTAACTGTAATTTATACTGATCCCATTTCTGCTTGTGAGAGCCCATGGGGGGACATTGTTACCCTCTGTATCACTGCTGTGTACAGGGACTGACAGTGACTGTTCTTGGGGGGCTGCTGGTGCCAGTTATTACATAGCAGTGATGGCAAACCTTGTAACGTCAGATGTTTAAGAAACAACTTCCAGCATGCCTTGATTGCATTCTGCTACCAAGGCATGCACTGCACATGGGGAAAGTAATAGCCTAACAGGGCTACTGGGCTATTACCTACCCTATGGGGGCAGCATGGCAGCTCCACACCATCTCTATCCTCCCTATATACATATTTCCATCTCTGTGTCATGTAGCAGTATAGCAGCTTCACACTGAGATGGAGATATGGATATAAGTAGGATAGAGATTGTGTCACATAGCAGTATGGCAATTTCATACCATCCCTATCCTGCCTATATCTAAATTTCTATCTCTGTGTCACATTGCAGCATGGCAGCTCCACACCATCTCTATTATCAGGATATAGACAGGATAGAGATGGTGTGGAGCTGCAATGTGACACACAGATAGAAATATGGATATAGGCAGGACAGAGTGTGGAGCTGCCATGCTGTGTGGCAATATTGGCAGCCTTTTTCCAGACAGTGCACAAATGGGTAGGTGTAAGGACTTGAGCATGGAGAATGGGGTGAATATATATATAGTAAATACGAATGGAATACGTTTTAAGCAACACTGATGCAGAATATAATATGGGGTCTAATATGGGATCCAGTCTGTGTGGGCTTGGCTTAAAGGAGAACTAAACCCAATTTTTTATACTCCAGAATCTGAAAACAACCCCCTAAAAACCCCAATAAACTATAAAATCCCACTCCAGTAAATTGTATTAAAGTAAATGTAAGCCTGTTAAGAACTGGATGACGTATCCGTGTGTATGGGCAGTGTCAGACCACACCTCCTGACCTCAGTCACATGCTTCCTTGCTTTATCTGTCCTGTACAATGATTGGCTAGAGATTATTAATGGGTGTGACCAACTGTAACAAGTTTCTGCCATAGCTAAGGACTGAGCATGTGCAGAACATAATGGTCATTGACCAAACTGTGTGATACTAGAATGCTGAGAAGTAAAGCACAAAACATATGTTATTTAGGTAAATTTCCCAGCGCCTGTATCAAAATGAGAGGTAAGACACAGATTACTGGTTTTATATCAAGGTGTGCTGACTTCTGGTTCAGTGTTGTTCTGTGGCTTTAGTTGCCCTTTAAAGGTATGTTATATTTACCAGTCTGTGCCCTCTGGGCATGAGGGCATCTTAAGTGTGTGTACTGGACACAGGTACATTTTATATTTACTGGTCTGTGTGTGCTTCCGGGAGGTGGAGCATGTCTAGCACCCATTAATGTAACTGGCTTAATGTATAGTTGATATATAATATTGCAGGTAACAATGTAAAATGGGAATAATGGTCTTTAAAATGTGTGTAACCTTAAAGTGGGCGTGGTCTTAACAAATTAAGCGTGGAAAAAAAATATGCATTCACCACTTCTCTTATCCCCATGTGTCCCTCATTTGCGTTTTAAAATGTTGGGAGTTATGCACGTGTCTGAGTTGGTTCGTGCTACTGGGGGCCCAGAAATGTACCCAGTATGGGACCCAGAAAAGTCTGATGGTGGCCCTGCTCCACACTGAATGCTGCTGGACCAGTATTTGAATTATTTGCACTTTGTATTACTTGCACTACCCTTGTATGTAACATGTCCTTTAGTGTTCTGGACATTGTATTTTTTCAGAGATCGGGACTTTGGACTTTCAGGATCTGTTTCCATTAGGGTGAGATCTTTCCTGGAACTATATATACAAATTGACTGTACCACTTTATTGCTTCACCGAGACTTTTCTTTTGGCTTCTCTTGGATCTGATGCTGCCCTTAGCATGTCTTTTTAGATATATGTTTGTTTATATGTGCTTATTTATGGTGTATGGGGATAATAAATTTTGATATGTTTATATACATTGTGTCCTGTAGCCAAGTGTCCACCTCCTGATCGCTATCTATATATGAGGTGCGTTTTGGCCCTCTACTATCTCTATTTTATGGTGATTTATATGCAGTTGGAGTGCCCTTGGGCTTTGTGCCCTTGTACTACCTAGCTTACCTCCCTTTGTCTTTCTTCCGTTGTTCTTACCTCTCTCTATGGGACTAGTCTTGGTCTCCATGTTCTTTTACTGCTGGCTCTGTTCTTTTCTTAGTGTTCCTTTCTCTTGTCTTTGGCTCTCTTATTTTACTACACACATCTACTGACCTACCCGTTCATTCACATGACCGCCATACCTAAAGAGTAACTAAAGTTAAAAAAAATCTTCATCAATCATCAACCTGACACAGGTTCACATACCTACTGACCTACCCTTCAATTTCTGTGCCAACCATACCTAAAGGGTAACAATAGTCAAAAAAACTATTTTGGAAAGTCAAAAAAGTTCATTTTTAACCCCCCCAAACTGACACAGTTACACAAACCTATTGACCTACTCTTCCAGGGTAATTATAGTAAAAAAAAAAATCTTCATCAATCATCAAAGAAATTTAGTTTTATGGTCATCAATGCAAAAACACAAACCCCCAACCTGGCACAGGTACACAAATTACTGTCCTTGTGACCTACCTTTTATTCCCGTGGCAGCCATACTTAAAGAGTAACTAAAGTAAAAAAAATAAAACAACAATGTTCTTTTATTGCCATAGCAAGATTATTTAGTTTTAAAACCTACAGCACAGGAGCACACATTTCCTTCCTTGATGCAGCCTTTCAAGCCATATTTAAAGTTTATACTTTAAGCTATATCTTTTCTAGATTATAATTGCCATTATCCACTATAACTATTGAATGCTAATTGTTACCATTCTAATTGTTCATTCTAATTGTTCTCACAGTCAAAGGATTATCAGTGATTTAGGCTGGATACACCGATCCACGGCACTTTCAGATGGTCAGCCGAAAATATCTGCTGGTGTGGGGTGACCGACCGCAATCGGACGTGTCTGTAAATCCCGATCGATCGGGACGAAATGTCAGCCGCGGCCACTATTGCTGCGAACGACAGACATTTGTCCCGGCCGAGCGATCGCTCATAACAAATAATCCCTTGTGTGTACCCAGAAGCACAGCACAGATTATACAAATAGAAATTACATATCCACAGAGAGATGGGAAGACACATATACAAACATGCACACTCAGTACACAATGCAGACTTTTATGAGTATATATTTAGAAAAAAAAAAAAAAGAGTATGGCTAGAGATGTCCATACATGCAAAGATACAGCTCACACAATCCCAATGTTGTACAATTGGTATTGGTCTGTTGAAAGATTAAGTAAATATTGAACCCATGGTCATAGATGCCTTGCACACAATACAACTATGTCCTGACATTGTAGGATCACAATCTTTGCGTGCATGGCCTTTATAAATGATGCCCTTTGCACATCTTTTATTTCTTTCTCTCATTTAAGAAATGTATTACAGTGCACTTGCGTCCTTTTAGGACCCATTAGATTAAAATCAGATAAACTGTAATGATTTGCGTCACTAGACAATATAGATATAGTTTTGGGTCAAAAGAATAATCTGTTACAGCCATTTAGAAAAGAAAGCCTAGAGACATAAATCACAGAGATCTGCTATGAAGTCAGCAACCATAAAGAACTATTTATTATCTTCATGCTTTCTGCTTGTTTTTGCCACCTTAATGAATGATAGAGGTATTCATCTGTAATATCTGCTTATAGGCGGGGAGAATGAAAGCCTGTTTCACTAATCTGATGCAATATCAGGTAGACAGCCTTTACGATCATAAATTTGGAATTAAAACCCCTATATTTTCACTGTATGGACTAGCCCATATATTATTATTTGATATGGGGCCCAGGAATGTGCATTGATTATCTTATTTTCTTTGTTTGTTCTAATATCTGTTTGTAGTAGAACAAGATGTATACAGAAGTTAATACAAAAGGTGACAGTCATTTGAAATGAGAGGACAATAAGTAAATGATAGTAAAATATTATGGGACATCACACATATTATCAGGGCCCCAATCTGTCATTTCTCAATAGCTTACTGCTGCCTGGGATCCTCTTAGTCTGGGTACACACGGGCAGATTTTGTGTATCGGTCGGTTGGGACAAAAAAATCTGTCCTGCTTTTGTCCGCAGCCATCCGGATCGGGCGAACGGACGTGTTGGTAAATCACGGCTGAACGTGCGGTTCCTTTTGGGGCCGCAAGCTTGATCGCGCAAACTGATGGCCACTATTGATGTGACCAACAGACATTTGTCTAGGCTTGTAGTGAACGCATGGTCGAGACAAAATATCTATTTGTATGTACCCAGCCTAAGATCCAGCCTCAAAGGTCTGCATATAGAACAATAATAAACATATGTATTAAAGGGCAACTATATTGGCCAAAACTACGCTCTCTCTTCTAATAGTCAAGTAGGGGCCTAAACCACAAGGAGTCCATCCTTGTGATTTAGGCTTTAGTTCCCCACAGTGGTGTAGCTATTGTCGGGCACCCAGGGCACATTGCCGGGTGTAAATGTGCTTCTCAGAAAAAGTGCCCCTCACCAGAGGAAGGGGCAGGTAGCATTGTATGTTTTTTGCACAATAAATTGTGATACATTTCTATAGTTTGCTTCTCTCACCTTCTTTATTGTTGGACTTCATTGGCGCTGGGTAGAGGGAATTGGAGGATCATTATCTGGAATGCTTGAGTGATTCTAATATATAGTGGTCTTTGTGGGTAATTGCATATTCCAGTCTGATGGGAAGAATTGTAAACCAGGCCCCAGTACCGAACACGTCCGTCTTAGACCATTTAATATGAACCCTCACTCTGCTCTCCATTATACAGACGTTGTCCTACAGAAGGCCTCCCCCTTTCTCCAAATGCTGGGTGAGACCAGTTCGCCCACCCTCCTGGCCCCGAAAAATGCTAACGCAAAATTGGCTCTAAAAAGGGATGATTCATATGCTGATGAGCAGGACAAGAACAGGCTATCCACAAGCCTGACAAGGACCCGGAATGAAATTGGGCGCCTGGCCTCTTGCCGTATGTTCCTTCTTCCACCCCTTTATGATTGACTGAACCAAGAATTCCTTGGTTATGTCCTGCCAACCCAACAAGCGAAATAAGAAGGAAACACCCTGCAACCTTCACTGCACCGCTAAACCTGAGCAATGGGAATCCCTTAAGCTTGCCAAGTATTCCAGGGTCACTTGCCTCCTAATGCAGTTTACCTTCAGCACATCTCTGTCCCCTGCTATGTCTACCCACTCCTTCCACACCTTACCATAATTGTGCCAGGTTGAAGGAGCCACTGAAGCTTGCACCATGGCCATCAGTTGCGGTCCACTATCCCCATAAGGAAGCTGGGCATTGCATCACCTCCTTCTCTGCTTCCAGTTGTATTATTGATCTTCCATTTTATGACTCCAAAAAGGATTCCCAAATTCTTAAGTCATCCTTGAGCTCCCTGGTAAGCCGAATGTGATGATGGGGGGCCTTGACCCCACATGTGGCTGGCGATAGTCGCCTACAGAAGACCTTACCCATGGTAAGTAAAACAGCAGAGGAAATAGCACAACCCATAGGGAGACACATGTCTAAATAGAAGAAACCATCCAGGCTGCACCCCAGTAGGTGGAAACAATCCCTATGTACAGGCAGGAGGCAAAAGGCGGATTCGATGTCTGATTTTGCCATTAGCGCACCCCCACCTGCCTTTTGAACTAATAATGCTGCTCTATCAAAAGACACATAGGATACCGAGGCAGCTTCCGGACTAATTCCGTCGTTAACCGAGCTACCCTTAAGGTGGGATAGGTGATGTATCAACTTGAATTTACCCGCCTCGTTTTTGGGAATTAATCCCAAGGGGGCAATGCGGATATTAGGGAAAGGCGGGTCAACAAAGGGACCGGCCATGCGACCTAATTGGACCTCGGCCTGAAGTTTCTGTCTAGCAATCTCTGGAGCCTCCTGAATTGATCTTAGATTTTTGGAGAAAACTGGGAAAGGCGAAAACTGGAAGGGTTAAAAAAAACGTGAACAACCATTTATAATAACTTCTGCTGCTTCCCTCCTAGGGTACCTATCTAGCCACGGCACCATTGCGACTACGCTCACTGGGGTCTATGGGCCTCCTGGAGCTGGGTTTTTTAGATGACACCTTTCCCTTTCGGAAACATTTTGCTGCCGAATGCCCTGCCTCGCCATAAAAGGAGCATTCGTGGCGAAAGCGGCATGCCGCACCAAATTTACATTGGCCCTCATTGAATAGCCAGCAAGGGCCAGCCTTATTGACCATTGAGGTGGAACCGAAACTTGCTGAAGTGGGGTTCCCTAGGTTTCCGGGGGTTGAGACCGTAGACTTTTGTGACATCATGATCCTGAGCCATGTGTTTGTGGCTTTGGTGTTCCAACCTACTTCTGGGTGGACCGCCAATCTGCGCCTGAACTCCTCAACAAAATGCCACCACGCAGATCCCCCATATAACTTGTATGCAGCAAAGATCAAGTCTTAGTACACAAACAGCTCCCAAATATCCCTGCCAAGACACACAAGGCCTGCACCTAGTTGCCGAAGGTCTTTGCCAACTTAGGCTTCTTTTCTTTACCTGTTTTCGGCCATACGAACTCTTTGTCCACCGTTACCATATCCAGATTAACTAGGGACCAAATTCTATGTATTAGTTTTTTCATTTTTTCTTTTATCTCATCTGAGACATGGACCCCCCAGTGGGCTCACCCCACAGAAATACGTTTATTTCAGGGCCTCGACCCTGCTACCCACCAACACAGGCTGGAGCGCTCCTGCTCCCCCTGGAACAATGCTCCCGGCAGAGCCTCGAGCTTGACAAGTAAGGATTTAATAGCTAAACTGCTTTGCTCACCTGTAAGCCCCATAGCCAGTCACCACCGTGCTGCTCCATTTGCCTTGTACTCTGCTGTGGCGTCTGGAGCTGGAATGAGATCTGGTACTGGTGGACGTGCTCCGTACAGAAGATGACCCTTGTCTGTGTCTCCTTGAACCGCAATGAGCTTTGTGCCCTCTATCACGGGTCCTGGAGTGGCTCCTTGACCTTCTATGACCTGACATCTGCCTGAGTCGCTTGTGAGAGTAGTGATCAGAATGGCTAGAATCCGATTCTGAGGGGTGATATCTATGCCTCCTATGACCCCGTCGCCCTTCCTTCTCCACTTCTCTAGACGCCCTCCTGCTGGAGCAACCCCTGCCTTCCTCTCTGGAGACCAAGCTAGCTCGCCATGAAGGGGGAGACTGCCTTAATGACCTAGAGGCTTGAAACCCTCCCCTCTCGTCCACCCCTTTAAGCTGCGCATCCATAACCCTGCTGCTCGCTAGGCCCGCTGCCTCCGCAGGCCTCTAAAATTCCTCCGGGAGCCTGCCCCCCCCCAAATCTTCCGCTCCTCCATACTGATTGGGCCCTCTGTTCTGGCTTGGTAAGGGGGACTGGTCTCTGACACTGCCCTGCCCTGGGTCAGCGCTCTGGTGGGGGCTCCTGCACTGTTGTCTGGTCTTGTGACGATCCCTGGTCTTGTGAAGTCCCTTCCCCTGACCCCCCATCCTGAGTGGATGAGGAGGAGGATTCCTCCTCCTGAGGTCTAGATGACACTAATGGCCCCCACTAATCCTTTCCTCTGCCCAGCTGCCTTTTTTGCCACCTTTTTTGCAGGGGCTTTCCCCCCTTTTTCCCCCTAGTGGTGCCAACAGTGCTGGGGCTTAGCCGGTCAGGTGGGTGTGAGCTGCGCACAGGCCTAATACCAGGGTGTCCGGCCAGGCGGGCTGGAGGGGCTAATGCTGCCCCTTGATCCCCCAAGGGTAAATCTCCCGCAGCTAGAAGGGCCTGTAGCCAACCTGCCCCCTCCCAACTAATTCTCTCCCTCATCTGCTCCATCATTAGGTCACTCCCCGCTGATCGCTTTACCATGCTTTGCTTTTTTGGTTGGGGATGCTCTGAAGAACTGTTTCCCGGTCACTGGCTATCTTAAAATGGCGCCGGTGACCACATGGCGCCTTCCCTTATAAAGATGCAGGGGGAAGTGATGGCACCACGCCGGCGGCGCATCTCGCGAGACCAGCACGCACATAAGGGGAGGCGGACGCGGAAGCTCCCGGACTGCCTTTAAGAAACCCTGCCTCCCCCCCCACGATCAGTCACCCCATTCGCTATGTGCCGCGGGGTTCGCAGGAAAAGCGAGCCACTTACCCGACTGTGATCCCACAATGCTGTTAACTCCTTTAGCTAGACTTACTACATTACGGGATCCCAGTCAGGTAAGATGTGCTCTTTAAGCCTCCATAGAAAAGGCGTTAAGATTTGCGCAAATGGTAAACTAGCTTTTTCTACATAGGCTACGCTGCGCTATTTCCAGAAAGTTGTGCAATTGGTGCAGCCACGGTTAAATTAGTGAAAAACACAAGCTAACCCTATAGAACATCGGGTAGCGTAGGTTTTGCACTAATTAGGCCGATATAGCATCGCCCCCCAAGTGTTAAACCATTACTACACATCTGATTTATAGTAGTAGAGACAGGAGATTTTAGATGCAGCGTATAATGTTTGGCTACTGATATATCACAAGTGGAAAATCACGAGTGGGGGATATTTACACAGATCTTTCCTCTGTAGCTACAGTATGCGCAGTGGCAAGCGCAAGATTTTCAATGGGGGGATTCCTGAATGGGTTACCACTGAACAAGCCCAGATGGAGGTTCACAACCAAATACATTCATGTGTTCTATTATATATGGATCATATAATAATATTATATATATCCCCTAATTTCCATAATTATCATCACAGTTGGCCAATACACATATTCCCTTTTCTTTTGTTATAAAGTGTATACTTATTAAGGCTGGGTACACACAAACCAACAGATATTTCCGTGTACTGGTCGGTTGGGCCGAAAAAATCTGAGGTGATATCGGCAGTGATAGTGTGGGCCATAGGAGACATTTACTGTGGCCGAACACTTTATAGTGGCAAAAGGTCAAGACAAATGTATCCATGTGTCCCCAGCCTAATGTTCTGTTTTACTAATAAATCCACATTTGCACTACTTTACCATTAGTGTCTTTTAAAGTCAGATTCTATAAAGTCCATTGGGAGTGCTCTATACCTTTATACTTTTTTTTTAATAAATATAAAAATGCATTATAATGTATATATATTATAATGCAATGTTGACAATCAGCTCCAGGATTTCCTAATGTCCCTATTGCTGCTCACTAACTCCATCACAGTGCAGTATGTATAGTAAATATTGTATCTAAACCCAGTCTCAGCAATCACATCAGGCAGCTGCAGGGTTAATATTGACACAGATCTCTATGCTACTGTCATTCACAGGGCCGGCTGCATACATTTTGAAACAAAGAAATACTGCTTCTCACTCATAGCTCAATTGACAATGTAACAATCTATATAACAGTCTATATAACAGTCTATGTAACAGTTTATGTAACCATCTATGTAACAATCTATGTAACAGTGTATGTTAACAATCTATGTAACAGTGTATGTTAACAATCTATGTAACAGTTTTTGTAACAATCTATGTAAATCTATGTAACAGTCTATGTAACAATCCATGTAACAGTTTATGTAACAGTCTATGTACCAATCTATGTAACAGTCTATGTAACAATGTAACAATCTATGTAACAATCTATATAACAGTCTATGGGCACCAGGAGAAATGGAACAGCAGACAGCACTGAGCAGGCAGAAAGGGGGGATTCCAGGCAGATAGAACTATTCAAACTAGGAAAAACAATCTGCAGTATGTGTAAAAACAAAATTCCCTTTATTAGTCAAAATGATATGAAGTCAATAGTTAAAAACAATTAAAGGATAACTGTATTGCTTCAATGCATTTTTTTTAAAAATTGCTTTCAAAAGAGTAAAGTTATGAAGCCCTCCCCATACATTTTTTACCTGATTTCAACCCTCTCTCTGCCTTCAATTAGCTATGCTGGGAAGGGGGCGTAACAATTCTGTCTGCCTGTAACTGTCACTCAAAGCTAGCATGTGAGAAAACACTCCTCCACCCATCCTTGATCAGCTTGATTATGTAGGCTGTATCCTAGCAACAGGCCATTTCAAGTTTGTTTGAGTGGCAGAGGAGGAGGGAGGTTGGCCATCTAGGAGGCGGGCTTTTAGTACTCTTCTTTGCTGTGTGATATCTAAGGGAGGACAGCACGGCTGTGAATGTGAGTAAGAGATTTCAGCTGCTGGAAGTGTGTACATATAATGGGGGTGATTTTTTTTTGATATTTTTGTCCTTTAAAATAACATGCAGACATCCAAGGTTATATGCAAGTGCTTCCCATACATAGACCTAACATAGTATATACTGGGTATTAAAATAAGTCAACATATTATTGGTACATGGCGTCTCTGAATTCTGCTCAGCATCAATAGAATAACCTATGAAAGAGGGCCTTTTAACATGACATGGCTTTGTATGGTGACTGTAGATTAGAGTTGGCCGAAACTCACCAGTTTCGCTCTATTTTGGGATTCCCGGGTCTTGGGAAACCCACAAGATCCGAAGATGGAAAGATTTTTCGATTATTATCTATCTACGAATTATCGTTTATTTCCGAAAATAGCTTTGAATGTTCGATAACCCTTGAAAATACAATTGGCGACAATTTTCGAGTTTTCAATTGTATCAAGGCTATTTTTGAACATTCGATAATAATAGAAAATAGGCTCCAAAGTCCCAAAATCCAGAAGATTCATCCGGATTCGGACAGATCATTAGAATTTCGTAACCGAGGGGTTCCGTGTCGGATCATTGTCCGAGTCGGACCTGGATCCCATCTCTACTGTAGATAAGGATCTGAAAAATGGCAGCCTTTCTGACACGGCTTGCTCAGTGCTTGGGCTTTCTCAAAGGTGCATAGAAGAAGTTGTATGCTAATCTATTTAAAATAGGTTAGTGCGACTTTAAGAATGGGTTTGCAGCGGCTGTGGCGGTTTCCGAAAGTGAATCACACAGCTGCTGCAGCCCAATTTAATTTAGTTTTTTGTGAATATTTAATTCCAGCCTTAAGACGATTTGGCAATTATACTGAATCTGTGCACGGAGCACTAATCATAGGGATAGCATTTTGTCCAGTCTGGTCTAGCCACTTTACTTGCCAAGTGGTTCATGCACTGCATGATGGGAGCCTGGGAGAGACCAAAGTGACACTAAAGAAAGAAAGTTTTCTCCCATTCTTCTGTTATATTTATAGCATTTTAGGGGGCAGCAGATGGGGAGGGTTAACCCTTAAGCTTTAATTTAAAGGGCAAGTCCAGCCCCAAAATAAAAACTTACATACAGGTAAATCACCCCCCAAAACCCTAAACGGTAATAGTTTGAAATCTGAAATATGTAAGTCTAACCTGAAATCCTGCACAATGTCCTGTTCCCCCTTTTTCTGCTTCCTGGTTCTTCCAGTTAGCAACTGTCAGTTATGGATTTGACAGTTGACATCACAGCCAATGGCTGAATGTTAATCCCCTATCTGCCTCTTCTGAGCATGCCCAGGCTCAGTACAGGCTCAGTACAGGTTTCTAAATTGCTCAGTTTCCATGAGGCATCCAGAAGCATAGCAGGCATACAGTAATGAATTCATAGGACAAAGTATGATATATCAACATATTTTAAAGAGGCCATTCTTTCTAAAAGAGGGTGGAGTTGTCCTTTAACGCAGTCAGGTAAATGTGTTAATGAAATATAATTTTTTTATTTCTCCATAGAGAATATTGATTAAAGAATATCTACAACTGATTTGCATTTTTTAAATATATACAGCTGTATTCTTTAATTGAATGGGAGGTAGGAGCAAGCATATCTAGCTCCCTTTTTTCTGCTTTTGTTTTGCTTATATATATTCTTTTTATGGTCTATAGTTGCACTGTGTATAGTGCGAATGTTCACATGGCCGGGAACAGCCAAGACAAGTTTTGGCCATACACACATTAGCGATATATAGGGCCAATCCCACCAGTTCCGACACGATCGCCCTATATCACTATTGTGTGTACCCAGCTTTACATACCGAAAACATACCATAACATACTTTCTTTAATGAGTTGAAAGCCTCTGCTGTGTGCCTTGTCTTCTATAAGCTTTCTATTGTATATGAGAAATTCTAGGCTGATATAACTGGAGCTGAAACAGGTTGAAAGCAGCTAATGGCTTTGATGTAATAAAAACGTACCAGCATTATTACACCGCAAAGTAAGAATAGAAATGAAATGTGAATAAATAAAAACACTGTTTGTGGATGTGCACATATATCCGTATTTATAGGTTTTGTTTTTCCACTTTAATTGCACTGGGATTTATATTTATTAATTTAGATTGTATGTCTACTATTTTACTGTATATCTAACCCTATTAGTGAAGGGGAAAGTAACATCAAAAATGTGTTTGTATTAATTCCCAAAGCGTGACAGAAAAGATGGAGAAGCTGGGAGCCAGCTAGCACTTCCGGGTCACGGGTTGGTGACGTGGCAGCACAGAGGTGGGATGGGCGTGGCACTAGATTAAGATAAACAGTTGACAATGTATTTATTCAAATATTTGTTAAATTATTGTTACTAGTTAACATGTGAACTGATGTTGGAAAGATATTTACTATTTCAAAGTTATTTTGGTTGATACGTTCCCAAATGTAGTGTTTGGGAGGGGAAGGGACAGGGGGTTGTTTGGGGAAGAGGGCAAAGTGAGGCCTAGTGCCGACCAGTGCCTTACTGGCATTGGGTAACACAAAGCTATGTACAATCCATAGCTGAGCAGCGAATATACTGAAGTTATTTCTTGTTCAGAGACTAAAAAAGTATTTTCAAAATATCCTTAGCGCTTATGGTTTAGAGAAGGGTGGTGTTAGTGATTCTTGGACTGCTGCCGTGCTACCCGGTTCCACTATATCTTGAAAAACTTGTAGTAAATAATGTATATGGTAGCTGCGCTGTCCTCCTCTCACCCCAAGTCAGAGAAATATAAAAAAAAAGAAAAAATATATTTTGTGTATTATCAACTTATCAGTGTAATAACTGTACACAAACCATATAAACTGAAAATAAAAGACTTACGTGTCCCAAGATTCCGGGTGCTAACCACAGCTTTATTTCCAACAAAGAGTAAAAGATATACAAATCTTCAATAGTGAAGTGCAATGTGCAAATTGCCAATAAAAGGTTGTTTAAAAAGTAGTGTTCATCATAAAAAAGAAACAAAGGTGGGGGTCCTCTCTCAATCCCTGTATCCTGAAGTGCTATATATGTATAACCTATAGGATTAGGGTTATATTATTTAGAGATCCTGAGGGTGTTCTCCCCTTCCTTTTGTCTGTATTCGTGCCCAACGCGTTTCGCTAGACCTATCTAGCTTTCTTAAGGGTATATTCAATATCTGAGTCTTTCTTGTTTAAATTTACTTACATTTGGCGGGGTTTTTCCTTCCGTTTCCTTGCTGTTTCCCCATAGCGCGTGTGTGACATCTACGCATGCGCGGTGTTGTTTCCGCGCAT